>CM029397.1:34538538-35104080 GCA_017139565.1 Luffa aegyptiaca
GGTCTTCAATGGTCATTGAATCTTATAATCCTTGTCGATTTAGCCGACAATTTGGATTTTATCAAGACGTGCCAAACGATCTAAGTGAAGAAGTTCCTGAAGCCACCTTATATAATGTATTGCGCTTTTGGATGATATGTGTTCGAGCAAAAACATTGTCTCAAGTTTATCTCCCTGCACATGCGATGAAGCCACATATCCAAATTACCCAACGCTACCGGAGCTGGTGGTTGGCAAAAAATGGAAATTATCTTGAAGAAGGCATAGAAAAGTTGGTGGCTAGTGCCATTCCTCTTCCTCCCAAACCGAAATTTCCCAAAAAGGTTGGTGTTGACAACGGAGGCAAAAGAATTCGCATGTTTGAGCCTGGTGAATTTTGCTCTAGGGATAATGATGGTAGTCAGAGCAGTAGCGGCGATCATCATTGGAAAAGGTCTAAAAAGTCCAATCAACCATCAATATGTGAAGATGAACTTTTTGATGGAGTTCCCAGCGCATCACATTTTCCTGAACTCCCTGTACTACTGGTAAGTGTTTTCGTTCATTCTTCATCATAATATTTTACTATTATTATTATCATTATTACTTACCTTTTTTTTTTTGCAGTCACCTTTAAATGATCCCCTTATAGAGGCTGAGGGGCATCACAGTCCTCCTTCTTTTGTGAGTCCAGACGTTTTTGATTCTGTAGCTGCGCAAGTGGGCAATTTCAAAGCGTCGATGGATAGAGTTGTGACTCAATCTTGTCATCCTGTAACTGATGAAATTTCTGGACAAATGAAGACAACAACCCATGCAGCTGCGTCTGAGATCTCTGATTATTGTGCTGACAATGTGATTTCCAACTATAGGAAACAAGCTGCCCTCGCCCTGTGGGATAGCATACATCAAAAGATCATACGCACTCCCTTCGACAAAATACCTCGCCTTGAACAAGAGACAGTCAAAATATTTCATGCAATTTCTGAGACTCGTGCACCCGGCTTGGATCCTCTTAAAGAAGTTGTAAGTGCGTATTTCAAGAAGGTAGAGAAGTATAACCAGCTGCAGTCGTCATTTTCTTCTCAATAAACTTTGGAGAGTAAGAATCGCCAATTGGAAGAGACTAAGTTTAGCTTGGAGAAGATACTATATAGTGAAAGTGAAATACGCACAGCGAAGGGTATACTTCAGCAACAACATTTGCAAGCATCGCGAGAAGCAGAAGAATTGGAAGCTAAGCTTGAAGCTGTGAAAGCTAGGCGAGGTGAGATTTCTGAGTCGATTGTCGAGAAGGAGGACCTTTTAAAACAACGTCAACTCGAGGCTTCCAAACTATGAGGAACTATAAGTAGTATTGAAGATGCCCCTGTTCTTACTGATGCTGATGCTAAAACTCTGACAATACTTCGTGGGATGTTGGAAGATGCACAAGAAGAGCTGAAGAACTACAAGTGGATGTTGTGATCAGACTTCAATTTCTTTTGTAGCAACCTTTTTTTTTTGTTTTTTTTGTTTTTTTTTGATATCGAAGATGTATCTCTTTTTTTTTTTGTAATAGGCAAACTTTGTCATTCAATATCAGACTTGTTTCTCATCATAATTCACTTACACTTTTTTTTGTATTATTTAAGAATGAATTTCCTTTTTACCAACATGGGATAATGATTTTTTTTATTTTATGGACTGAGCTTAAAGTTTCCTTTAAGTTGCCTACGTACCCATTAATATATGGGATCAAGTCATAACGTAGTTCAGGGTACAAATTTGATTTTTTTTTGGGCCGTTCACCTTTTTAACTCATGCGGGCCAGGAGTATCATGTAGTTTATACTCTTACGATAAGGAGTATTACATTTTAAGCATAATATTTCTTGAGAAACTTGCCGTTGATTGGGCCAATTTTGAGCCCATCTCTGTCAACTATCTTGTATGCTCCATTTGTGTAGACTTCTTTCACCACATAGGGTCCGTCCCATTTAGGTGTAAACTTGTGTCCTGTATGCCGAGTTGTGATGATAGGTCTTCGAACTGCGAGTACGAGCTCACCAACTTGTCGTACCTTTTTGTTGAAAGCTTTAGACATGCGCGCTTGATAGCATTCCAAAGCTTGTTGAGCATCCAATCTTTTTTCATCTAATGCTTCTAACTCTTGAAGACGTAACTTAGCATTGTCTTCCACAGTCAAACCTTCTTGCACCGCCATTCGCAACGATGGGATATCTCTTTCTAGAGGGAGAACAGCTTCTACTCCATAGACAAGAGAATAGGGTGTGGCTCCTGTTGGAGTACGATAAGTGGTCCGGTATGCCCATAACGCTTCACCAATTCTTTCTTGCCAGTCTCTCTTCGTCTTGGAGACTACTTTCTTCAACAAGTTGCATAATGTCTTGTTGAATGCTTCAGCCAACCCATTTGCAGCAGCATTGAACATAGACGAATTATATTGTTTGAAGCCAAACTTTTCACATAACTTGTCCATCAAACTGTTAGAGAATTGTCTTCCATTATCTGTCACGATGCGATGAGGAATGCCATATCGATAAATGAGATGATTACGAACAAAATCTGCTACATTTTCTTTCTTTGCTTCTTTTAATGCAACAGCTTCAGCCCATCTTGAGAAATAATCAGTTCCTGCAAGGATATAAGAGTGTCCTGCCGATGATTTGGGTGTTATAGGACCAACAAGGTCAAGTCCCCAAGCCTCAAATGGCCATGAAGCTACAGTTGGGTGAAGCGGCTCTGGCGACTGATGTATGAAGTTGGCGTGAAATTGACAAGCTTCACATCTCTTTGCATATTGCATCGAATCCTGAACCATCGTAGGCCAGTAGTAGCCCATTCTCTTTAGTTGAAAATGAAGCTTTGGCCCAGACTGATGAGCTCCACAAACACCTGAATGTGCTTCCTCTAATGCTTGCACTGATTCCTCTTTTCCCAAACATCGAAGATAAAGGCCTTCATATGAGCGACGATATAGGGTATCTTTGTAGTAGATAAATCGAGATGTTCTTCTCCGTATCTCAGTCTTATGACGCGTCTCGACAGGAAGCTTTCCATGCTGTAGGTAATCTATAATCGGCTGTCGCCAATCTTCTTCTTCAATCACATAGACAGATATTGCATTCGTTTCTTGACTTTCCTTTTCAGTTGGAGGAACAACCCATCTTTGGCAGAGTGGAACGTTTAAAACTTCACCTTCTGAAATCGTCAGAGCAGTGGCTAAATTTGCCAATGCGTCAGCCTTTGTATTTTCAGATCTTGGGACATGTTCTATCGTCACACTCTCGAAGTTTTCCAATAATTGTCTGGCGTAATTGAAGTAAGGTATCAAATCTTCATGTTTTGCCTCATATTGGAGCAACAATTGATTAACTATCAATTTTGAATCTCTAAAAATTTCAATGTACGTCACTCCGATTTCTATGGCTACTTGAAAACCAATGATAAGTGCTTGATATTCAGCGACATTGTTCGAGCACACTTCTCCAAATGTGAAGCTATATGGCAACATGTGTTTTTCAGGCGAAATGAATACTACTCCTGCCCCTGCGCCATTCCTTCGAGCTGCTCCGTCAAAATACATAGTCCAAGGCTCAGCTAATTCAATGTAGAATATCTCTTCGTCAGGCAAGGCTTCAGATAATTTCCAGTCCGACGGTACCGGGTGGTCGGCTAAGAAGTCTGCTAAGGCTTGCCCCTTCACCGCCTTTTGCGGAACGTAGACAATGTCATATTGCTGAAGTAAGATTGCCCATTTAGCCAACCTCCCTGAGATAATTGGTCTAGACAAGACATACTTGATTGGATCAGCCCTTGCCACCAAGTGCACCGTGAAGGCTTGCATGTAATGTCTCAGTTTGTCAATGGCAAAGAAGAGTGAAAGACACATCTTCTCGATGGGTGAATAATTTAGCTCTGCCCCATTCAAAGTTCTACTTAGATAATACAGAGCACATTCTTTGCCTTTCTCTCCCTCTTGAGCGAGTAATGCCCCAAGTGATCTTTCTTGTGCAGCAATGTACAATATCAACGGTTTTCCTGCAATTGGAGCGCTTAAGACAGGAGGATTAAGCAAATACTTTTTAATGCTATCAAAAGCATTTTGACAAGCTTTATCCCATTCAAAGATTGTGTCTTTTCTCATCAATCTTTGAAATGGCTGACATCGACCTGCTAGATTGGAGATGAACCTTCTGATGTAAGCCAGACGCCCTTGGAGACTTCTTAATTCCCGCAAGTTTCGTGGTTCTGGCATTTTCTGAATGGCGTCAATCTTTGATTGGTCGATTTCAATTCCCCGATGCCTTACTACGAATCCAAGAAACTTTCCCGATGTCACGCCAAACGCACATTTAAGAGGATTCATTTTCAACTGGTACTTTCTTAAACGATCAAAAACTATCTTCAAATCTTGCAAGTGGTCTCCTCGTTTCTTGGATTTGACCACGAGATCATCAACATAGCACTCAACACGTTTGTGGAGCATATCATCAAAGATCTTCTGCATGGCTCGTTGGTAAGTTGCCCCGGCGTTCTTTAATCCAAAAGGCATCACCTTGTAACAGTATATTCCTTTTGGAGTTCGAAATGCTGTCATCTCTTCATCTTCAAGGGCCATTCGAATTTGATTATACCCTGACGGATATCCATGAAAGATAAGGCTTCGTGTCCTGTAGTGGCATCGACCATAAGTTCAGTGATGGGCAATGGAAAGTCATCTTTGGGACAAGCATTATTCAAGTCACGGAAGTCCACGCATACCCGCAGTTGTCCATTCTTCTTTTTGACTGGCACAATGTTTGCTATCCATGTTGGATATTTCACTTCCAGAATGAACCCTGCTTCTATCAACTTGTTGACTTCAATTTCAATTTGAGGAACGAGCTCCGGTCGGAAACGCCTTTGGGCCTGCTTAATAGGTCGATATCCTTGTTTAATCGCAAGATGGTGGACTGCTATCTTTGGATCGAGTCCTGGCATCTCTTTGTATGACCAAGCGAAGACATCTTTATATGTAACGAGCAAATTCAAGTATTCATGTTCCTCTTCAGCACCAAGTGACGCACTGATGAATGTCAGGCGTGGTTCTTCTGTCGTACCCAGGTTTACCTCTTTGAGCTCATCAATTGTTGATTGGCTGCCATCTTCTAAAGATGTGGGTGCTTCTTCAGCATCTTCTTCAGAAATTTCAGTATCTGGCATTTCTTCGAAAGAAATATGGCAACAATTGACCTGTTCTTCTTCAAGCTCTTGGTTCACCTTCGAAGGGTTAGTTAGAATGACTAACTGTCGCTTTACTTTTAAAGCACCTTCTGTATTTATGAGAACAAAAGGTTTTCTCTTCATCCGTGAAGGAACAGTACTGGAAAATTCGTTGTTGTCATTCATCTCGTCGGATTCTTCTGTTTCAAAACTTTTCAACTTTCCCTTGCATTGGCCATATGTTGCTCGAAGGCGGTCGAACACGGATCTCGAAGGTTCATCTACTTTCTTTGATGTAGACACACTCAAACGATGAAACACTGAACGCCGGGCAGGAGCAGAAGTTTTGCTCTGACCTTCCTTTTCCGAAGATGAATATTTCAGCCGCTGATGAACTGAAAGACGAGTAGTCGGCGCTTTAATGCGATCGAAGACAGAGATTTTCTGGCTATCATCGTTCTTTTTATCTTCTGGATCGCTCATCTCTTCTATTGTTATGTGATGTGCATCTGCAACTTTCCATTTTCTGGTTATACGAACTGGCTTTGGGGGATTGTACCCTAGTCCGGCTCTCGAGGATGGTATGGCATAACCTTCTTTTTGGAGCTTCTTTTGTGTCGGAGAGAGCTCAGATCTCCCATCAAAGATTTTTAGACTTTTAAACTCAGTATGAGTTGTAAAGTCGTATCCTGCCTTTTCTAGGAGTTTGTATGCATTTGGGTCAAATCCAGCCTTCGTTCGTCTTTCCGGTAAAGTTACTTTGGTACGATGAGTCTTTGATTCCTGAATCTCTTGCTTGGTAATTGCTGTCAAAGGTGTGGTGAAATTTTCTTTTAGAATCTCCACATCACCAACCTTCAAAATTTTTGAACATTCTGTGAATGGTGATTCCCCTTTCTTATGTCGAGATAAAGGAACGTAGCGCAATATAGGGACGTTCGACGATGCCTCTTCCTTTGGAGCTTTCGATTTTGCAGGGTGAGCGGATGCTTCCTTTGATTGAACTTCACAAGCATCTACTTCTTCGATCGACTCCTTCTTCGCATTCTTTGGATGCTCTACTTTCTGACTTTCAATCAGAGGAATCTCACCTGGGATAATCTCTCCTGCTTTATCATTCTGCATATAAAACTTTGCATCTGCAAAGTGGGATTCTGCCTCTGAGAATGGATTAGTGTCGGCTTCAACTTTCTTGACACCGTCTTGATAGAACTTGAAACACTGATGAAGTGTAGAAGATATTACTCCATTTCCATGAATCCAAGGACGACCTAACAGTAACTTGTAAGTGGTCTTGGAATCTATGATATGAAATAAAGTGTTGGCCTTCAAATCTCCAATAACAAGCTCCAAACGGATCATGCCGATTGCTCGTTGACCGCCTTGGTTGAAGCCTTGAATAACCAACCTACTGTTTGATAGTTCATCCATTGAAATTCCTATCTGTGTCATGGTTGACTTAGGCATTATATTCACAGCAGATCCATCGTCGATAAGAATTCGGCCAACTTTTTGCTCTCGAATATATCCTGAGACGAATAAGGGCCTATTATGAGGTTTCGATCCCAACATCAAGTCTTCATCTGTGAAGCTAATGGACATATAACATGAGGCACATTTGTGTTCTTGCAAGTCTGGAACGTCTGAAACGTTAGAACTTTTCAATGTTTCAACAATAGCATCTTTGGTTGCTTGAGGAAGTGACAACAAATCATCTATTGTAAATGAAGGTGAATCTTCTGGCCTTGTCATCACCTGAGATGGACTTGAGGAAGAATCGCCTTCTTCAAATGTATTAACAGCATGATATGCGACTATCTCAGGGATGTCCTCATGATCGTCATTAAGAAAGTTCTTTGGGAAGAAATCTTTAAGGGTTACCGGATGTCGAGACAGAACAAAATCTTGATTCTCTTCGACAACTAGTTTAGGCTTTCTTGAACCTTTGATCTTTCTCTTATGCTTTTGTGACATGTTGTTTCTTCTGTAGTTACGGAACATGTGAGGCTCTCTTTGAACGGAATGTTTCTTTTGCTTCTTTCGACGAGTTTCCAAAGTCCATCCTTCGTCTTCATTTTCAACAGACTCAAGTTGGTCTTGGAAGATGTCTCTTGCAGATTCTTGCTGAAGCCAAATAACAATCGGCTCTAATGTCCCGAACTGGATCAAACTTGCTATTGAATCATGAACCGGGCTTGGAGCTACTCGGTTGTTCAGATTTGTTGCTATCGTCGCATGATTTGATTGAGCTACCTCATCAAGATCTAACTCAATCTTCTTTTCTTTAGCTAACTTCAAAATTAGCTCCTTCAGAACGAAGCACTTTTCCACCGGGTGGCTGATGACTCGGTGATATTTGCAGTAGTTGGGATCATTAACTCTCCCCATCTCTTCTGGTCGCTTGCATTCTGGTAATTCAATAAGTTGTTTTTCCAGAAGTTGTTCTAACATATCTAAAATGTCAGAATCTGGAAAAGGGTAAACTTTCTCTTGCCTTTCTTTCAAGGTCAGACGACGCCTCTCACCTCCCTCTTGTTGTTTCTCTATCTTCTTTTCTTTTCCTTTCGAAGAAAACTTGAAAGGAGCTGCATTGACTACCATTGACTCTTTCGTAGTGCTTTTGGTAGCTTTCTCAGTATTCTTAACTTCTTTCTTTTCTTTCCTGCCATCGGGGACAATAGAATCTTTGTTCCCTCTAGTAGCAATGCTCAATTCCATGTCATGAGCGCGGGTTGCCAACTCCTCGAAAGTGCGTGGCTTTATTCCTTGCAAGATATAAAGGAGTCCCCAATGCATGCCTTGGGTGCACATTTCAACAGCAGACAATTCGGTGAGTCGGTCCTTGCAATCTAAGCTCAAAGCTCTCCAACGGTTGATGTAGTCAACAACTGGTTCACCTTTCCGTTGTTTAGCGCTGGTGAGTTCCGTCATACTAACGGTTCGTCTTGTGCTGTAAAAGCGGTTGAGGAACTCCTTCTCAAGTTGTTCCCAACTATCGATAGTCTCAGGCTCAAGGTCGGTATACCAGTCGAAAGCATTCCCCTTCAGTGTTCGTACGAACTGCCTGACTAGTAGGTCTCCTCTAGTACCAGCGTTTTCACATGTCTCGACGAAATGAGCAACGTGCTGTTTGGGATTGCCCTTCCCGTCAAATTGTTGAAACTTTGGTGGCTGGTATCCATGAGGCATTCTCAGATTGTCGATTCTCTAGGTATATGGCTTGGAATACAAGAGAGAGTTCTGAGTCGGTCCACCATATTGAGCTCTGATGGAATTCATGATCATATCCTGGAGCTGCTGGACGGACAGTGAAGCAATAGAAGCAGAATGTTGTGACCGATCTTGTGCAATAACCTTTCCCTTATCTTTGATGGCAGGGGTCTGACTCGATTCAGCAACATCCCGACTTTCCATCTGGTTCCTGAGAGAGGCGATTCTTGGTCTTTCTCTTCGACCATCTTCAGTAACATGCTGATTTTCTTCTCAACTTCAGCCATTCGTTCTTCACTAGTTCCAACATCAGTCATCATAACAGACATCACATCAGGACTGGATGTTTCGTTTGGTTGCTGAGAAGAAGAGATGAATTTGCCAAGCATCAGATCTTCTGCAGTGGCGATTTCAAGTTGAGCAGATTCTGTCATGCGTCTCAGCATCTTGTTTGCAATGACAGGAGTTTGGCTGTCTTCATGTTGGGTTTCCTTGGAGCGACTGCGAGTAATTGGCCCCACATAGGAGTTGCTTGAAGCAGCGATCTTTGAAGAAGCCTCTTCGGAAGTCATGATTTCTTTGCGAGAAAAAGAGATGAGATGTAGAGATTGTCCCACTGGGCGTGCCAATTTGTTCACACGAGATTTCAACGAAGGAAATTTAATTCGTGGAAATGAACTTGATTTTATTGAATTTGATGTAGAAGTGTTACAGTCTCTAATATTTATCCTCTGATGCTTTCTCTCAAAATGTAGAGTCTGATCTGAGGGCTGACGAGCTTGATCTCAGACGGAGGAAGGTTGAGTCTTCAACTTGTATCTTGATGAAGAAACGGTTGATTCTTTGGAGTCTTCCAGTCGTTGGGTCTTTTGAGTCTTGAGATGGCCGAATTCTGAATCTTGGATCTTCTGAATTCTCTGGACTCTCTGACTTCTGAAGACTCTGGACCTTGGGAGAATGCCCTGGGCTCTGGCTTCTCTGACTCTGTCTGAATGCCCAAAATGAATGGTGGCCTCCTCTATTTATAGAGTTTGGTGGACCTCATATGGGCTTGGGTCCGGGCCCAACCTTTGGGCTTTGGCTCTTTTGGGCTTTAATCCAATTCATTTTTAATAAAATTGGATTATTTTAATTTAGCCCAATTTCTTCGATGATCTCGGGTCACATTAGTCTCGGGTCCAATTGCCACGTGGCATAATTTGATTGGACTCGGCTTATGTATCAATAATAGACAAGTGGCATTGTTTGATTTGCCAAATTTTAATGTCTATTAATTTAATTTAGGGACACGTGTAAATTTGTAGTTGGTCCCAAAATTATTTTATCATTAATTCAAATTAATGACGTGACAATTTGTGATTGACCGAAATTTCTCGCTCAACAATGTGTAACAAACAATATTCTTAATTTTGTGCATTTCTTATCACTTTAGTCTTATGTACTTAAATTTATAATATATGGTTTTTATATCGTTTGAATTTAATGTATATGTGTAATTAACTTTTTGATGTATGAATTTATTTCTAAGAATCAAATTGAATGCATTTTGATTTTTATATTTTGTATCTATTTATTTTAGACTTTCAAAACAAAAAAAAAAAAAAAAATAGCAAAATGAAAATAAATAAATAAATAAAGGCTCTGCCAATGCCATATGAGAGGTGTCGGAAGAGCCATTCCGTGGGCTCTCTGCCGATGCGTTGACTTACGTGTCGGTAGAGACCATTTCTGCCAACGCATAGTCAACGTGTCGCCTGAAATAGCGACTTTAATGTTTGCGTTGGGTCAACGCATCTGCCAACCATTTCCGCCGTGTTTTTAAGGGGCTTTTTCGACTTTTCGACTTTAATGTTTGCATTGGGCCATATTTTTTGTTTTTTGCTATATTTGCAACATACAAAAACTGAAGGTACGGTTGCAAATTCCCTTTTCTTTTGGGCCAGTTGCATATATAATAAAATGGGCCAAAATATTGGCAAATATAGCAACCCACAAAAGTAATTGCAAAAATGAAAAAATATTTTCTTCAGACCGTTTAAATTACCAAAATACCCTTTCTAGGTTTCTATCACTGACAGAATCTATCAGTGATAGAAACCTTTTACCACTGATAGATTATTAGTGATAGAAATCTGGTAGATTTCATCAATGATAGAATCTATCAGTGATAGAAGATTTCTATCATAGAAAGATTTTCTATCACTGATAGATTCTATCAACTGCTAAAAGATTTTTATCAGTGATAGAAATCTATAACTGATACAGCGAAGAAGATTTTCTATTAATCTAATAGAAAGATTTTCTATCACAGTGATAGAAATCTATCTTTCTATCACCGATAGAAGATTTCTATTATTGATAGATTGATAGAAATATATCTATCAATGATAAAATCTATCAGTGATTGAAATCTTCTATCACTGATAGATTCTATCAAGTGATAGAAGATTTCTATCAGTGATAGAAATCTTCTATAACTAATACATTGATAGAAGATGTTATATCAATCTATCAATTATAGAAAGATTTTCTATCACTGATAGAATTCTATCAGTAATAGAATCAAAACCAACTTTTTTTTCTACCATTTTTCCTCTACATCCTGAAAATTAATCTCGAAATCAATACACAGCAACTCAGACAATAACTTATAATTAGCAATTCATAATAGAATTAGTAAATTAGAATTAATAAAGTTTGTCTTCAACATGACTGATAGAATCAAAACCAAAACAGGGACAAAACGGAGATTTAAAAAGATGATTTAAAAATTTTGTCATATTTGCAATATTTTATAAAAGTTGCTATATTTGTCATTAACCACTCAACTTTTGCCACCCATTACAATTATCCTTTTATTTTTTGCTAGTGTTGCAACTGCCCCCCCTTTTTTTTTTTTTTTCTTTTTGCCTATTTAATTAATTCACTTAAATATATATTATTTCATATATTATTTAGAATTTAACATCATATATATAGGGTGGAAGGTCCAATCTACAACCAATTAGAGGAAGTAAAAAAAATTATTTAAATTTAATTATTGGAAATTAAATTTCTCTATTAAATAATTGAGACGATAAATGTTAGCCATTGATTTCGATGATAAAATAAAGGGAAAAATACACTTTTGGTCCCTGAAGTTTGGGTTAAGTTATACTTTGGTCCCTGAGTTTTCAAACTCAACAAAAATACCCCTAAGGTTTGAGATAAGGAGCAATTTGGTCCATGTCATCCATTTTGTCGTTAAAATCCTAACGGTAGCTGACGTGGCACTATTATTTTAATTAAAAAAATGGATTTAAATTTTTTTAAATAAAAATATATAAAAATAATAAAAATATTATTATTTTATTATTATTTTTAAATTCTTTCTCTCTCTTACTTCTCCATCTTCTTTCTCCTCTCCATCTTCTTCGTTCCCCATCTCCTTCTTCTTCAGCTCCGGTGGCCGGATTGTTTTTTTTTTTTCCTTCTTTCTTCCACTTCTCTTCTTTTTCTTCTTCCTCCCCTCTTTTCACTTTTTTAAAAAAAAGAAAAGAAAGATAGAAAACAAGGGCAAAAACCCCCGGCAAACAAGACCTCACGCCAGAGTACCCACACCGATACTCCGACAAAGACTGAACTGAGACCCACAAATTTAATGTCACAAACGGAAAAAACCCACGACAAACGAGACCTCACGCCAACAATGAGCCTGACCTTGAAACCGAGACCCAAAAACGGCGTGAACGCAGACCCACGACTACGCTGAACAAAAACCCACGACTACGCTGAACAAAGACCCAAAAATGGAAAAATCCTCTCTCTCTGTGTTCGTATTTCTTCAGTCGGCTGCCTCCTCTCTCTCTGTGTGTTTTTCGTTCAGCGGATGCCAAAAATTTCTCTCCCTCTTTTTTTCTTTATCGTGAAATCACAGTCCTAACATAGAAGGAAGGAGGAGGGATTTCCCGTGTCGAAAACGGAGGAGGTAGGTCCCTCTGATGCGCAATTTGCTTACCACAAGTGTACGGGTCAAGTAATAATATAGTGTTTTCGTGATTAAACGAGTGTCGTCCTCTGGATTGGATTTCTAGAAAATTAAGTACCGTGAATAATCTTGTTCAATTTTACTTAGGGAGCAAAACTTAATGCGAAAGATAAAACTAAAGACAAAAAGCATAAAATAAAAGTGGAGACTCAAATGGAAAGACTCTTAGGAAATTGATTTCATTGTTGAGATTGAAGATTAATTAATGAGATGAATTTAGCATGCAAGTATTCTACCAAGTCTAGGAACCTTTTATCACAACTATCTCTCCCGAGCATAATTGATTCTCATGCATGCAACCAACTTGATATCCCTATCTAAGTTCATTAACATGCAAGGCTTTGGGTTTAGTTCTTCAAGCAACTTCTAAAGTTATTCCAAATCCCGTCACAAACTTAGAATTTCTACTTTAGTCATGCAATTAAATAAAGTAAGTCTTAGGCCAAATCCCCTCTCCCAAGCAAGATTCAACACTCAAATCATTCAACTAGTGATCAAGTAATTGAAAGCATTTAACCATAATTGCATAGGTAAAATAAATGCATATTCACACCACAAATCAATCCAACAAATTAAAACAACTACATCAATCCCGAAGACAAACAACTAGCAATTCATAGTCTTGAAACTACAAACACTAATTGAAAGAAAAGCCATAAAAACAACAAGAGGTAAGGGAAAGAAAGGGAAAACTCTTGATTCCGTTGAAACCGACACATCCCCGTCACGATCTCCACGTCTTCAAGCTTGGTTCCCACTCCTTGGCCTTGCTTCAGCTCCCACCAAAGGTCTCTAGTCGAAATTAGGGCTAAAATCTAACCAATTGGACTCCCCTATCTCGGCCAAAATCGCATTGTTTTTATAGAAAATCTGGGCAGTGTCGCGACGCTGTCGCGATACCGCCTAATCTGATTTGGAAAAATCGAAAGCGTCGTCACGCTGTGGTCAAAGCGTCGCGACGCTATAACCTTTTGTCGCCTGAAATAGTTAAGGACATTTTACCAGCGTCGAGATGCCCAAAGGCTAGCGTCTCGATGCTGGCCCACGGATTGGCTTCTAACTTCGATTCTCTTCGGTTCTTTGGCCTCTTTTTGCGTCCCGAACACCCGATTAACTCCAATTTCTCGTTTTAGCTCCAATACACATTTCCTACAAATAAAACATGAAAATGCATAACTTTGGCCAATTAATTATAAAAGACTAGCTAAATTAATTAGGGAAAACTAGCTAGCTATGCTCACTATCAAACACCCCCAAACTTAAGCTTTTCCTAGTCCTCGAGCAAACTAAAAATCAAGCATACAGTTGAAGAATGGATGCAACAAACATGACTCAATCCTCAAGGCTCAAAAGTCAAAAATCAAGCAAACAAGAGACATGAACATAAGGCCCAATGAGGGAGACAAATCAAAAGTTTTCCAAAATTAACTTGCACAAGCGATATCTAACTTAGCTAGATTATACTCTAATAGCCCGGGATTGGATTACTAAACTCTCAACTCATCTTCCCTCTACACTGGCACTAAGGATTTACTAACGAGTCAATGAAACAAATTAGTTTGTTTTCATCCATACTTAGGTGCTTAAAATTGAAAATTACATCAAGCATTATTTATATGTGGCACTAGCTTTCACACACCTATTGCAGGGACCCATAACCCGAGTCTTTCCCTTTGGTTGGCCTAACTGATCACAGCAGGGGTAGCTCTTTTTGCCTAAATCATTATTAAACATTTCATTGCGCGCATAAGTCATGACTTTATTTTTCTTTCAAATTGTAACAACAAGAATGGTTTTTCTTTTTATGAGCATGATAAGCATATATTCTTTTCTTTCCTCCTAGGCAAGATTAAACATGCTAATTTGCAAAAAATTAACTCTTTAGCTCTTCCCTACACCTATTGAGGTGACAACAAGCATATGAACCTAATAATTCGCTCCTAAGCATTTAAATCCAAATCCAGCCAAGAAAAATACTCAACTCATTCAAGACATCTCCTAGAAAAAGTTTAAAAAGTCTCCCTTTTTGGCCACTCATGCTTACAACTCATTGAAAGCTTGAAAATTGACAAGAAAGCCTATCCTAGGAAATCATCGTCATGCAAAAATAGCATAGAAAACAACCATATGCTAAATTCAAAGAAAGCTCAAAACTATAGCCCGAACTCAGATGCTCAGGGGCTCCACAAACATAACATTCCACCCCCAAACTTAAAGCATGCATTGTCCTCGATGTATAAATCAATAAAGCATAATCAAACATGAGAACAATAAAAGAATGGAAGGGGTGAACGTTACTACCCTGGAATGATGACCTTCTCATGGATGCTTGCAAGCCAAAAGCCACAGGATCACAAGACCTACAAAACATAAACAAAAAGGAAATCAAAAGCTAAAAGAAAAACACAACTGAACTTACTTGGGTTGCCTCCCATAAGCGTTTGTTTATTGTCTTTAGCTCGACGTGCTTGTGCAATCTGTCAAGGAACATAAAAATTCTCGTATTTCTTTGGGCCCTTCTTCCTTGAATCAATAAAACTCACGATTGCTAGTAAACTCACTAGCTTCTCATGGGCCCCTGAAACATAATTATTTTTGGAATTTTTGAATAAAATAAGCATAAAAGGAGAAAGATCAAAATAAAGAGACTCTGACTCTAAAACTGACTCGTGAGAAAAGAAAAAGGAACAATCATATTCCACAAAGGATGGAGAAGATAAAACAGACGAAGGCTTTTCAACCTCAAACTCTACCTCCTGAACGTCCTCTGGCAGTACCAGCTCATTTTCTTTTTCTTCCTCACAAACATGTTCTTGGTTGGTGCTAACACTCTCCAATTCTTCCCCACTATTTTTGAAACTCACCCCTAAATGCTCATCTTTAGCAAGATCGAAAGAACTAAGCTCCTGAATGGGTGCCAACGAATCATCGGCTACATGACTCACTAGAAATCCTATGGAAGTGGATCCCACCTCACTAACTTCCTTTCGGGTTTGAAGTCCTTTTTATAATTTCATCAAATTTTAGACTCCTCGCTCTAGACTCCTCAATATGATTGAACTATGCTTTCTAGGGAAGAATTTTCTTTTAAAGGGGTAAAACTTGAAGATGAAAAATTGGAATATGGTGTTGAATAAAAAGCCATTCAAATCAATTAAAGCAACAATGATGATTAGGCTTCCAATCAAATAATAACCCAACAAAAACAAAGGACTAAGACTCAAACAAAAAGGAAAGAAAAATAAGAACAAAGAAAACAAAATAGAAAAGGAATCAACTAAACTAAAAAAGGAAAAGATAAAACAAAAGGAAAACAAAAACAAATAAGGAAAAGACAATAAAGGAAAAAAAATAAGGAAAAAAAAAACAAATAGGAAAAAAATGGCAATCTACCTAAAGAAAAGAAAATAAAAATAAAATACACCCTAAATTAAGACCGAACAATTTTTCCACAATATTAATTTAACTAAATATGACAATCCCCGGCAACGGTACCAAAAACTTGATGCGCAATTTGCTTACCGCAAGTGTACGGGTCAAGTAATAATATAGTGTTTTCGTGATTAAACAAGTGTCGTCCTCTGGATTGGTTTTCTAGCAAATTAAGTACCGTGAATAATCTTGTTCAATTTTATTTAGGGAGCAAAACTTAATGCAAAAGATAAATCTAAAGACAAAAAGCATAAAATAAAAGTGGAGACTCAAATGGAAAGACTCTTAGGAAATTGATTTCATTGTTGAGATTGAGGATTAATTAATGGGATGAATTTAGCATGCAATTATTCTACCAAGTCTAGGAACCTTTTATCACAACTATATCTCCCGAACATAATTGATTCCCATGCATGCAACCAACTTGATATCCCTATCTAAGTTCATTAACATGCAAGGTTTTGGGTTTAGTTCTTCAAGCAACTTCTAAAGTTATTCCAAATCCCGTCACAAACTTAGAATTTCTACTTTAGTCATGCAATTAAATAAAGTAAGTCTTAGGCCAAATCCCCTCTCCCGAGCAAGATTCAACACTCAAATCATTCAACTAGTGATCAAGTAATTGAAAGCATTTAACCATAATTGCATAGGTAAAATAAATGCATATTCACACCACAAATCAATCCAACAAACTAAAACAACTACATCAATCCCTAAGACAAACAACTAGCAATTCATAGTCTTGAAACTACAAACACTAATTGAAAGAAAAGCCATAAAAACAACAAGAGGTAAGGGAAAGAAAAGGAAAACTCTTGAATCAGTTGAAACCGACACGTCCCCGTCACGATCTCCACGTCTTCAAGCTTGGTTCCCACTCCTTGGCCTTGCTTCAGCTCCCACCAAAGGTCTCTAGTCGAAATTAGGGCTAAAATCTAACCAATTGGACTCCCCTCTAGAAGTATTCCAAGGGTATCGATCCCACGAGGACTAAATTGGAAACTCATATTTGAAGAAGAAACTGTTCAAAGATTGCTTAGAATAGGTAACCAAAGAAATAGTTGATGATTGAATTTTGGAAATTCAACAAAACAAATAAGTAAATAAATAACAATGATAAATAAAATGAGGTGTTCAATATAGTTTCATCCCAAACACAAATAACTTTAATCATAGATTAGTCAACTTAAGCCTATTCAATGCATTGGGTCAGATTTTGTTGGGTTTTATGCCCTAAAACTCGTAGATAGTAAATGTACTTTTGACTGAACATTAATAAAATGATGTATTATTCATTTGTCTATGTTTGTATTGTGTAATCTTGTCTTATTAACCCTAATCCAATAAACTAAACATCCTAGGCTAATAGAATGAGGCTTCAACTAGTATGTAGAGACATACGGGGATCAATGTTCAAGATTTAGCCTAAAGGGTCTGTAGTATAGGGATAAGGCTGGGCACCTTATCCTGGTGACACTATGGATACGGCCCGCTTTGTATTTTGATACAAACGTAATGATCCAACGCGTTCATGTAGTTGACATGTGAGTGGGGGTATCCTGTGCAATGAGTTTGCACAAAGACCGGACCGCGAAATAGTTAACCACTAACTGTAACACCGGTAGTTAGCTTGGTTTCTATTTCATTAGGATGACCTAGGCAACTTGACCTTAATCTTGAGTGGATTATGGACTCCTGTCCGTGAGGGATTGTCCTTTGATTTGTACGGGTGAGAGTGGCCTGCACGCCGACTCAATAAGCCTATCATTTTGGGGACAAGACCGAGTGGGGAGCTGGGAACATAGTCACACAAGATGGAATTCACTCCTTCCCGTCTTTAGGGTAAGTAGAGGTGTGTTCCCTTCAGTGGTGTCTCCGGGTCTTGAACAATGGGTCCTACCCTCTCTATGGCACGAGAGGGACTTCTGTTTGTTGGTTGGACCTCAAACTGGTTGTTCATTAGAGGAGCACTGGTACTTAAGGATGAAGAGGTAGCCTAGGGGTAAAACGGTAATTTGACCTAGCTGGGTTACGAACACACGTGAAGGGCTGACTTGATGTTAATGGTCAATATCCGTGGACACAGAAATATATCTGCAGTGAGAAGAGTGCAGTTGTGGTTCTATAGAGGAGTGAACCACAGTTAACGAACATTGATTAACTTGGTTAATGAGTTTAGCCAATTAATCTCACATCGTTGGAGCTTCTGATCTGTAGGTCCATTAGGTCTCACTAGTAGCTCTATTAGGGCGTTGAGGTAAATTTCTAAAGGAGTATTGAATATTCGAAGTGGTTCGAATGTTAAATTAAAATATGAATTTGATTCATATTAAAACTATAGGTTATAATTAATGCACATTTGATGTACATTAATACTATAGTTTATATGAGAGAAAAATAATTAAATATATGATATTTAATTATAATACTAATTAATATTCTGTTTTAATTTAGTTTAATTAAATTTGATTTAATTAAATTGCATTGAAACTATAGGGTATGTTGGATAATTATATAAATGGGTTTTATATAATTAATAATTAGATTAATGATTAATTTAATTATATAATTAATAATTTGTAATTATTAATTATAGAAAATTCTCATTCAGTTGATAACTGAAGAGTTTTAGTCGTTCCACTTCCCTAGAATTGCTCCACGCAATTGAGAGGCTATTTAGTGTTTAGTTATCTTTTGACTAACCAACCCTTAATTGATTTTCTACCATTGGAAAAGGCTTCTCACGAAAATCTCTCTCTCTCACATTCAGTCTTTCTGTGTTTTTCTCCAAGAAACACAGAGACTAAAATTCTCTCCAAAACAACCCTTAGAAATCACGCTCCCACAAGCTCCCAACGCATATCCTTCAAGAGGATACCGGTATAATCTTTTGGTGGTGTTCGTGATATTTTTCCAGCAAGAAAAGGTGTGTTTTTTGCTACTGTTTTTGGGTGGAAGACCAAGGGAATTTGGCGAAACGATCAAGAACTTCATCTACGACAAGTGGTTCTTGATCTTGGATCATTAGGATCCATTCTAGATTAGATCTAGAGGATTTTATGATGAATTTGGCATGCTTTATACATGTTGCACAGTAGCTTAAATTTATTTTACTGCTGTGATTTTATTCCCAACGTATCGGTATTTTGATCTAAATTAAAATCTAAGTTAAGGTTCTGCACATTTCCGCTGCGCTAGGGCTATTATCCCTGCAGATTTAACTTCTATTTGGCCTTGCTCCCAAGAACCGTTAGAAGGCTAAGCGAGTACCGTTATGCACATTTCTGTGACTCGACTCCGACATAGATAATTCATGAATGCAATCGATAACCCTATAATTGTTATAGGGTGCCTTAGGCAGCTTGCCCTATAACAACGAATACACTCTTTCGAGCCCTTTCTCTTATATCACCTTTATGAGAATCGATATCGTTTGTCCCTTTCGAGATCAAACTCACATAGCATGCAAAGTCTAAGTGATCAATTTAAACTCAGCAAGATGAGAATGATAATCAATAAAGAATGACATGCATTGAATAGAAACTTAAGCAAATAAAAACTTTCAAGCTATTGAACCATAAGGGAATTCACCATATTGAACCCCTCAACGGAATTTAGCTCAGCATGGTGGGATAAAGTGAAAATGAACAACTTTCCATTAGAAATAAAATATAAAGAATACAAATGAATGAAAAGTGACAAGTGCTGGAAATAATGGCAGTAGCTAAATACTAGGGTTTTTTTTTATCCAATCCTTCTAGAGTTCGATCGACACTCCACTCTCTCTTTTTTTCAAGCGAGAATGGGGTGAAAATCCCTACAAACACTAAGGTTTGATGTCTAACTAAGGTTAGAATTCAATCTTCTAAGAAGGACCTCGGGCATCCCTACTCACGGGCATCTACTAGGGTTCTGTCACCACCCTCTTCTTCCCAGTGAGTTCTGCTTGAATTTGACTTCGAATCACGAGCTTATATAGTGTGGGGAGTGGTTGAGGAGCCACGAAATAGGTGCTGATAGGTAGCCCAGTCATTTTCGGGGTCAAAACGGTCGATTAGGTGCGCAAAAGTCTTGTTCAAAACGACCCACGACGGACTCGGAACGACCTCTGTTTTTCTAGAAATGCGGTCGCATTTGATTTTAGCCTTCCCAGAAATGCGGTCGCATTTCTGGATAAATTCCAGCTTTCCTCTATTTTCCTGCACGACACCAAATTGGGTCAAATTCATATCAAATTGAGTCTTTTTAAGCACAAATAAGCATAATTTGACAAATGTGACTCACAACTCCCTAATTCATCAACTTTAACACATTTTGAGCTTGGAAATAGTAAAATTGATCTAAACATGCAACTTTTGACAAGGAAATGAGCTAATTATAAGGGTAAAATAAGTATATTTTTTACCCTTATCAACTGTCCATGCAAAACAAGTGATCCACTTGGTGCAGTTTGAATCTGGCTAGCAGTGCATACTCTAGAAGGACCAGTAACCCTCGTAAGTTGATTGTGAAATGACTCATATTCGACCACAACATGACTCGACTGAACCCTTTGTACAGAAGGTACAACAGCATCTGCCTTATTATGAACCACTCCACTCGATTGCGCCTGTCCCTGCCACATAAATTCTTGTTGAATTCAACCCCACTGTTCCCTCACGTATGAATGTCATGGGTTTAAGTCGTCCTTGTCTAGTGACGTCACTGAGGGCATTGCACTCACATTCAACGAATCCATATCATGGTCTGGTTCATCCAAATTGAATGATTTCACGTTCAACATTTCCAATTGGTCTGAATTGAATGATTCTACGTTTCGACATTTCTGGTATGTACACGTCCCCACGAGTTCGATCGGCTGTTACGAACAGTTGAAGAGTTGCAAGATCATCATGGTTTAAAAGGAAACCAACGTTATTGTCATTTCTTATGTACTGTGGAGGTGCGTCAATCGGCAGTGTGTACTTCACCCTTAGTTTAATCTCAATCTCCCTTGAGCTTGCGTTCAAAATTCCACATACGATATCTCTCAGTTGTGCATATTTCAGTGTTACTGGCACATGGATACCCGTCAACTCACCTCCCACGTAACAACCTTGTACCTCATCCGATGAACCACCGTATCGGAAGAGTAAGCATTTCTTCGTCTCCATCCTTCAAACAAGAGTACTTATAAAATAAAACTAATAAGCTCAATGCGAAATCTAAAAAAACGAGACCACGTAGAAACAATGTTCGAAACCCAGTCCACGATCGTTTCATACCCATTGTTGGAATGCAGCACACGACTACATTCATGCCTACGTACCTAGTTCGTACACGTCCCAGTTGCTTCAACACCTTCAAGGGTTGGTGATAACTCTCCAAAAGGGAGTTATTTAGGCCTTAGTTTTATAGTATTTTGTGTGTCATTTGTGTTAAATAGGTTTGCTTTTAGATGACTATTATATGTTTTAACCCATTTGGAAGAATGGAGGCTTTGGAAGTTATTTTGTGCAGAAAATATTGCTGAGCGACTTGAGGGAGCAAAATCTGTGATTTAGCAAAGCAGGGAGCAAAACTGCCACGTAAGCAGTTCGTAATCCATTTTATAAAGTGGCGTTAGCTGAATTAATTACGGATCTAAGAATCTTGGAGAGCCTGCCACGTGTCCAATTTAACCTAATTAGGTGAAACCTCATCTTATAAAAGGAGGAGCAGTCAAAGATAAACTCATTCACGATTGGGAGACTGAATCAATCGGCTAGAAGCCGAATTGACAGCAGAATGGAGATCTAAGAAGACCATTTGCGATTCCTCTCAAGAAGACAACGTTCTTCCATGTTCTTGGTGGTTTGGAGCAGCCGTTTCATCTCCCCAATTACTAAAAGGATTAGTATTTCTTGTTTATTTTGCATTATGGATGTGCTTATTGAGATTGTAACGTGTTTTATGTTTTCAATCATGAACTAATTGCTTTGTAGGCATGGGTTAAGAATTATGTGATTGTTATATTTATAAAATCTGGAAATTCTATTGATTATGATCATCTTGAGTTATCGTTGTTCTTCAATTTCATTATGTGCCCGCCTAGCTAGCCGGTATGTATAGCTTCTCCTAGTTTCAGGGATGATTTAGGAGTTGTGTGGCGATAATTCACGTTAGACCATTATGAGTTGGTGAATGCCAGTAGTTGAACTAGGGATAGTCAATTGCCTAACGCTTGATCGGTAGAGCTTCATTGGAGTTGAAACATATTCCAAAATATCCGGAGTTCCGGGAGGATCCCGCTGAAAATACTGCATGAGATTGACTGATCAAAAGAATTGCTGGAGCATCTTTATAAACCATTACAGAAGTCTTAACCTGTGTCTGTTTCCATTCTGTTTTCTCTAGTCGTAATCATTTACTGCTTTCGTATTTCTTTTGTTTCAGCATTTTAAAAACCCAATCGATTTAACCAACCTTTTGAAATCACTAAAAAGGCAAATTAAATCAATAGAGGTAGGCAATTCAAGATCCTGTGGATACGATAAATACTTATCACTTGCTGCTAGATTGTGTATACTTGCACAGAATTCTGGAGTTAATTTATCTCATATTTTTAACCACTTCAGAATTGAAACAATTGGGTTGTTGAAAACTCGTAGAACCGTGTTCAAGCTCAGAAGAATCGATCACAAAAAACACCATGAAAGAAATTGTTTCACGGCTTCTTGCTTTATAAACTTAGCTTTAATCTTGAGTGGCTTTCATTGGAAGCAACTTTAAATGGATTTAATGTTTGACATTGACTATGTACCTAACATACAATCATCGCGTGCGTGACAAGTTTTTTGGCGCCGACGCGAGTATCATCGAGAGTGAGACTAGGAGCGACATCGAGAGAATTCGAAGCGAGAGCGAAAAATATAATTCTCCAGACATTGGTTAGTAATATGATTCGTAATCGAGAGCATGAATCGTAAGCGAGAGCGAGTATTCAACATTTTGTCCAGACATTGCTTAGTAATATGATTCGTAATTGAGAGCGTTAATTGGAAGAGAGTACGAGTATCTTGAATGTGTGTCCTTGCTCATGCTTAGTTATATGATTCGTGATCGAGAGTGTGAGATTGTAGAGTGAGAGATCGGAAGCGAGAGCAAGAAATTAACATTTTGTCCAGACTTTGCTTAGTTATATGATTCGTAATCGAGAGCGTGAATTGGAAGCGAGAACGAGTACTTTAATTTTGCCCAGACTTTGCCTATACATGATTCGTAAACGAGATCGTGAGATTGGAAGCGAGAAAGAGTATCTTGCAAATTTTGTCCAGAGTTTGCGCTATCAACATTTCGATTACTAGCACATTTTGTCTAACTGTTTAAAAATATTAAGGGAACAATGTAGACAATAACAAAATAAATTCAGATATTTTTTTAATACAAAATAAATTCACATATTATCAGATTATAATGACCAATTTTTTTTATTCACGTACTAAAAATTTGTTCAGTTCTCAGAACGAGAATACATCAATCACAAATCATATTACTTACGGGGACATATACGTATACAAATTTCTCGTATCTTAACTACTAAATATTACTGAAACTATGGCTACAGCTCGAACGACCCCGGGGACAACTTCCTTCTCCACAGAGAATATGCAAATATGAGTTTCTAAGACTGGATAACAAGACTCATTAACGGGCGGAAGTTGTCGAGGCTCCTGTTGGT
Organism: Luffa aegyptiaca; assembly: GCA_017139565.1. Lineage (NCBI taxonomy): Eukaryota > Viridiplantae > Streptophyta > Magnoliopsida > Cucurbitales > Cucurbitaceae > Luffa > Luffa aegyptiaca. Next base: position 34,562,093 of record CM029397.1, read on the forward strand.
CAAATAAAATTTATAATCCACGGCACTACAACTATTTTGTAGAAATAGTGGTCAGGGTCGAACACAAGGAAGGGGGTCTAGCAAGTGTAGAATTTCATGCTTACGAAAACAGGGGGATTTTGGAAAGCAAGGTAATATAAGAAAATAAATGCAAAAAAAATAAAGGAGATAGAAATAAGCAGGCATAAGAGAATTAAGATGAAATTCAATAACATAAAAAGGGATCGTTGGATTGGGATTTCTTATGCTTGATTTTTTTTCGATTGGCTTCCAAGTTTTCTCTAATGATTGTTCTAAACTGACTTCATTAGTTCGGTCGACTTCTGGGTTACTCGGAAGACCCCCCTACACTAACCTGTGCTAATTAACTTGCTAACAGTGAATTCTGCAATTAACAAGATTAATTAATATATTCTTTATCGCTCGCCACCCCTCATACATAAAATAGCAACCATCCGAAACCTCTGCAACGGTTACTAATTATATCTAACTAGTTTTATATTAAGCAATCTCGAAATCACCTATTAAACTAGCCGCTTTGGGATCGTGGGTTCGGAATTGTATTAACTAAATTCGAATAAGATTCAAATCTAATTCCTACAACCTTTAACATGCATCCTAGGCCTATCAAGGGTCGCATAGAGAGTGGCTTGCCTCAACCTAGTGGCTATCTAAAAATAACTGATTGAATACACAAGCAGTAATCACATAGGGTCGTCAATCCTAATAGACTAGCTTCATGTATTGGTTTAAACGGGATAACATGCAAAACTGAATGAAAAGACAGCAAGAACAGTAAATAAATTTAAGAAAACTTAGCCAATCTCATTAGAAATCATAGCATAAACCCAATCCAACGATCTAATACGATTAGCTACTCATAGATGAAGTAAAAGCATGAATAAACAAGAAAGAATCCATAAGATATGACCTAAAAAGGTCTACAACAGTGCTGAAACGTAAAAGAGGCAAAAGAAATTGTAAAATGACCAAAATTCTAACCTAACAGTGGATTAAACCGAGGCTACGTATGTATAGAAAACTCGGCGGCGTCGAGACGCCAAGGGCAGCATCAAGACGCTGCGAACTTTACATTCCGGATGAAAATCGCGTCGGCGTCGAGACGCCAGGGGCAGCGTCTCGACGCCGCCCCTGATCCACGCCTTGCTGTTTATTTTCTCGGTCTTTTCTCGTTTCTTCTCGACACGGGGCTTCAATCTTCGACTTTTGGTGTCATTCTTCAGGCCCGCTTCAGCACTGTTGGGTATTTTCACCTCCTCGTCGTCCAAGACACCGAGATGGCTCCAAAACTCTGTAATTGGCCCGAATTAACACCAATTAGCGAAATCAACTCCCGACATAGCCTAAGCTCAAATATCCTGTAAATAAGACAAGTAAAGCATAAAATAACTCTAACAAGCTTAGATTAGAGGTGATAAAATAGGACTATTTGGGTCCTATCACTCATGAATCTAGGCTCGAGTAGGATAAGGTTGCCCTTAAAGGATTCAAGAAGTAGGATGTGCAATAGAAGTGATCAAGAAAACGAATCTCCATTTCTTCAAGGTTGTTCTTGCTCGTGCTCTCGACAAACATCGTCGGCTCCTGCAAAGAAAACATCAGAACATAGCACTAAAATGATAATCATCGGTGAAGAGGAAGAAGTGAGAGATGGAGCAAAGATGAAGATAGATATGTGAGATGGTGGTTTAAGAAACCTGTTATTTAAAGAAGAGAGCTCAAGTGAAAAGATGTCTAAGAGCGTCGTTTAAATAACAAAGGCATTAAAGTGAATAGACGTCTGTCAGCACCCTTTAAGTTACCGAAGAGGTCCATGAAGCGAGAGAGCGAACGAGAGCGCGTATTGAGAGCGAAAACCGTGAATAGATTAAAAGCGATTAAAGAAGGAGGAAGACGTCTGAGCATTAAGTGCGTTCGCGTATCGGGAGAGGAAATCGATAAGGTTAGGCTGGAGGAACAACGCGGTCATAAAACGTGCGTGGTGACATCAACAAAAGAACATTCCCTATTATTTTGAAAAGGTAGGTCAGATTCCATTAGGGCCCTCGAAAATGGGTCATCCGTACAAAGGATGTCCGAAAAATCAAGGAGATCGATTTTAGTTGAGCAGTGTGAATCCCGTCGAGCAACCTACGTTAAAAATTTGTACTTTTGGAAGCTAGCCAACTTTAAAAATAATTATGATCTATCTCAGGAAGAAGTGGAAGATTTGGGTTGATGTAAATGCTCAAGAGATAAGTCAATCTACAATTGAAGAAGTTGATGAACTTTCTGATTATCAACTTACCAGAGATAGACAAAGACATGTTGTTAGGCCTTCTACAAGGTATGGAGGCACTAATTTTGTTGGTTATGACTTTAATTACTTTGCTGAATTTTTTTATGTTGAACCTAGTACTTATAATCAAGCAATTAAATCTAAACACAATGATTTGTGGTTAGCTACAATGAATTCAGAACTAGCTCTGAATTTGTAACTTTACTGATGATAAAAATGTTGCATATTTTTAAAGTTTTGCACTAATTATGTTTAATTTGATTGAGATTGACCTCAAATTCTCTACAAGTAGAGTTTCATTTCCTTTCTTTCGTTTTAATTTTATAAAAGTTTTTCACTTGCTTTCTTTTAGATACTAATAGTATTTTCTAAGTTTATCTTTTTTGGCTCTCACTGATTTAAATTTCAGAGAGTGAGTTAAAAACTAATGTTGCATCGATGTTATGAACCCTTTTGAATTTCCTTTGAAGTATGTTCGTGACACAGAAGATAAAAGCTATTTTTAGGGTGTTAATTTGAGCGCTAAAGTTGGTTCCCGTTGTAGAGCTCCTCCTCCTCCCCTTGCTCTGCCAAATGTTTTAGAATTTCGGAGTTTTGTGTAGGCCTATTTATGGATTTATTAATTTTTTTTTTTTATGTAAGTCCCCTGTTGTATAAATTGTTACAAAATTATAACAACAATACTTGATTGTGATGTGTAGGGCTCTTCCTACACGCTCCATAAAATCTTGGCACTAAGAAAGAGAAAGGTAGAAAATGAAGAATTTATTTGATCTCTCCTTATTGTCGACCTTTTAATGGTGGTGTGTAGGGAGATCCCTAGACACTAGTATGCAGCCAAGTATTTTCCGAACTATAATACTTTTGAGATTTTATTTTGTGTATAGTTTAGAAAGAGAAATATCTTTTGTTAGCCACATGTGTGACAAATACTTTTTTTTTTTTTCTTGAGAAAAGAACACGAATAGACAAACCGAAGAAAAGTAGCAGGAAGGAAGACACGCCAAACACAAGCTTTTTCCATCAAATTCCTTGTCTTCCTTCTCCCCAATCAGATTTGACAAACGAAAGCGCCCAAGAGGGGACTTCTTCAATCCAGACACCATCAACGCGATTGCTACGGGCATGGACGACAAGCACGTTGGCAGTTTGATTCGATTCTCTAGAGGTAAGAAGCATCCCTTTCATGTCCCCTGAATTTCTATAGAATTTGATGTCTTCAATAATATTCTGGGTTTCATTCTCATAGCTTTCGATTCCTTGAAACAGTTGCCACACTAGGAGCGAATCGGTTTCCACCCAAATTGGATGGATGCCCGTTGATTTTGCTAGTTCAACCCCTTCACGGATGGCTAGAGCTTTTGCCATTTCTATCGATCCCTGAAATGGACCCACTGACTGAGTTGCTACCATCGATGCGCAAATTGCTAACCGCAAGTGTACGGGCCAAGTTATAATATAGTGAAATTAAATTCGAATGTCCTCCTCTGGATTGGGTTTCTAATCAATCTAATTATCGCAAATACTCTAATCCAATTTTATTTAGGGAACCAAACAAAGTGAGAATGAATAGAGAAATAACACAAAGCAATAAAAAGTGTGACAATCTAATGATGGCAAAGGTCTTAGGGAGTTGATTTCACCAATTGGGATTATGGATTAATTCATGGATTATCAACATGCTATGATTCATAAATCAAGGAAACTACAATCATAAATATCTCTCCCGAGCATACATAATCCTCTCACATGCAATAAACCTGATATCCCTATCTAAATTTATTAAACATGCAAGGCATTAAGGTTAGTCCTTTTTACCGATTTCTAGGATTACTATTATCTCCCGATCTCTAGCTAAATCCTAGTTATGCATAAAGAGTTCTAAGTCAAATCCTCTCTCCCGAGTTAAATTTAAACACAAACAACATTCAATTCATGGCCGGTAAATTGAAAGCATTAAACATACATTATGCATAAATGAAATCAATAGCAAAAATCCATAACATCAATCCATAAAGTGCCCAACGGCTACATCAATCCCTAAGAATTAGATTTAGCTACTCATAATCCGCGTTACGATATAAACTAAATACAAATCAGCCATTAAAACTCCTAAAGTAAAAGGGAAAAGAGAAATAAACGCTAAGTAGGCCGAGACCGCACGTCCCCGTCACGATCCCCACGAACAAAGCCTTGAATCCCACTTTTCTCCACTTGGTTCAGCTCCCACAGCCCCTAATTCTCTCAGATTTCGGCCACAAATGCACCAAAAGAAGTCCCCAAATCTGACCTAATCACAAACTATAAATAGGGAAAAAAATTGGCCTAGCGTCGCGACGCTATCGCGATATGCAGATTCTGTTTTGGAATTCCTCGATAGCATCGAGACGCTATGGTCACGGCATCGAGATGCTGTGACCTGTTGCCGCCTAATCAGAAACGGAAAGCCAGCGTCGAGACACCCTATACTAAGGGTCTCGACGCTGGTCCTCGGCAAGGCCTCTTTGATGTGCTTCCAGCTTCGATTCTTTTTGTTTCTTTATGTTGGGTTTTATGCCCTAAAACTCATAGATAGTAAATGTAAACAAATTTTATACTTGTGTTTTATAAAGTGTTATTTAGTTTCTGCAATAAAATGTTATTGTTAAATATTGCACTATTTGACCCAAATCCAATAAACTAAGATCCAAGGTTGTTTGTATGTAACTTGAACTAGTATGTGGGGACATACGGGGATCGATGTTCAAAGTAACAACCTAAAAGGTCTATAGTACAAGGATAAGGCTGGGTACCTTATCCTGGTAACACTATGTGATACGGCCCGCTTTGTATTTGATACAGACGTATTGATCCAAAGCGTCCATGTAGTAGACATGCGAGTGGGGGTATCCTATGCAATGAGTTTGCATAAGACCGGACCGCGAAATAGTAACCGCTAGCTATAACACCGTTAACTAGTTAGGTTTCTATTTCACTAGGATGACCTAGGCAACTTAGTCTGAATCCTGAGTGGATTATGGACTCCTGTTCACGAGGGATTGTCCTTTGATTTGTATGGGTGAGAGTGGCCAGTACGCCGACTCAATAAGCCTACCATTTTGGGGACAAGACCGAGTGGGGAGCTGGGAACATAATCACACAAGATGGAATAAGCCTACCATTTTGAGGAAGTAGATGAGTGTTCCTTTAAGTGGTGTCTCCAGGTCTTGAACAAAGGGCCCTACCCTCTCACTGGCCCGAGAGGGGTTTCTGTTTGATGGTTGGACCACAAACAGGTTGTTCATTAGAGGAGCACTGGTACTTAAGGAGGTAGAGGTAACTCAAGGGTAAAACGGTAATTTGACCCAGCTGGAGTTACGAACACTCGTGAAGGACTAACTGCCGTTATTGGTCGATATCCGTGGACACAGAAATATTCTGCAGTGAGAAGAGTGCAGCTGTGGGTCTTTAGTGGAGTGACCTACAGTTAACGAATGGAGACTAACTTGGTTAATGAGTTTAAGCCGATTAGTCTAGGTCCATTAGGTCCCACTAGTAGCTCGTAAAAAGACTTGAAGCAAATAAATATAAATTGTAAATTGAAAGTGTTCAATTTATTTGGGGAATCATATCATGTATATTGATGCATTATAATATAAAGTTTATGAAACTTTATAATATAATTTTTGAATTAAATTAAAAAATTAATTCATGAGAGAAAATATTTGAAAAGTTCAAATAAATTTAATATGAATTGGATTCATATTAATTTTAATTTTAATAAAATCCCTAAGATTAAATATGTGATATTTAATTGGGTAATTAATTAATTATGGAATTAATTAATTATTTATTAAAATTAGATATTGTTCAGATAATAGATTTGAACTTATTTCTAGACCTTTTCCTATTAGGAAAAGGTCTTGGCCTTTACCTATATATAGGACCCCTGGGGTGGGGTGAAAGGCATCCCCATTGTCTCTCCTTCTCTCAGAGATCTCTCCCGATAGACTCCCACAAGTCTCCTGCTTCAAGAAGTCTTAGAGATATACCGGTGTAGCTGAATGGTGGTGTTCTTCGTTGTTGCAAAGCAATCAAGAATCATTCTTGATTTTCAGAGACATCAACGGAGGTATGTTTCTCACCGCTTAACTTTTTGCCAATGTATTGGTATTTTGCGAAATAAAATTAAATACGAACGGTCCAATTGCTTCCACTGTAACGGAATTGGGAATTCCAATCCTTCACTTTAGCCTCTTTTCATGCTCCGAACACACGATTAGCTCCAAAACTTATTTCCTACAAATAAAACATGAAAATGCATAATTTTGGCCAATTAAATATAAAAGACTAGCTAAATTAATTAGGGAAAACTAGCTAGCTATGCTCGCTATCACACTTCTTCGTCTTCGTTTCGAATAATAACTCCTCTGTTGAGCACTCCATCTTTGACAGAAGCATCGGTATTAAGCTTGCAAGTATTCCTTTCCAGCGCCATCCACCTCTCTTTCTGATCTGGAACATTTCTTGTGCTGGTGAAGTTTGTTGCTTGTGGGTTCCCTCTATTCTGTTCTGTGTTATTCCTTACTTGATTCTCCTTTATGCTTGTTGCTTTGAATTCGTCCAGGCAGTTTAGAGCTTTAGGAATAGGATCGTCATTTGGAATTTTGTCTGGGTTATGAATTTCGAAATTCCTATCGTTCCACATCGCCCATAGAATCATTGAGAACGCTTCCAATTCCGCTATGATAATTAGAATTTCACAAGCCCGACAAGATAAATGGAGAATATCAGTATAAGTGAGGTTTAAAAACTTACCTGAAGGATTCCATTTTGTCCAAAGCTTTTGGACTTTTTTGCAGCTCCAAAGAGTATGAATCTCTGTTTCCGTCCCCACTTTGCATTTTGGGCAATATGGTAGAGTTTCCACGTGCTTCCGCTCTAGATTAGAGAATGGCAACACATCATGGCAAGCTCTCCACATGAATGAAGATGCTTGTTTTATTATATTATTCACGAAATGACGATGGACATTGTCTGTTATTGAAAGCCACTATTTTCGACATTTAACTACATTAATATTTTATTGATGAATAAGAATTTTAATGACCGACGAACTTTAAATAACGGTTATTTAATGAGGGATGAAGTTTAAATAACGGCTTTTGATGTTGTCTCTTGTATAAAAAATATATGACCCTTGGGAGCATTCTGCTTGTGAAACATAAACAAAGAATTTCGTTTATTCATAAACACTTAATCTTGTTTTAAATAGGTCAAATTATCTTCTTTTTTAATAAATCTCAAATATTTGTTCTAAATTATTGTAAATCCAAATTAATAGTTTGTTTTAGTTGAGTCAAGTGATTGGCTCCAAGGACAGAATGCAATTCAAACACCAATCACACACCAGAACAGGATCATTAAACGAAAAAGATAAAGAGAGGAAGAGAAGGAATGACAAAGAGGTTATAGTGGTTCCACCACAAGCAGTGGCGGATCCAGGATTTTATACCGGGGGGGCACAAGTTCATATAAATGCAACTTTAGAAGCATTGATACAATATTTAAATACCTAATATCGAGTAGGTTAAATTACAAGTTTAGTCTCTCTAAACTTTCGGATTTGTGTCTATGGTCCCTAAACTTAAAAATGTGTCTATGAGAATCCTAAACTTTCAATTTTGTGTCCAATAAGTTCTTGAATTTTCAATTTTGTGTCTCATAGGTGTTATTTGACATTTTTAAAAATTCACAGGCTTACCAAACACAAAATTGAAAGTTTATAGTTTCATTAGAAATCAAATTCAATTATGAATGTTTAGGATTTAAATTGATACAATTATTAGTTTGGAATTTTAATTGACCCCAAAGTTTAGGGGTAGAATTGATTTTTTTTCCTAATTTTTTAAAAAGAAACTTATAAACTCATTTCATATTCTTTTTAGGTTAAAATATCATTTTGGTCATTGTACTTTGGAACTTATTTTATTTTATTGTCAATAATTCCAATGTCCAAATATAATCCTTGTACTTTTAATAATCTTAAAATTAGTCTATGGTTAACTTTTTCAAAACAAATTTAGTCTCTGTTAGCTTTCGCTTTATAAATTTTGAAAGCACATTAACAATTGGTGTGTTTTCTTGAGTGAAAATTATGATTATTACCATGTTTTAGAGTAACTTCAAATTAATAATGACTCATCTAAAGATTTATTGAAATTACATAGGCTAAATTTGAATATATGAAAATATATGAACTAAATTAGAATGAGTCACAAAGTACAAAGATCAACAATACTATTTTAACATTCGTTTTATTTCATATGAGGATTTAAATTCATTAAAGAAAATGAAAATTTTATTTATTAGATAGTGATAAAAAGCTTAAACAAAAACATAAAAATATATTTTTAAAATGTTTAAATCATTCCGTTTGAAAAATCAATATATGTTATTAACGAAAATCAAAACTGAAAATCATAGTTGCCTAAAAAAAACTGAACTATTAAAAAAAAAGAAAAAGAAAAAGAAAAAACTGAAAATAAACGAAAAAAATCAAATATGAACTGTGTACGATTCGAACTCAAGACCAAAAAATATAGCATATATTGGAATTGAATCCTGGACTGGGCGGGAGGGCACCAACACACAGAAGGTGACAAGAACCAACACACCAAAAGTATTTTTTAATATCTGATTGGCAAATTATATATATATAATATAAAACATTTTAAATTGAGGAGGGCACGTGCCCCCCTTGTCCCTTCTTAAATCTGCCCCTGACCACAAGGGTGTACATCCACTTTCAAACACCAGGGAGAGATAGATTTTATTCAAGTTCAAAAGGGGAATTACAAGGCCACTCAATCAAATCAGAAAAACAGAGATGCTCTGTTTTTCTTTCAGCACGCACACTGCTAGCAGTACACGGGAATAGAATTTATAGAGACTTAGGACGTGTTTGGGCCCCCATTTTTGGAAGCCCGATTTTTGGAAAACACCTCGTTTTTGGATGTTGGTGTTTGGGCCTCAGGTTTGGGAAAACACCCGTTTAGGGTTTCCCAAACCCCCGTTTTTGTTGCCCTACACGCCGCTTTCTCAACTCCCTCTTTCGGTAACACGCTTCCTCTCTCTCCCTGGTTTCCTTTACTCGTTTGTTCTCTCTCGCCCAAAGCTTTGTATTTTGATTTTTCCTTCGTTCTTCACATATTCTTGCCCTCTCTCCTTCTCTTCTACTTTGGGCTGTCGGATCTGAAGGTGGAAGTGAGTTTTTTCTTTATTTTTGTGATGTGTTTTGTACTTGAGAGCGTGAATCGCGACTGAGATTTGTGTTCTTCCTTCATATTTTCTTCGGATCTGAACTTCCTACTCCCGTTCCGCGATGTATTGGGGTCTTCGATCGAATGCATGTGTTTTGGTTTCGGAGGGACGTTTGGAACAAGTCTTTGATCTCTTCTCAGATCTGTCTTCGCCGTCGCTCCGTCTTCATCAATCACAGGTACAACTTTGTTTCTTTGCATGCCTTGTTTTGGATCTAAGACTCTCGGATCTAACCCTCTCTGATCTAACATTCGGTTTTTTTTTTTTGTTTTTTTCTTTTTTACAGAACCCACCCCATGCCGCTTCAGCTTGCCGTGGGTGTCGATGATAGCAATCGGGATCCGCCTGGTAGATTGGAGCACGGTGAGGGGTGGGACGAAGGTAAGGGGTAACCGGCCGATGATGCTCATGAAAAATAAACAAGCAATCTTTCCGAATTTCTTTTTTTCTAACTTATGGGAAGTAAAGCTCTCTAATTCTTTCTTCCTCTGAGTTTTTTTTTCCTAGTTTTCTATCTTCCTTACGATTTTCATCTGTCTTCTTCTTCTATTTTTCTCATGCTCTGATTTACCATTTTCTGAATTTCTTTTTGTATACCTTTTTTTTCTATCTTCATTGACTGTGGTTGTTCTTTTTTTGTTCCTCCTGTTCTGACCTTTCCGTTTAATATGGATATGTGCCTTTTTTTTCCAAATACGAATTGATAAGTTCTTTTGAGTTCATGTTTCCTTCTCATGACCCCCCCTCGTTTAGTTCATACTGTCTGTTGCTTGTCATGACCCCCCCTGTTGGGTTTTATGCCCTAAAACTCGTAGATAGTGAATGTAAACAAATTTTATACTTGTATTTAATAAAGTGTTATTTAGTTTCTGCAATAAAATTTTATTGTTAAATATTGCACTATTTGACCCAAATCCAATAAACTAAGATCCAAGGTTGTTTGTATGTAACTTGAACTAGAATGTGGGGACATACGGGGATCGATGTTCAAGTAACAACCTAAAAGGTCTGTAGTACAAGGATAAGGCTGGGTACCTTATCCTGTTGACACTATGGATACGGCCCACTTTGTATTATGATACAAACGCAATGATCCAACGCGTTCATATGTTTGACATGCGAGTGGTGGTATCCTATGCAATGAGTTTACATAAGACCGGACCGCGAAATAGTTAACCACTAACTGTAACACCGTTAGTTGGCTTGGTTTCTATTTCACTAGGATGACCTAGACAACCCAGTCTCAATCTTGAGTGGATTATGGACTCCTGTTCACGAGGGGTTGTCCTTTGATTTGTATGGGTGAGAGTGGCCAGCATGTCGACTCAATAAGCCTACCATTTTGGGGACAATACCGAGTGGGGGGCTGGGAACATAATCACAATAGATGGAATTCACTCCTTCCCGACTCTAGGATAAGTAGAGGTGTGTTCCCTTAAGTGGTGTCTCCGGGACTTGAACAATGGGCCCAACCCTCTCTATGGCACAAGAGGGACTTCTGTTTGCTGGTTGGACCTCAAACAGGTTGTCATTAGAGGAGCACTGAGGACTTAAGGACAAAGATGTAGACCAGGGGTAAAACGGTAATTTGACCCAGCTGTGATACGAACACACGTGAAGGACTGACTTGTAGTATCCGTGGACACAGAAATATTCTGTAGTGAGAAGAGTGCAGCTGTGGGTCTTTAGTGGAGTGACCCAGAGTTAACGAATGGAGACTAACTTGGTTAATGAGTTTAAGCCGATTAGTCTCATATCGTTGGAGCTTCTGATCTGTAGGTCCATTAGGTCCCACTGGTAGCTCGTAAAGAGACTTGAAGCAATTAAATATAAATTGAAAATGTTCAATTTATCTGGGGAATCGAATAATGTATGTTGATGCATTATAATATAAAGTTTATGAAACTGTATAATATAATTTTTGAATTAATTTTAAAAATTAATTCTTGAGAGAAAATATTTGAAAGAGTTCAAATAAATTTTAATATGAATTGGATTCATATTAATTTTAATTTTAATAAAATCCCTAAGATTAAAGATATGATATTTAATTGAGTAATTAATTAATTATGGAATTAATTAATTATTTATTAAAATTAGATATTGTTCAGATAATAGATTTGAACTTATTAATAGATCTTTTCCTATTGGGGAAATGAGACCTTTTCCTATTAGGAAAAAGTCTTGGCCTTTACCTATATATAGGACCCCTAGGGTGGGGTGAAAGGCATCTCATTGTCTCTCCTTCGCTCAGAGATCTCTCCCAAAAGACTCCCACAAGTCTCCTGCTTCAAGAAGTCTTAGAGATATACCGGTGTAGCCGATTGGTGGTGTTCGCATAAGAGGGTTGCTGCGTTCAATTTTATTGGCAAGAAAAGGCAAATTGATCATCAAGGCTTTCTACAAAAAGTAAGTTTTCTATGAAATCCTTGATCCCTAAGATCAATCTAGTTGATCTTTTAGCATGTTTATAGTCTATGTACAGCCCATTAAGTGTAGATTTATTGATGTAATATTTTGCAAATTGTATTGGTATTTCAATTAGAATCTAAGACTCTGAGTAGGTTCAGTAATACTTTCCACTGCGTGGGGCTTTTATCCCTTCACCCCCCCTCGTATTATTTCTTGTTCATGCTCGCTGTTATGTACATTTGTTTTTTTCTTCTCCTATCTGTTGTTCATGTACATGGTTGTCTACATAATTTTACATTTTTTTTATTTCAATTTTCGTTCTTCTGCCCACATAATTTGATTTAAATTTTTTGTTCTTTCCACATTATTTGATTATAATTTGTTTTTTTGTGTCCACAATATTTGATTGAAATTTATGTTCACATTATTTGAAGTTCATGTTTGTTTATCCCTTCACCCCCCCTCGTATTATTTCATGTTCATGCTCATTGTTATATACATTTGTTTTTTCCTTCTCCTATCTGTTGTTCATGTACATGGTTGTCTACATAATTTTACATTTTTTTTATTTCAATTTTCGTTCTTCTGCCCACATAATTTGATTTAAATTTTTTGTTCTTTCCACATGATTTGATTATAATTTGTTTTGTTGTGTCCACAATATTTGATTAAAATTTATGTTCACATTATTTGAAGTTCATGTTTGTTTACCAAATTTGAAAAGTTCACTGCATTCAACAAATTCATGCTTGAAATAAGTTCACCTGAGGCCGGTTACAATTTATTTGTGTATTTATTTATTTTTTTGTTTTTAGTTTCTGTCATTTCGTTACTTTGTGACTAATCCCATTATGGTTGAACCAAATTTATCAAAATGAAGTTTATTTATGATGGCAGAATGGTGTTATTGCATTTATTTTGTTGTGGTTGTTCGCACGTAAATTCAAATGAAAGAAACACCTGGAATAAACTTTGATTTGTATTAATGTCGTATGCGTGTGAATATACAATCTCTAGTACATAATCCTCTGATTTTTTCTCTTGTGTGTGAATGTGTTTCACTCGAGGGCTGGAATGCTTGATCTCAAGTCTGAAACTTCAATGGATTCTTGGAGCTTGAAGTCTTCTAAGTTTGAAAGAGTCTTCAGTCTTCAAGAAGTGTTCAGCGCTTGGAAACTTATAGATTTCAGAGTCTTCAGTCTTCCGTTTTGGGGGAATTTCTTTGAATTCTCTAAGTCTGGTTGAGAGCTCCAAAATTCTGAACCCTTGAAATGGTGGAGAACTCCTCTATTTATAGAGTTCTCGCTGGATGGGCCCTGGAGACTTTTGGGCCTAACAACTTGGGCTTGGGCTTTATTGGTCTTGGACTCAACCATTTAGTCTTGGGTTTGGTTCATATTTGACCCAAAACCATATGACCCAATAATTTAAAAGACGCAAATTTGATCCAAATAATTATTTTTTCTAATTAATTGGTCAAATTAATTAATTTGATCAAAATAATTTATTTTTTAATTAATTGATCAAATAGAAATTTGACCCTATAAATTTATAATTGGCCAATATTGTCTTCAAATTAAACTTGGGACACAAGTCAATTTATAATTAGTCTCAAATTTAATTAATTATATTTTTGTCATTAATTTCATGTAATGACGTGGCAATTCGTGATTGGTCAAAATTTTTCCATCAACAGTAGTTTCATTAATGCACATCTTTATTCACCATCTCTTTCTTTTTAAATATTGGAGTTGGTTGCATTTATGTTTACTTAATAAATACAACCAACCATTTGATTTATTAAAAAGTGCAATTAAGCTAAAAATTACAAACATTCTCACTTTTCTGTACATTTGTTTTTTCTTTTTTCTATCTGATGTTCATGTAGATGGCTGTGTACATAGTTTTACATTTTTTTTATTTCAATTTTCGTTCCTCTACCCACATAATTTGAATACATTTTTTGTTCTGTCCACATTATTTGATTTTAATTTGTTTTGTTGTGTCCACAATATTTGATTGAAATTTATGTTCACATTATCTGAAGTTCATGTTTGTTTACCAAATTTGAAAAGTTTTCAGCATTCAATAAATTCATGCTTGAAAAAAATTCACCTGAGGCCGGTTACAATTTATTTGTGTATTTATTGATTTTTTTTTGTTTTTAGGGTTTGTCATTTCGTTACTTTGTGACTAATCTCATTGTGTTTGAATCAAATTTATGAAAATAAAGTTTATTTATGATGGCAGAATGGTGATATTGCATTTATTTTGCTGTGGTTTAATTAATGCATATCTTTATTCACCATCTCTTTCTTCTTTAATGTTGGAGTTGGTTGCATTTATGTTGACTTAGTAAATGCAACCAACCATCTGATTTATTAAAAAGTGCAATTAAGTTGGTTTAATTTGGCTACCACCACTTTTACTTTTAAACATAAACTACTTCATCCCTCTTCTTATTTAAAGAAGACCATCTCTTCTTCTTTTCCTTGAGGAAAGTCTCCACTGCCTTACATAGTCCCCCTCAACGGTGAGTCATTTTCCAACTTCGATTTCCATTCTTTATTTCCTGTTGCTATGTATAATAAGTCCTTGGTTACACTAACTCCACTCTCTTCTTATCTTATGTCCTTGAAGACAAGGACGTGCCTGATCTCCACCTTCCAGTGTTTCGTTTCACGCATCGTGATCTCATATAACGGTAAGTTTTCGTTCCCTTCCTTCGTTCACTTCCTATGTGGTTTAGCTTACATTCAACAAGGTCATGCTTAATAAGTCTGTCTCTTTATGTTATATGCTTACAGGTTTGCTCCAAAAACACCGTTATATTCGAGGTTCGTTTTTTCAATTTAATGGTACCTTTGACTCCGTTACGTAATTTCTGTATATTCTTCGTTGTGGACATTACAAACTTCTTTATTTGTATTGCTTAATTTTGGACATTTCGTTTGATTGTTTTGTTTGTGCACATTATATTCTTCATTACATTAGGACGTTTACTTATGCAATAATATCATTCTTCATATAAATTATTTTTTAATTGAAATGTTGACAAAAATTATAAATAAAGTGTAGTACAAAAAGATGTCATGTTCTTTGAAAGAAAATTCGGTTGCTAAAATTCATTCATTTTTTCCTATCATTTTTTATTTAAGTGTTGACAAAAAGATTGTCATGTAGTAGCTAGCAATTTTTTTTTCACATCTTCACTGAATTGTTGACAAAAAAAAATGAAATGTTGAAAAAATTGACAATTTTAATTCCAAGTGTACTATTAACACACTACATCTAGTTGCTAAAAATTGACAAAAAATGAAATGTTGAAAAAAATGAAAATTTGTTGCTAAAATTATGGAAAACGGTTTTCATAAACGGTGAATACATTTGCTTTAAAGAAGTTCATTTTCTTACTCACTTTTGCTACTTGAATATTGGGTTAAAAAAAATGTGAACTGTAACGCCCCAGGATTTTAATAGCTATCCTAGCGACATTACTATCTCTTAACCCAAAACTAACCGTGTGCACCGAAAATTTCGGCAACATAACGGCATACATAGGACTAACCCAAACTTTTTCTATAACCTGCTAAGAACAAAACACTTCAATATAACATAATCAACTACACCACCAAACTACAACGCAACAACTCCTCTGAACCAACTGCGAGTCAGGTCTCGCAAAATCAACTACTAATCAGGAACACAACTTTTAATAAAGCTTATAACATTATTCACATGAATCAACTTATTTACTAAAAACTAAATGAATAGATGGAGTTCCTTAAACCAACACAACCAGTCCTAGAGTTCAACAATAACAATTTCAGAACTAACCAAACGAAACAACAACTATCCAGCAATACCAAGCAACAACTACCCTAACCTAAACCAACGAAAATAAAAGAGAACAACGTGAACTAGCTACGGTCCTTCCTCAAGCACCTCCTCTGCATCACCATGGTCCACGCAGTCCTCATATCCTGCAAAATCTGGTAGTTGGGGGGAGAGAGAGGGGAGGGGGTCAGTACACTAAGGTACTGGTAAGCAGCCCCTACCTGAGAAGCCACCAAACAGCAAACAGGCAAACAACATACTGTTCATGCGCAAACAACATGCTTTTAAAAGCGGTAAACACAACATCATGCTCAAAAGCTAGTAAAACAAGTGACTCTCCTAAGCCATGACTCATGCATCTCTCTATATGCAACTTGCTAACCCCTCAAGCTCCACGAGCTCACTCAACGCTCATATTTAGCCCTCACATGGCTCTCCAAGACTGATCCTTCGAGTCGCACTGTCCCCTGACCATTTGTACCCAGGGCCACAATGCTCTCTACGGAGCTCGGTGTTCGACCCTTGACCATTTGTACCCAAGGCCCCGAACTGTGCATCGCCCCTTGACCATTTGTACCCAAGGCGCACCGATGACTTAGCAAAGTATTGGCCCTTCCCCAGGCACCCAACACTTGCTTTCTAGACTCATCACACCGACCCTTGACCATTTGTACCCAAGGCCTCGATGCTCCTCTTAAACCAATGGTGACGTGCCACCCCTCGACCATTTGTACTCGAGGTGCACTGACACTCACCCAACTTTCCTTTCTTTCACACTTTAGGTCCCTGACCTATATCTCACATCTACTAGAATGCATATGCCCTGCAACATGCTTCTAGACTCATGAATCATGCCCACTAAGCATTATACATGTGACCACATCTCTCAACTCATGCTTGACACACGAATGCAAAACAGAGCCAACATACTTTACATCAAATCAACACGCAACAACTGTCATGCTTTTCAACGAAATCATATATATATACATATATTCAGAGAAGCAATAATCATGAGAGTAGTTATAAAGCAAGTAAACATTCAGCATGCATCACACAGTCAAACAGACTTCAGCAAGTAAGAACTACTTACCGGAAGCTCTAACGCTCCTAAACGATCCTAAAAGACTAACAGGACCAATCGGAAGAGCCTAAAGAGCCCAAACTACAAGCAATGATTACCAAGGATTAGGAAATAGTTTAGAGCACCTATTAGACTTAATAAAGGAAACGAAAGGTACTGAAATTTTATCGTTCAGCGCCCAAATGGCCTCAAACACTTGCTGTCCAACGAACCAAGTGATTTGAAACCACTTGTTTAAAGTCCTTAGACAATGGGTGTTCGAGTTTAAGGCTCACGGACGATGGGTCACAAAACAAAGATGATTTCGAACCCAAGGCGGCTCCGAACAGCGCTGGAAAAACAAGAAATCAATCACGAAACTAAATTCTAAGGCCGAACAAGAGTGGGTAATCTAAATTCGAGCTTAATAATTCATGGGTAATATCGAGAGCTTACCGAAAGGGCCTACACACGCCGAAACGATCCTTAAATCAGCCCGTACGCGCCTAAAACACCCGAACAACGAAGATTTTGCCTCTACCCACAAGCCTGACCGAAAAACGCATGGAATAAAATAAGAGATTTAACACGCTGCTTGCCGGAACAGAAAGGAACGAAAGAGAATGACCTTACCGCGCGAGTGAACAAGAGAACCCAAGTCGTGGGTCTCTCAAGCTGCTGCACACGCAGAAGGAGAGGAGAAATCGACGACTTCGTGATCCTTGCTGCCGGCGAATGAACACGCGAGAGGGAGAAAGAGCTGCGGCTTCAGCGTGAGGAAGAATGAGAGAGAGAGAGATCGACGGTGGGTCTCGCTGCCGGCTGAAGAAAAACGCGAGGAGGGAGGCTCTCACGGCGGCGCAACCCACGGGAAGAGAGGAAGAAGAGTTGCTGCTGGCGGCTGGAGAAGAACGCACGAAAAAGAAGGGCTTGGCGGCTGGAGCTTCACGAAGAGGAGAGAAACGAGATTGTGAGAGGGGGGGCAGCGACTATTCACGAAGGAGGAGGATAAGAGATTTTTTTTGCTTTTTAGGGCTTCCCTTCTTTTCTTTTCTTAAATTAAAAAAAATGACCTAAGCCTCATATTTAAAGACTTAATTAAGGTCTGTAAAACCCGAATCAAATCTTAATAAACCTATAAGGACCTAAGCACATTTTTAAATTTAATTCTCGAAGGAAAAAGAATTTCCTTGGCTTAAATAGAATAACCCACTCCAAGCAACCACCAAAAATAAATAACTTTTAAGCAGCCAAACAGGAACTAAAACTCCGAATTAAATTACCACTTAACAGAGTTATTCGTACCTGAAAATGCGGGGCGTTACAATCTCCCCACCTTAAGAACTTTCGTCCTCGAAAGTTTGCCGCTTGAAAAGTTCTGGATATTTGGCTCGAACCTCAGCTTCCCTTTCCCAAGTCGCTTCCTCCATTCGGTGATTCTTCCACAACACCTTTACCAAGTCAATGGTCCTGTTTCTCAACACTTTTGCTTCCCTGACCAAAATCTTGATAGGCTTCTCCTCATATGTCAAATCCTCATGAAGCAATAATGGCTCTGGTTTCAACACATGAGCAGGGTCGTGGACATACTTCCTTAGCATAGACACGTGAAACACATTATGTACTACATGAAGGATTGGAATTCCCAATTCCGTTACAGCGGAAGCAATTGGACCGTTCGTATTTAATTTTATTTCACAAAATACCAATACATTGGCAAAAAGTTAAGCGGTGAGAAACATACCTCCGTTGATGTCTCTGAAAATCAAGAATGATTCTTGATTGCTTTGCAACAACAAAGAACACCACCATTCGGCTACACAGGTATATCTCTAAGACTTCTTGAAGCAGGAAACTTGTGGGAGTCTTTTGGGAGAGATCTCTGAGAGAAGGAGAGATAATGGGATGCCTTTCACCCCACCCCAAGGGTCCTATATATAGGTAAAGGCCAAGACCTTTTCCTAATAGGAAAAGGTCTAGGAATAAGTTCAAATCTATTATCTGAACAATATCTAATTTTAATAATTAATTAATTCCATAATTAATTAATTACCCAATTAAATATCACATATTTAATCTTAGGGATTTTATTAAAATTAAAATTAATATGACTCCAATTCATATTAAATTTATTTGAACTCTTTCAAATATTTTCTTTCCTAATAGGAAAAGGTCTCTAATTTTAATAAATAATTAATTAATTCCATGATTAATTAATTACCCAATTAAATATCATATATTTAATCTTAGGGATTTTATTAAAATTAATATGAATCCAATTCATATTAAATTTATTTGAACTCTTTCAAATATTTTCTCTCAAGAATTCATTTTTTAAATTAATTCAAAAATTATATTATAAAGTTTCATAAACTTTATATTATAATGCATCAATATACATTATACGATTCCCCAAATAAATTGAACACTTTCAATTTACAATTTATATTTGTTTGCTTCAAGTCTTTTTACGAGCTACCAGTGGGACCTAATGGACCTACAGATCAGAAGCTCCAACGATACGAGACTAATCGGCTTAAACTCATTAACCAAGTTAGTCTCCATTCGTTAACTGTGGGTCATTCCACTAAAGACCCTCAGCTGCACTCTTCTCACTGCAGAATATTTCTGTGTCCACGGATATCGACCAATACTACAAGTCAGTCCTTCACGTGCGTTCGTATCCCAGCTGGGTCAAATTACCGTTTTACCCCTGGTTTACATCTTTGTCCTTAAGTCCCCAGTGCTCCTCTAATGAACAACATGTTTGAGGTCCAACCAACAAACAGAAGTCCCTCTCGTGCCATAGAGAGGGTTAGGCCCATTGTTCAAGTCCCGGAGACATCACTTAAGGGAACACACCTCTACTTACCCTAGAGTCGGGAAGGAGTGAATTCCATCTTGTGTGATTATGTTCCCAGCTCCCCACTTGGTATTGTCCCCAAAATGGTAGGCTTATTGAGTCGGCGTGCTGGCCACTCTCACCCATACAAATCAAAGGACAACTCCTCGTGAACAGGAGTCCATAATCCACTCAGGATTGAGACTGAGTTGTCTAGGTCATCCTAGTGAAATAGAAACCAAGCCAACTAACGGTGTTACAGTTAGTGGTTAACTATTTCGCGGTCCGGTCTTATGCAAACTCATTGCATAGGATACCCCCACTCGCATGTCAACTACATGAACGCGTTGGATCACAGCGTTTGTATCATAATACAAAGCGGGCCGTATCCATAGTGTCACCAGGATAAGGTACCCAGCCTTATCCCTATACTATAGACCTTTTAGGTTGTTACTTGAACATCGATCCCCGTATGTCCCCACATACTAGTTCAAGTTACATAAACAACCTTGGATCTTAGTTTATTGGATTTGGGTCAAATAGTGCAATATTTAACAATAACATTTTATTGCAGAAACTAAATAACACTTTATTAAATACAAGTATAAAATTTGTTTACATTCATTATCTACGAGTTTTAGGGCATAAAACCCAACACTACAGACATGGCTGGAGGTAATGCCAACCTGTAGGCGACAGGGCCAACACGTTCCAATATCTCATAAGGCCCAATGAATCTGGGCCAAGCTTTCCCTTCTTGCCAAAACGAAGAACTCCTTTCATAGGCGCCACTCGCAAGAACACATGATCACCAACACTGAACTCCAGTTCTTTGCGCCTAGTATCTGCATAGCTCTTCTGCCTACTTTGAGCAACCTGCATTCTTGCCCTTATCCTCTGGACAGCATCGTTAGTCATCTGAACCATTTCTGGCCCTAATAAAGCCTTTTCACCGACCTCATCCCAATGAACGGGCGACCTGCACTTTTTACCATACAGAACCTCATAAGGAGCAATGCCAATGGTAGACTGGTAGCTGCTATTGTAGGCGAACTCTATCAGATACAAATGACTTTCCCAACTGCCTCCGAAGTCCAACACGCAGGCTCTGAGCATATCCTCCAAAACCTGATTCAATCGCTCAGTTTGGCCATCGGTCTGGGGATGGAAAGCAGTATTGAAATCCAACCGAGTACCAAGCGCCTTTTTCAAACTACGCCAAAAGGTAGATGTGAAGCGAGGGTCTCTGTCAGATACTATTGATACTGGCACACCGTGAAGCCTCACTATCTCTTTAAGGTACAACTCCGCCCACTTTTCCACAGAATAAGTGGCTTTACCTGGAATAAAATGTGCAGACTTGGTCAAACGATCAATCACCACCCAAATCACTGTGTTGCCTTTCACGGATCTCGGCAAACCAATCACAAAATCCATAGCAACATTCTCCCACTTCCAAACAGGGATCTCCAAAGGTTGCAACAATCCAGACGGCCTTTGCCTCAAGGCTTTCACCTGCTGACACGTCAAGCACTTGCTAACAAACTGAGCAATCTTTTTCTTCATGTCATGCCACCAGTAATGCATCTTGAGGTCTTTGTACATTTTAGTTCCGCCAGGATGAACCGAGAAAGGGGTGTTGTGGGCCTCTTCCATCAACAACTGCTTCAACGAGTCGTCCTTAGGCACACACAACCTTCCTTGGAATAGTAAGGTCGAGTCACTGGCGAGGGTAAAATCACCTTGACCTACCTTACCCAGGTGCTTGACTAACTCCGGATCTTCTTGTTGAGCATCCGCGATCCGCTGCCTTAAGCTAGGAACCACTGATAACTGAGCCAACAATGCTGAAACATCTGACACGACCAATTCAATCTTTGACCGATCCAACTCAGCTAGCAAAGGGCTTGTAGAAAAAACCAGAGACGCCACGCTTGCTGCTCTCCTGCTAAGAGCATCTGCCACAACATTTGCTTTTCCAGGATGATAGTTGATCTCGCATTCATAGTCCTTGACCAACTCCAACCATCGTCTCTGCCTTAGGTTAAGCTCCTTCTGGGTGAAGAAGTACTTCAGACTCTGATGATCGGTGAAAATCTGAATCCTTTCTCCATACAGATAGTGTCTCCAGATTTTCAAGGCAAACACCACCGCTGCAAGTTCCAAGTCGTGCGTGGGGTAGTTAAGCTCATGCCCCTTAAGCTGACGCGAGGCGTAGGCAATTACCTTCCCATGTTGCATGAGCACACAACCCAATCCCCTCCTTGAAGCATCACTGTACACCACCATTCCCCCCGAATCATCAGGGATGGTTAGCACTGGGGCAGTGGTCAACCGGTCCTTCAACTCCTTGAAACTCTTTTCACAATCCTCACTCCAGGTGAAGGCCGCACTCTTGCGAGTAAACTGAGTCAATGGTGCCGCAAGGCTAGAGAAATCCTGGACAAACTTCCGGTAGTAGCCTGCTAACCCAAGGAAACTGCGAATTTCGGTCACTGTGTTGGGTCTGGGCCAACTACGCACTACTTCCACTTTAGATGGATCAACTGCAATACCATCCTTGGTAACCACATGGCCGAGAAAAGCAACTTCATTCAACCAAAACTCACACTTTGAGAATTTAGCATAGAGTTCGTTGCTCCTCAAGGCTTCTAGAACCTGCCTGAGGTGCTGCTCGTGCTAACTCTTGCTCTTAGAATAGATCAAGATGTCATCGATAAAGACTATCACAAACGAGTCCAGGAAGCTTTTGAACACACGATTCATGAGATCCATGAAGGCTGCAGGAGCATTGGTAAGTCCAAACGACATTACAGTGAATTCATAATGGCCATACCTGGTTCTGAAGGCAGTCTTAGGGATGTCGACTTCCTTAATCCTCAGCTGATGGTAACCAGAACGCAAATCGATCTTCGAGAACACCCTAGCTCCCTGAAGCTGATCAAAGAGATCATCAATACGAGGGAGGGGGTATCTATTCTTCACAGTCACCTTATTTAACTCCCGATAGTCAATGTAGAGCCTCATTGAACCGTCTTTCTTCCTGACGAACAAGACCAGAGCACCCCAAGGGGAAACACTGGGACGAATAAACCCCTTATCCAACAGCTCCTCAAGCTGCACTTTGAGTTCCTTGAGCTCAGCTGGTGCCATCCTATAAGGTGCCTTGGACAATGGTGTTGTCCCAGGAAGAAGGTCTATACAGAAGTCCACTTCTCGAGCTGGAGGTAGTCCAGGGAGATCTTCTGGGAAGACATCTGGTAACTCTCTCACAATAGGGACAGAGCCCAAACTAGGCGATTCTTTAGAAACATCCACCACACTCGCCAAGTAAGCCCAAGCTCCATGCTGCAGAAGATGCTTGGCTTTTAAGGCAGAAACTACCTTAGGACCTCCGCTCTTCGATCCTTTAAACTTGAACCCTTGGCCTGAAGGCAACTTGAGATGCACCTCTTTCTTAGCACAATGAATGGTGGCATTATTACTAGCCAACCAGTCCATGCCCAGAATTACATCGAAGTCGTGCATATCCAATTGGATTAACCTCGCTTCAAGGGTCTGACCTGCAATCAAGACTACTCCGAACTTGACTACTTGTTGAGCAAGCAAAACAGAGCCGGAGGGTGTAGATACCGAAAGAAGATAACCTAATGATTCTAACTCAAGATTTGCTTGGCTAACAAACACTGAAGAAATAAATGAATGACTTGACCCCGAATCAAACAAAGCAAAGGCAAGGACACTCAGAACCAAAATAGTTCCTGAAGCAACAAGTGACATGAATAAGATTCACAACCACGCTATCACACACAAGATAAGGTTTGAGTGAGCGTACCTGTAACCATGACATCCTCATCGTCTGCTTCTTCCTTTGTGAGGGCAAAGACACGTGCCCTCTGATTCCCACCTTGAGCTTGCACTGGTGGGGCCTTAAGGGCTGGCTTCTCAGCATTTGCTTCGCCTTTATTGGGACACTGCCTGACATAATGTCCTTCTTTACCGCAATTGAAGCAGATCTTATCACCTAACCAGCATTGACCAGAGTGGCGCCTATTGCACGTAGCGCACAAAGGGAGGACAGGAGCTGGCCTCTGCTACTGCTGCTGCTGACGAGGGGCCTTGGCCGGCGGACGCGCGGGCATGGGAGGAGGCTTCCTCTTAACACCTGACGATGAAGCTTCTCCCCAACGAGGCTGCATCTTCCTTGCCACGTTTTTATCCATGATCAGCGCGCCTGTGAGCGCTTCAGCAAAGGTTGTGGGTCTGCTCAGGGCCACAGAACCACGAATTTCCTCACGGAGGCCTTTTATGAACCTCTTAATCTTCCTTTCCGGTGTGCTGACAAGGTCAGGAGCGAAGCGAGACAACGCAGTGAAATTTCTTTCATACTGCACAACGGTCATACTTCCCTGGGTCAGATGGAGGAACTCAGCTTCTTTATCATCTTTGACTGTCTCTAGGAAGTAATAGTCGTACAACAGGTCTTTGAACCTTTCCCATGACATCGGCTGATTGGCATGATCTTCGGCAGCTGCCACGGACTGCTACCACATGCGAGCGTCATCCTTGAGCATGAAGACTGCTCCTCTAATCTTCTGGGGATCATTGCAGTTCATGAGGTCAAACAGTGCCTCTAATTCAGCGACCCACCGCTCTGCTGCCACAGGATTCTCGGACTGTCCGTCAAAAGAAGGAGGCCCATAGCGCTTGAAGTCTCTAATGAACTGGGATTCCTCTACGTTCCCAGGTACCCAATTAGGGTTCCGCGGTGGCCTGACATTTCTCTGGGCCATGTTATCGAACATGGTCTGGAGGGCTTCCGGGGTGATCAACATGGGAGCCGCAGGAGGGGCCGGAGGAGGTGGAGGAGGAGGAAGGGATTTTTTTTGCTTTTTAGGGCTTCCCTTCTTTTCTTTTCTTAAATTAAAAAAAAATGACCTAAGCCTCATATTTAAAGACTTAATTAAGGTCTCTAAAACCCGAATCAAATCTTAATAAACCTATAAGGACCTAAGCATATTTTTAAATTTAATTCTCGAAGGAAAAAGAATTTCCTTGGCTTAAATAGAATAACCCACTCCAAGCAACCACCAAAAATAAATAACTTTTAAGCAGCTGTTGGGTTCCTAGAGTGAGTAAAAATATGGTATAAAAGGACTCTAGAACTCTGTGCAAGTATACACAGTCCGCAGCAAGTAATAAGTATTATCAATCCAAGGCCTGAACTAGCTTCCACTTTATCTATTTTGTATAACTTTTTAATGGTTTCAAAGATGGTAAAAATGATTGGTTTTTATAAGAATAATGCTGAATCAAAATAAATGACAGAACAAAGAATAAACAAATAGGCAGACAGATTAGAAACAGGCGCTGGTCAGGATTTAGTAATTGTTTTTAAAAGATGCTCTAGCAATATTATTGATCATGCAAACTCTCGCAGTATTATTAGCGGATTCCTCCCGGAACTCCGGATTTTTTGGAATGTGTTTCAACCCCAATGAAGTACGACCGATCAAGCACTAGGCAACTGGCTATCCCTAGCTCAGTCACTGGCGTTCACCAATACACAATGATCGTAGTGTGATTAATCGCCACACACTCTCTAAATCATCCCTGAAACTAGAGAGAGGTATTCATACCGGCTGGCCAAGCGGGCATAAAATAGAAATGAACACAACAATTAATCAAGATGCTTAGAATCAATATTTACTACTAAAGTTAAGCACAGCAATCACATAGTTCCTAACCATCGCCTAAACTACTTAGTTCATAATATGCATGGAAACGCACGCTACAATCTGAGTAGGCATGTCCATAATTACAAGATAATAGAAGGAAATACTAATATCCTCGATCAGCTTGCAATGATGGTCTTCTAGGTGGTCTCCAATCTCTCTCCTCTATTCGGCTCCCAAAGGTGGAAGGAACTTCCCAAGAATGGAATGTTTTCTCCCAAGAGTGGAATGACTTTGACTTGGGCGGCTATCTCCTTTTATAGAGGTGGTAGGAGGCTTGAATTAGGTCAACCTAGACACGTGTATGGCCCTCCTTGCTCCTTTATCCCGAAAATAACTCAACAGAAGTCGGTTCATGAAGTTGGCTAACAAGCTGTGACGTGGCAGTTTTGCTCCCAGTTTTGCTGCAGCACAGAATTTGCTCCCTCAAGTCGCCCATCAACAGATTCTGCACAAAATGATTTCCAAAGCTTCCATTCTTCCAAATGGGTTAAAACATGTAATATATATCTAAAACCAACCCTATTAAGCACAAAAGACACGCAAATCAATATAGAAATGAGGCCTAAATAACTACCTTTTGGGCAGTTATCAGCAGCCAAACAGGAACTAAAACTCCGAATTAAATTACCACTTAACAGAGTTATTCGTACCTGAAAATGCGGGGCATTACATGAACTCACTACATTATGACAAATTTTGATCTTCAACAATTTGCTGAAAATTTAATTTCAAGGGGATAAAGTGTACTCAAATAAATTATACTTAGATTTCTTTTTTTCATTCAACTTTTTCCAGAAAATGATTAGTAGCATAAGTTTCTTAACTCAACAAAATGTGAATTTGACAAGAGAAAAAAAATTTAACTAAAGAACCACCTTCATGTAACTCTACTCAACTGAATTAAAAATGTTTGAAAAAAAACACAACGTACATCATGTTAATTTGAATATTAAAGGAAAAAGTAATCTGTTTTTTTTTTTAAATTCAAGTAATCGAAATGTATGGTTTCAAAAAAAGACACACTCTTTATCAATTTAAACATCATTGAACTTGAATAAATTTTGTACTTTCAATTATAGTTAATATCAAAATTCAACTAAAATAAATTTTGTACTTTCAATTAGAGTTAAGAAGTTCAAAACTCACATAATATAAAATTTGTAGTTTCAATCATAGTTAAGAAGTTCAAAAATTAAGTAATCGACGTATTGATATTCTTTTGTGATTCAAGAGCTTTTTCGTATCCTTTCATTTTAATTTGTATGAGTTTAATTGTACTAAGAAGTTCAAAATTCAACTAATCCAAATATAGATATTATTTTGTCATTCAAGAGTTATGCATATCCTTTTATTCTCATTTTTTCATTAGTTTAATTCAACTAAGAAGTTCAAAAAACAAGTATTGAAAATAATGATATTATTTTCTCAATTTAGATCTTATCATATCCTTTGATTTTCATTTTTATTACTTTAATTTAATTGTACTGTTATATTTGTATATATTATGTGAGGTTAATAACGTAAGCCAAAAACCCCGAAAATTTATGAATCTATCTCCTAAGTAAGGTTTAGTTAGGGATTATTGTAGATTTCAAGACTTTACTTCTAAATCCCAAAAAGTAGATTAAAATATTTGGTAAAACACACCAAAGTACACATTATTTAAATGTTATTTAAATTGTTATTTAAACCCTAAAGCCTAAAGCCTAAACCCTAAACCACTAACCCTAAACCCTAAACACGAAACCCTAAACTCTAAACCCTAAACCCTAAACCCTAAACCAAACCCTAAACCCTAAAACCCTAAACCCTAAAACCGTAAACCTTACCCTAAACCCTAAACACTACATCCTAAACCCTAAACCCTAAACCAAACTCTAAACCCTAAAACCCTAAACCCTAAACCCATAAACACTAAAAACTAAACCCTAAACCCTAAACCCTAAAACCACTAACCCTAAAATCTGAATGCTTGTAATCATAAAACGAAATAACACGTATAAGTAGAACCCCCTGAATGATTGTAATCATAAAACGAAATAACACGCTTTAATTATAGACGATAGGTGTCTGCTTGACTTCTTACATTTTGAATAATAGGAGTATGGGGACATCGAAATTCTATGTTGTGTTTGTTGGTCGCAACCCAGGAATTTACACCTCGTGGGTTGAATGCCACAAACAAGTTAACCAGTTTAAGGGAGCACTACACAAGTCGTATCCAACATTTGCAGAAGCAGAGTATGCATTTAGGCATTACGTTACGGGCACCCGTGGCGAACCAAACCTCATTGACCAACATGAAGCGTGTGTAACCTTCCTGTAGTGGGATATGGTCCTGTAGGAAACTGTTATAGTATTAGTCGGATGTTCGTAGGGTTCCTGTTTGGAATAATTGTAACGTACGTCATCGTTCATTATGTTTAGAATGCTAGTCTATAGCAATGTACGATGAGGAAGGATTTGAACTAAATAAAAAATGGTTTATATTTTGTCCAGGCTGAAGTAGTACCGTTCATAATGGATTCCATAACCCCACATGAACTTGTCTCCATACTTTCAATAATGGCTGACTCTCAGTGCTGAAGGTGTTCATATAACACATGCGGAAGCAATTTTAGAATCGGAGGCACTTAACTACATCAATTTTAGAAAATGAAAGCATGTTGTCCAAATACCGTAAACAGAGAGCAGAATTTGCACCAACCTTTTGGAGACCGATTCAGCAACTCCTTTTGATTCCTTTGATCACGAACGGTGTGTGGACCACCTCTAGTGTCTTCCCCGCTATCCTCCGGCCTTAGAACGACTTGTGGGAGTCTATGGTGATAGGGATTGGAAGGGATATGCTTGAACACTACAAGCTTTTAGAGAGAATTGAGAGAGTGAGGTTGAGAGTGAATTTTGGCAGCATAACATTACTCCAAAATTCCATACTTCTCCATCTTATAATCCCCTATTTATAGAGGATTTTCATGCATCTTAAATTCACCAATGTAAGACACATGGAGAGGAGAATGGCCTTAGTGGATTCAAGGTGTTCTATGGAGATTACATGCAAGATTGCATGTGGGAGGTGTTATTCCACTTTCTTCATCCATGCAAGAGTGGATTTAGTTGTTTAATTCCAATATCTCCATCTATGCAAGAGTTAATTTCTACTCTTGGATTTAATTTAAAATGCAATTCTCAATTGCCTTTCAAATTATCAATTAATTGAACTATTTCAATTAATCATGTGACATTAATCAAATTAATTCATATCACCTAATTCAATCCACTAATCTTGAATTTCCATAAATTCAAGATTGAAATCTCTATCTCAATTTTAATTAAAAAACAATTCATAATCATATTTAAATTAAAACAATAATTAATTAAACAATTTAATCAACTATGTAATATTAATTTAATATCATATATCAAATTAATATTATGCACCTAATATGAATCTCTATTCATATATATTGTATTTAAATCATATTTAAATACTTTACTCTCTCAATTAATAGTTTAATCCATAATTAAACTATTGTGTTGATAATATCGTATATAATCGACACTAATTCCCTAAACCTAATTTGAACGATTCAAACTTTCCTATCACTATGTTCTAAGGTATAATCCATATGAGCTAGCAAGGGGACCTAATGGACCTACAGATCATGGGCTCCAACGATTCGAGGTTAACCGGCTAATCTCATTAACCTAGCTAACCAACATTCGTTAACTACCGGGACATTCCACTACAGCCCTGTAGTTGCACTCCCCTCACTGTAGATATATTTCTGTCCACCTGATATAACCATGATTAGTAAGTCGATCCTTCACAACTATAGCTGGGTCAAATGTTTGTTTTACCCCTATAGTACTTCTTGTTCCTTAAGTCTCACCGATCCTCTAATGAACAATTGGTTTATGGTCCAACCAACAAACCGAGTCCCTCTCGGGCCAATGAGAGGGTGGGATCCCTTTGTTCAAGCCCCGGATACAGCACTTAAGGGAACAACCTCTCTACTATCCCTAATTCCGGTAGAAGCGAATTCCTTCTTGCAGAACTATGTCCCCAGCTATCTACCCGTTCCTATCCCTGAAATGGGAGGCTTATTGAGTCGGCGATGCTCAGCCACTCTCACCCATGCAGATCTAAGGATAAGTCCGAATAAACAGGAGTTCATAGTTAGCTTAGGATCAAGATCAAGTTACCTAGGTCATCACATGAAATAGTCAGTCTTGTCAATAAACTGCGTTATAAAGCAAGAGTGACTTATTTCTCGGTCCTGGTCTTATGCAAACTCATTGCATAGGATGCCCCCACTCGCATGTCTCTACATGGGCGATTTAGGATCACATCGTATGTACTATTTACAAAGTGGGCCACGTCTCATAGTGTCCCCAGGATAAGGTACCTAAGCCCTATCCCTATACTATAGATCGTTTTGGTTATTACTCGAGCCTGATCCACTTTTATGTCTCTACATAAAGCTCAAGTGTTCATCCTATAGCCAGGGATCTTAGTTTATTGGATTTGGGTTATTTAAAGTGCAATTTACTTATTCAGTAACGACTTTACTGAATGAATCTCGACAACGACTTTATCAATCAAGTATATAATTCGTTTAACAGTGAATCTACGAGTTTTAGGGCACCAACCCCAACAAGTGCCACCGACCCTCATGCTCCGATTCCTCGAGGACTACTCAATGAACGTCGATGACTTCTTACCAGACTTTCCTCCGACCTAACTTTTGATTGGTAATTAGGAAACTGTGTATCTTTGACTGACATTTCATAATTTTTTGTTAACTGTAATATAGTCAACCCGTCCTCAATTTTTTGTAGAGGGTTGATCTTCCACTTACTAATGTATATGAAATCAGTCTACTTACGAATGTATATGAAATCAGTCTACGAAGTTTGTGAAGTAACTTATCCCATGTCCAATGATTGTTTAAATGTTTTGCAATTCATTCTCCTTGTCTAATGTCACTAACAAGACACAAATGTGTGTAAGTCTAACTTAAATAAATTATAATGGTAATGAGTGTTATTAATTTTCGAACATTTTTTATTCATACATGGTTATGCATTTGAGGACGTCTCTAACATAAATCTCTTGTGTATAAGGATCATACTTAGTCATAGCGATTTCCAAACAAATGGGGTCACATGTCACGGATGAAGTGGATGAGGATCTGTCTGACACAAGCAGTAAAGTCAGGCCACAAGATACATCATCAGCAGGGAGTAGTAGGAGACGTTCTTCTTACAAGAGAGAGATAATTGAGGTCGTGAAGGCTGCAATGGACAGTCAAATTACCAACCTTCAGAAGATATCATCGTGGCAGGAACGAAAGAACGAACGGGACGCTGCACGACGCAAGTTGGTGGTCAAGCAGATTGAAGAAATGACATATCTCGATGAAGGGGATAAAACTCAACTTCTCAATCTGTTGCTCGCTGATATGCAGAAAATCGAGCTTTTCCTAGCCATGCCCATGTCTTTGAGAAAAAGACATTGCATGGGTCTTCTTGGAAGGAACGAATGATTCACCATGGCTGCCAGTACTATTCCGTTCGTGTAGTATGTACTATGTTTCATTGTTGCCTACACTTTCTCATTTTCATGGAACTTAATATGTAGTAAGGAATATTTTCTTCATGTAATATGTACCAAGAACGAAGGTCTATCTTATTCCAGTGAATATTGTGATGACCAGCCAATCCCATTCGTTTCAACGCTTATTTTAAGGATGGAGAATGATTTTTACCTTTTTTTAGTTTTTGGATTTTTATATCAAAAGTGATGTTGGGAATGACTTAATCTTGGCCTAGTGTAGTGTTGCATGGAGACCTTTGTCCCACATGGATAAAATTAGAGTTGGGAAGAGTGTTTTTATACAAACACTCTTCCTTTCTCTTATAAAAGTAGTCAAGAGTGGAACCAAGTCTTCACCCCACACGTGCGTGCCGCCGTCGCTGCTGGTCGGTCGGACAGGTAACTGCGCTCGCGCGTAATAAAGATAGAGGGTTTTATTTTTGGCCAAGATAATTTCACTTTCCTTTTTATTCTTATAAAGCCTCAGCAGTCGCCACATGTCACTACCGAATTGTTCCATACTCGCTCGCTGACCCGTTCCGCTTTTGACCGTTCGCGCGGTCCGTTCCGCTTCTGACCGTCCGTGCTGACTGCGCTCGTTTGTTGGAGGCTGACCGCGCTCCTTTCGTTGACCGAGCTCGTGCAGATCGTGCTGACCGCACGTTCCGACCGTTTCGCGCATAAGCTGACCGTTTTCCATGGTTGGGCGTTTTGACACGTGGCGATCCGTGGGAGAATGATCGTTGGCTGATTCCTCCCTATAAAAGGTTGCATATTTGAGGAAAGAGAGACAGGCTTCTCTCATCCACTTTCTTCTTCTTTTCATCCACTTTCAGCAAAGTAAAATTCCTTGATTCCAATCCTTCTCTCTCGAGTGCACGAATGAGGAGGGTGTTGTGTTAACCTTGGGGAACAACCGGCGTAAACGATTTAGCACCGTGGTCGTGCCGAAATTGCTTTCAAGGCAGTGGTTCTATCCACGACACAACAATTGTTTTCTCATTTTCTTCCTACAAAGTGACTTACAATCCCAATTTTCCTATCAATAGAATGATCATTTTCATTACTCAATTTTAGAACAATTGTGTAGCATTGAAAACTAAAAAAAAAAACAAAATCATAAAAATATAGTTCAGAACTATGTTAACAACAAATATAGGGAGTGCAACAAGTGTTTGAAAAAATTGAACAATGTCAAATGGTTTTTTTTTTCTTTTTTTAAAATTTGGATTTTTTTATCAAAATTCTGACTTAGCATCCCAATTTTTCAATTAATGGAATAGAACATTATCATTTCTTCAATTTAACTATTATTGTTTAACATTGAAAAAAACCAAAAAAACCGAAACAAAAACAGAAGATCAGACTTCAAAACTATGTTAAGAACAAATATATGAAATGCAACAAGTGTGGAAAGAAATTGAAGAAGGGAAATTGATTTCTTTTTTTTTTTTTTTCCAATTTTGAATGTTTGATCAAAATTGTGTCTTAAATTCCCATATTCACAATTAATGGAAAGAACATTTTAAATTCTTAATTTTAGAACAATTGTTTGACATTGAACAAAAATAAAAAAAAAAAGGAAAAAAAAAAACAGAGACTTAGCCTACAAACCTACGTTCAGAAGAAATATAGGAAATGCAACAAGTGTGTAAAAAAATTGAAGAAGGGAAATTGGTTTCTCTTTTTTTTTTTTTTTTTTTTTTTTCCAATTTTGAATGTTTGATCAAAATTGTGTCCTAAATTCTCATATTTACAATTAATGGAAAGAACATTTTAAATTATTAATTTCAGAAGAATTGTATAACATTGGAAAAAAAAAATTAGAAACTCAGACTTCAGAACTCAGCACTCCAAACACAGACTTCCTAACTCAGACTTAAAAAATCAGCACCCCAAACACAGACTTCCTAACTCAGACTTCAGAAATCAGCACCCTAAACACAGACTTCCAAAACCCACAGATTTCACAAATCACCCTATTTCCTAAACTCCCACTTCCAAAACCCAAACCCTTGCCCCAAACACGCCTTTATTCTTTGAGCTGGCTTTCAGGTAACTAACTCACACTTGAGTAGCATGCTTCCCTTTTATCATTTAGATATCAAACAACAATTTCATAAGTACATATATAAAAGACGAACTTGGGATGATTTTTGGGAGGATGAAAAGTGTTTTTAGCCAATTAAAAGCACTTTAAAAAAGTTTTAGACTGTTTGATTCGATAATGAAAAGTTTTTGAAAGCATTTTAAAGCCACATAAATTTGGGGTGTGTTTAGTTTAAATTTTCAAGTCGTTAATTTTGAAAAAAAAAATCATTTTGAAAAAAATTCTAGAGTTTGACAACCATTAAAAATGACTTATTAAAAATGACTTATTAGAAAATGAGATTGAGAAATAAATCATTTTGAGAGAAACACTTGAAAGCAAATTTTTAAAAAAGAGTTATAAGTATATAATAACTTGTGTATAAACACTTGTGAGAAAATATAACCAAACAATGAGTGTTTAAATTCTAAACAATTTTTATACAAAATGTTTATAAAAAAATGCATTCTTCAAAAACACTTTAACTAAAAAAACCATTCCACGTTTCACACTTTCTTAAGGTTAAAAATAACTTCTTTTTTCACGATATTTGACTTTTATTTTTTTATTTTTTTTATTTTTTGTAATTGACAAAGATATTTTTATTTTTCTATTTCTTGAGAAGCAATAATATCAAAAAGTTTATTTCTTAAAAATCTTGATGTTTTCATGTTCGTATGTATATTTGACTCTGTCCATAGTCAAATAACAACACTTCGAACACAAGACGACCTTAATAGCGCTCGTAACTTTTCTAACATAATATAATGAAACACGTTTTTTCCAACCATAGTCTACAGATGAATTCATCAAATTATCAACGGTGTCCATAAATAAAATCTAAACCAATTCAAACTTCATGAAGAAAATAAAGAGAAATAGAAAAATCAAGCAAAGTTTCCAACAAGGATAAACATCATAATTATTCGTAAATTAGTAGATTGATATTTCCCCACAGAACCAAGGTCCAAACAAGGATATGGATCATATATAATTATTCATAAGTTAAGTAGTTGTAGTTTCTTCTAATTTTGCATGCTCTTGATCCTTAGAGATTCATGCAATAACTCTATATTTCATTCTAATTATGAGCAATTTGACGTGCCACTGCTTCACCATCGGGTAATGGTGCCACATAGCAATGATGACCATCAGTGCTAAGGGGATAAGAACCTCCAGTGTCAAAGATAGAATCAAGCAACCAACCAACAAACGCACCAAGCACAAAGGCTCCCACAATGCTGCCTATAACTGCAGTCGCCATCACAAACAAAGCAGAAGCTTCGATGCCAACCAAAGATGGCAAGGCAGCTCCCACAACTTGTCCAACCATTGCCCCACCAACTGCTGCAGCAGTCATCATCGCATCTCTTGTTACTGTTTCGAGAACATGATCCGATGTAAAGATGTCCCATACCATTATCCCAGCAGCAAGGATGAGAAACAAAATCCCGGCTACACCAGAGATCGTTGATAACGTGTCCGCTATCAAAGTTCCCCGCCCAGAAGCCACAATGATGTCATCATATACCTATATAGAAAGTAGGGATCATAATATAAATTGGAGTGAATAATTGGTATGGTCATGTTCTTATTTCTTAATTTATCGTTCTCAAAAATTTATATTGGAAAAATGAAAGTTTTACTTGATAAATCGTGTTTTCGGAAAATATGAAATGTTAAAAATTATTAAGAAATTTGAACCTTTGTAAATATTGATTGTGTATTTTATTAGTGAAATTTTACAATTTACAAAATACTTTTATTTACGTTTTGAAAAATTGGAAATATGACATAAGCAGCAAAATACTTGGATTTTGTGTTTTCAAAATTAAATTTTAGAATATTTCTTAAGAATAAGAATTACGAAGCAAAAAAATTGTTACCAATTACCAAATACACATGTTTTGTAAAAGTTTAAAATAAAAATTAGAAAGTAGAAAGGAGAAATAAGAACATTGAACATAATATTATAAAATCTTAGAGATATTTACCAGAAGCTTTTGTTCATCTGTCAAGTTTTTGAATAGTCCAGAGAAACCGCGCTTATTTTGGTACCTAATGAATCCACATTGGAGATGTTAGAGGAATTTTGTTGAGAAGATTAATTTAAAAATATTAAGTTTTGAAAGATAAGGATTAAAGATAATAAAAAAATATTTAGTTTTGTGCTTTAACTCATGGTAGTAATATTTTCATCTCTAAGTTTTTTTTTTTTTTTTTTTTTTTTTTTTTTTTTTTTTTTTTTTAAATTAATTAATTTAGGCTATGCAGTTTAATTTCATGCATAAAGTAATCTCTATTCATTTATTAATGAAAAATTAAACTAAAGAAATTAATGGTTTTATTTCAAAGTAGGGATGAAAATTTAAACTAGACATTTGTTCGGTTGTGATTTCACCTTTTTAATAGAAAAAGAATCATAACCATCAAACTTTATTTTCTATTTAGAACAAAAAAAGAAACTGGTAAAAAAAACGAACTATATATCAGCCCCACCAATTAACTTAAATATTTTAATTCCACGAAATTTTAACCTTTAAAAAATATTTTAAATAAAAATATGTAATAAACTACAATATTAATGACTACATTAACTTCAACAGTAAGTGGAGATATATTTTCGAGATGTGTCGCAAGTGGGTAGATTAGATGGAAAATTTCTAGTACTACCGTAGTACCTACTCCCTGCCAACAAGAGCATAGCTCAACTGGCATACAGTTGGATTGATAACCACGAGATCTGTGGTTCGAATCCCCACCCACACATGTTGTCAAAAAAAAAAAAAAGTAGTACCTACTCCCTCCATTCAACATTTGACACGTCATTTAATGAGCATTTAATGATATAATATTTTATTGTATGGGTCCTACACCATTCTTAAATACTTCCTACATGGCAAATAAAGGACCCATTCTTAAATACTTCCTACATGGCAAATAATGAATTGAGGTAGTATGGAAAATTTTCCATACTACCGTAGTACTAGAAATTTTCTCGTAGATTAAATAGATTTGTTCTTCTTTTTTCCTGAAAAAACGAAATTAATATGGATTGAAATTGAGGTTACAAAACAAGGGAACATTTGGATAGGAAATGTAGGGCCGGTTTGGTAACGTTCTCGTTTCTTGTTTCTGTTTCTTCATTTTTAATAAAGAAAAATAGAATTTCATGACCCTAACACCTATACATTCAATAATAATAAACCTATATTTTATTTATGTTTGGAAAAAATTGGAAACAAGAACAAAAAAGGAGAATATAGTTTTAGTTGTAACCAAAAATTCTATACAAATTTTGGGAGTGTTTCTAAAAAATGAGAAACAAGAAACATACATAGTTATTAAATTCTTAGATTTCTTAATAAAATTAGGAACAAGAAACAAGAAACGAGAACGTTAGGGCCCGTTTGGTAACGTTCTCGTTTCTTGTTTCCGTTTCTTCATTTTTAATAAAGAAAAATAGAATTTCATGACCCTAACACCTATACATTCAATAATGATAAACCTACATTCTTATTTATGTTTGGAAAAAATTGGAAACAAGAACAAAAAAGGAGAAACTAGTTTTAGTTGTTCCCAAAAGTTCTATACAAATTTTGGGAGTGTTTCTAAAAAATGAGAAACAAGAAACATACATAGTTATTAAATGCTTAGATTTCTTGATAAAATTGGAAACAAGAAACAAGAAACGAGAACGTTACCAAACGAGCCCTTACTAAACGGGCCCGTATTGTTAAGTAATGTTTTACCTTGCGATGAGATCCTCAAACTTGGTTCCACTGTCCTTGAGCCATTTCGAGAAATTGCGCGAAGCCGGACTCTGATGCTTCATCATGTACAGTTCCATAGCTTCTTTGTATTGATTAGCCTCCTTGGCTAGTTTAGCCACATTGGTCACATTATTTGGATCTAAAGTTTTTAGTGCTTCAAAAATATCTTTCGAGTGTGCACCAATTTTCGACAAATAGTTTGTTCGAAGCGTATAGTTCCTCACTGCCTGGAGCGAGATGTTAACAGCCTTTTCAACGTAAGAATAGGTTTCGTGAGCAATCGAAGATTTAGTTGCATCATCTTTGTATTGCTGCTTGATGGCATCACTGTCGTCTAGAAGCTTTATCGCCGAGTGGTAATTATCTGAAACGTCCCTAAGATATTTGTCCTGATCAATTGGAGATTTGAATTGGATGTTCTTTATGCACTCGACCTCTTGGTTTCGAATTATTCTACAAAGTTGTCGCAGTTTCTCACCTTCAAGAAGCAAAAGGGGAGCCATTGATGAGTTTGGGAGAAAACTAGTGTGCTCACGATCTTGAAATTGGAAGAGATGGTTTTTGAAGCTTCAAGTATTGTTCAATTTATAGGAAAATTTTTCTTTTGGTATATGTTATTTAAGTTTAATTTCTATTTGATTCCTCAAATTTGAAATGTTTGCACATAAAAAAATGAAATTGAAAATTTTAAAAAATTGAAACTAAAAATAACACAAACAACAAGAAATTGAGTTTAGACTTCTAATTTTTATCGTTTAAGTTTTTTTTTTTTTTTTTGTCAAATCTTAATAATGTTATTATGCAATTTCTAAATAATATATTACAATGGTTTTAAATAAAAAGTGCATTATAAGAGATTTGTTACATTATAATATTTTATAAAGGATTATTTTAAGTTTCATAGATCATTTTTAATTACCTATAGTTTTATGATGTCTATAAATGTGAGAATATTAACATTTCTTTTGAATATTCCATTTTTATTTATAATTTTAATTAGCAGGAAAAGAACTAACACAAAGTATATTTTGTGTCCTTATTCAAAAAAAAAAAAAAAAAAAAAAGAGTATATTTTGTGTCCATTATCAAGTATCTTTCAAATAAAGCAAGTTGAAGAGTTCATTACCGAATATCTTATCAATAAAGTAAGTTGACGGGGTCATTACCAAATATCTTACCAATAATGCAAGTTGACGAGATTCTTACCAAATATCTTACGAATAAAGTAAGTTGATGACATGACAAGGGAATCAGAATATTTGACATTATTTTTTATAAAGAATAAAAACATTTTTGCCCATTTAAAAAAAAAAAATTATACTTATTAAGCACGTCAATGGATATAAGAAAACAATATTTTATGACATTATTGCTTCGCCGGAAAAAAAAAACCCAACAAAACAGTTGTTTAGGAAAAAAAAAACATTTGTTTCCCATAACTATAAATAAAATACAAAATGTTAAAAATATTACCTGTTTGTAGGCAATCATATTCTGTTTTATGTTTTCGGGTTCACTGAATTATTCCGTAAATATGCGTTTGACAAATGTGTTTTTGAAAACTATTTTAGGATTTTGTGATCCAAATAGTGAAAATTATGAAAACAACTTTATTTGCAAATTATTTAGAATTAAAGGTGAATTTGACATGACATGATTTTGAATAATAAAAAACAAATTTAATCAAAATCAAAATTATTTGCAAATTTAGTATCACATCCAAGGTTTGAAATGTCGATGTCGATGGAAATGTCGAGGTCCAGATTTTGTGGAAATGTCAAGAGAAGTTCTGGGAAAATTTACGGAAATCGTGGAAATTGATGAAAATTGTTTGAATTAGTCAATGAATCTTTAATTGTGGCTTAATTAGACTATAATGGACCTTTTTTTTTATCATCATATATAAAAAGTAAGATAATATTTCAATGGAATTGTCGATTCAAATATCGATATGTGCAAGAATTTTGAAAAAACAAAATGAAAATTGATGAAAATTGTTTGAATTATTCAATGCAAATTTAATTGTGACTTAATTATATTAAATACAATATGTCAAAGTGAGCATAGTTCAGTGGTAATTGACATGTATTCAGGTTCAAAAAAAGATATATAATTAGAGCTAAAAGCCTAAAGCTCCTAATTTAAGAAAAGAAAGAAGTTGGAGAATGTTTTGGGAGAATTTAAGAGAATTGAGAATTTGAAAATTGAGGTGTGAAGAAATTGAAAAGAAATGACATTATTTATAGATGGTAACAATAATAAAATAATAGAAATGTAAAATTAAAATAATTAATTAAAATTTATTTTTGTAGTAAAAAATGAATTTAGGAATTTGTAGTGTTTTGATGTGAAATTTGATAAATGAAAAGTAAAAAAGGGAATTAAAAAAAAGTTTCTTAAAAAAAAAAAAAAAGAAGAAGAAGGTAAAAAAGTCAAAAAAAAAAAAAAATGTGAGTTGAAAAATACAAAATAAAAAACGTGTGCAGCCAAATTCGAATCCAGGATTAGCTAACATATAAGCACATCCACTGGGACTATCGATAGAATGAACTAGATGCTCAATATTAAATGTTAAACTAATAACTATTTAAAAATAACTAAACAAAATGGACACAAAACAGACATGTCGTTGAAATCGTCGATATTTTGAGATGTCGATGACATGTTGTTCACATGGGGAGAAGAATGATATGTAGATCGAAATTTTACACCCGGGTCACATCTACATTTTGTTTACTATTTTCAATAGTGGAGATTTAAGGTAAGCATAATTTTGCTCTCTATATAATAATAATGAGGAAAAAAAATACATTTTTGATCTTTAAAGGTTGAGTTTGTATTTAGGTCCCTAAGTTTTCGAACTCAACAATTTTGTCCGTGAGGTTAGCATTTGTAGCATTTTAGTCCCTATGTTAAATTTTCCATTAAATATTTAACACTAAGTTGATTGATTTTTTTTTTAATTATTATTTTCCTAAGTTGATGTGGTATTTCTTTATTAAAAATATTTATAATTTTTTTTTTTACTACATGTGGGCGTGGAGGATTCAAACCACAGACCTCTCGATTATTAGTATAAGCCTTATGCGAGTTGAGCTATGCTCATGTTGACTTAAAATTTTGTTAATAAAAATAAAAATAATATTTTAATATATATATATTTTTTCTTTTCTTTTCCCTTCTCTCTTCTTTCTCTCCCCTCCCATATCCTCCTCCTCCATTTTTCCCAGTTTCATCACCGGCTGCTGTTGTCATCGCTGCCGTCAAGGAAACTCATCATCGTCATCATCTTCTTCCCCTCTCTTCTTTCTTCTCCCTCCTTCTTCCTTCTTTTCTTTTCTTTTCTTTTTTTTTTTCCATTACTGTTGTGTTTGTATCACCAAAGAGCTTTAGATCTAAAGTGAAGGAAACATTTCCTTTGTTTCAGATCTGAAATAAAGGAGAACACATTCGATTCAAATCTTAATTGTAGGAGAGTCATCCTTGTCTTTAGGAGAACAAACCACATGCTTGTCCTCAATGAGAAGAAGCAAATGCTCTTCACTATCCCTACGCATAGCACAATTTGTAACGACCCAACTCCTTACAAGAGGCATTTCGGGACCGTTACTACATGCATGCTTTGGAGGTCTTTTTAAATAAAAACATTTTATATCATAAACACCAATTTAAGTAAAAACCTCAAAGTAAAACTTTTAATCGGGATCCCTGATTTTAAAAGTGTAAAATATTTTTAAATAATTTCCAAACTATAAACATACAAGGTCTCAAAAATTTCTCAAACAAGTTTACAAATCAAAATAAAGTAAAACAAAGTTCTTTAAGCGGAAGAAAATATGAAGTTCATGAGTCATAGTCCTCCCATGGCTGCCTAACGGTTCTCATTAATCGCATTTTACCTGCCCTTGCCTTTACCTGAAAAAAAAAAAACATTTTAGAAAAGAATGAGTATTTAAAATACTCAGTCAGTGACCCTACTGTTGAGGTTGGGTCACGCTTATGCACGTTTCTAAAATCAACAACAAACATATTTTGGTGGCTCTAAATTTTACCTTAAACTTATTAATTAAGGGATATACATCAATTTCATGCATATCCTAGACACATCAATTTCATGTGCCGCCTATGGAGGGACGTCAATTTCACGAACCTCGACTCAGGTACATCAATTTCATGTTCCTAAGTCCTGTGTAGGCACTCTTAAAGTACATCAATTTCATGTACACTTTCTAAATTTTAGAAACTTAAAGGCCGAATAATAATCATGCATCATATAAAAAAAATCTCAAGAGACCACCACTTTTAAAAGAATTCAAATCTCAACATTTGCAAACATTCATAGCAAATTTCATACTTAAATAATCCATACTTGAACAATTTTTCTTAAACATATACATATTCAAAACAATTCATATAACATAGGAATTTTGGAAAAGAGTCAAACACGCGCTCCCAACTAAAAAGTTCAACAATAAAGCCACTTACCTCCATTTGTAAATGCCTATTTCAAAACTCCAAATGACTTGATAAGAATGCCAAACATGACCCCAATTAAGGGTTTAATTCTACCAAATAAGATTCCACAATTAGGAGGGTTTACTAAATCCACAAACCCAACTTATATTTAAGAGGTCACAACTTACCCCAACGAGGACTTAAGGCTTGCCGAACCGGTTCTAAATTTTCAACAAATTCCAACATTCCACCCTTCAAAAGTTAAGACATCACATAACTAGAAACCAAGGTTAATGGGTAATCAATTAAAACCTTTGAATCCTCCAAAATCAAGCAAATCTTACTGAAAATCACTTACCCAATGCCAAAATTGCTAGAAATCAAAGGAACTAAAAGACCCACTGCTCAATCTCGTTGGAAACACAGAAAAAAAAAAGACCCAAAACACTGCTATTCGCGCCGCCGCTCGCCGGAGAAGCTGCTGCCGCCGGAAAACCACTGCACTGCCGCACCCACTGCTGGAGAACGCCGCCGACCTTTGCTAAGGAGAACGACGCGAGAGAGAGACAGAGCTGGTCGAAAATCACCACGAACGAGACCCACTGCCCGATCCGCCTATACGAACCGCTGTGGACTGGGTTGCTCGCCGGAGAGGTCGCGCTCCGTTGTGGAGCTCGTCGGAGGAGACGCGTGAAGGAACTGCTGCTGGCCGGAGAGAATGCGTGTCGGAGATGGGTTTTCGGGTCTGTTGGCCGACGGGAAAAGAGGAAGGAGATGTGAATCTTGGAAAAGAAGAAGGGAAAAGATGGGAAGTTGAGTGGCTTGGCTGATGGTTCATTCCTAGGGCTTCGTGCACGATTTAAATGAAGAACTCTTGGGCTTGGGCTTGGCTCTAAAATCTTCCTATTTACGAAAATGCCACCCCATTTAATTAATTTACAATTTACCAAATCATTCCATTTAAATTCCCAACTTTACACTAATGGTTAATTGCAGATATAGCAAGTTTTATAAAAAATTGCAAATATAGCAAAATTTTT
Organism: Luffa aegyptiaca; assembly: GCA_017139565.1. Classification (NCBI taxonomy): domain Eukaryota; kingdom Viridiplantae; phylum Streptophyta; class Magnoliopsida; order Cucurbitales; family Cucurbitaceae; genus Luffa; species Luffa aegyptiaca. The sequence continues at coordinate 34,604,542 of CM029397.1, forward strand.
AAATCATTTTTTTAATTCTCGTTTTGCCCCTGTTTTGATTTCTATCAGTCATAGATTTCTATCACTGATAGAATCACAGTGATAGAAATCCAAGGATAGATTTCTATCACTGATAGAAATTTATCGCTGATAGAAACCAATAGTGTATTTGATTACGTTATAATTTGTACATGCCTTTTGTTTTTTTTGTTTTGTTGAGGTCTCCCGTTTTTAAAATTTCAACTTCTGCTTTGTGTTTTTATTTTCTTCCGGTTCAATTTCCATATTGTTTTGCTTCTGCATCTATAAAAACAAAATCAATGACATAAGTTTTAGAAACAAAAATGATAGTTTTCTATCAATGATTGAAGATTTATATCAGTGATACGTTTCTATCACTGATAGATTTCTATGAGTGATAGAAGATTTTTATCACTGATAGACCTTCTATCATTGATAGAAATCTTCTATCACCGATAGAAATCAATCTTTCTATCAGTGATAGAAGGGTTTCTATCACTGATAGGGTAGTTTGGTAATTTAGACACTCTGACTATGATATTTTGCCATTTTTGCAAATCTTTTTGCGGGCTGTTGTATTTGCAAAGAGTTTGACCCATTTCGCTATACATTCAACCAGCGATTTCCTTTATAGCATGAACTAATTCCCTTTTATCAAGGCTTAGATCAGACGCCCATGCGGCAGTAAACTCTTTTGTACATGCGTTACATTGAATAAATGACATTGTTGCTTTTCTACCTAGATGCGCTAATTCTTTCATTACTGATGTCTGTCTGGCCAACTGGTAAAGGTAGCATCACGATAAATCACTGGAAGAGTAACGCATGTGAAAATATCTAAGTAGAGCAAGATAACGCATTGCATGTAGTCTGGTTGTGTTAGAAATAATTTGGCCGCATAGGATATTTCATAAATGTGTTTGGGTTGTCTTAGGGATAATTCAACCGCTTGCAAGTGTATAGAGAACTGCGCTAATGCATGAATTAAGTAATAGAAACGTTATTTGTTCTACGCCAAATGCATGTGTAATACCGGGAGGGAACACATGATTATTTCACGCTTAAGCATCAGTCGTCAGTCAATTCATTGTATGCACTGCATTGAAGTCTTACTAATCGCATGTGGTTGTTGTGGTGAAGGCCTTGATAACTCATCTCTCATTGTTTCTCATTTCAGTGCATATATTTTCATTTTGTATTCATTACCGTATGTTAACATTGCTTCACTTAATATTTATTTCTAGCATCAATACAATTGTATCGAATTGGTTAAGGTATTTTCTTACTTCAATCCCATTCTCTGTGTTCTAACCCTAGAATACTCCAGGTATTACTTGGCAGTGCATGATTTATACTTGGATCAATGCACAACAACGACATATTCTTTAGATAAACCAACATAATTAAAAGCGAAATTTAGTCAACGCCAAGTTTTTTACGCCGTTGCTGGGGAAGGCAATTGAAGTGGAAAATTTAACCTTGATTGTTCTTGAAGTATAGGAATTAGATATACATTTCGTTTATATAAATATAAGAAATAGATATAGAAAAATCGTAAAGAGAAAAATATGGGTAGGAAATAAACAATTTAAATTTTTAAAAAAATAATTAAGACCCCGTTTGATAACCATTTGAATTTTGGTTTTTGGTTTTTGAAAATTAATCTTATTTTCTCCAAATTTTCTTACAATGGTTTTCATTTTTGCTAAACAAACATTTGAATTCTTAGCCAAATTTCAAAAAAAAAAAACAAGATTTTGAAAACTACGGCCCCGTTTGATAACCATTTGATTTTTTGTTTTTGGTTTTTGAAAATTAGGCTTGTTTTCTACCAATTTTCCTATCATGGTTTTCATATTTGCCAATGACACATTTGAATTCCTAGCCAAATTCTAAAAACAAAAACAAGTTTTTGAAAACTACTTTTTTTAGTTTTCAAAATTTGCTTGGTTTTTAAAAACAAGGAAAGAAAGGTATTAGCAAAACAAAGAAACTTGTAGGTGGAAGTAGGATTTATAAGCTTAATTTTCAAAAACAAAAAACCGAAAACCAAATGCTTATCAAACGGGGCCTACTTTTTTTTGTTTTCAAAACTTAACTTGGTTTTTGAAAACATGGGAAGAATGTAGATAACTAAACCAAGAAACTCATGGGTGCAAGTAGTGTTTTTAAGCTTAATTTTCAAAAACTAAAAACCAAAAACCAAATTGTTACAAACGGGGCTTATTCCATTGTTATTTGGTCAAAGTTAACACTTTTATTTTCCTCACTTTGGTAACTTTTGGAGGTAGGGATTTCATCTGAATCTCTTTCTTTTCAAACATTTAATTTTATTATTTTAAAAAAACCAATTAATCACTTTATCTTGAACATAATTATAAGTATCATTATTTTTTTTATTTGGCAATAAAACACCGTCTAAAAATTTTGAATAGTATTTTGGTTAGGAAAACTTTTTATTCCAAGTAATGTATGAATCACTTTAATGATCAAACTTTCAAAAAAATAAATAAATTTAAATGGATAACTTCGAATCATTTTCTTATATACGTCCAAATGGATAACTTCCAAGTCATATGATTCTCTTTTGTAATTATTTTTTATGATGTGAAAAGTTTTATTTCCTTTTTACTACCTTCAACTATTGTTTTATTTGACGTGTCTTAGTGGACCCAAATTTAACTTTCTATTAATAAAGAATAATGTCAAAAAGTCTTATTATTTTATACTCAAGTTTTTTTTTTCTTTTTTAAAAAAGTTTTATTCTGATACCATCTTTTCGAGTTTCTTCATTGGTAAGATTTTCTTTCATGGATGAAAATATTTTGTGTTAGTTTCTATTTTACTTTAAAAGCTAATAATGTAAAAAATCTCACATAAGCAAATCAAATATCAATATTCTCACAATTTAACATATTTGTTGATGCCAAAATCCAGGGAGGAGAACTCACCTCACCTTCACGTGACAGCAACACGATAAATTTTTTTGAAGGGAGAAGACGTGACCTGCAAAAGAAGAGAAAACTGCACACCGGTGTGGTGCTTGCCACACTGGCTCCGATGCTTAAGTCAGCTAGGAGGTTATGAGTGTAGTAAGTATATTGATATTGAGAAAGAAGACTAAGAGAAAGAACAATTATTTAGTTGAGCTCCTTTATTTTGGAGTTACTCTATTCTATTTATAGTTGATCTAGGGTTCCCTATTTTCTTTTGGATAGGGAATAGAAAGAGAGTTTTCCTTTCTCTCTAGGAATTGGACATGAAAGAGATTGATTTGGGTCTAAGGGGTCTCCTTGGGCCTGTTTTCACTCTAGACTCTTATTCTTCTTACTTTCTTAAAATTAGGTCCAAATTCATCCCTGACAATATTAATAATCTATAAACTGTTATGGTCTAACCAATCTTTTATAATATTGTAACGCCCCGCGTTTCGATATCGAACCCTTTTGGGATTTGTTGAGCATTCTTATTCTAATTTGGAAAATTAGAATTTAAGCTTAGCCTTGGGTCATTAAATTAAACTTCTATAATTTAGGAAAAATAGATTTTAAATTAAATCTTTAATTTCCTAAAGTTTGGAAGTTTAATATTCAATATTTATTTCAAATTTCAAAAGACCCAAATCCCAAATCAATTGGGCTATTTTCTTTTCCAAATCTTTTAGGAGTTAAGTTTGGGTTTTTTCTAAATAAAATCCTACATAAGTTCTAACTCCTATTTAAATTGGGGTTTTTCTTCTCAAGGTGTATTTAAAAGAAGAGAAAAGAAAAGGAAATAAAGAAAGAAATAAAAGAAGAAAGCCCTAAAACCCTCTTCGTGTAGCCGCCACTCTAGCTCCCCTCCAGCGTGTTTGTCTTCTTCGAGCAAAGCAGGTTCTTCCTTCTCGCCAACGTCAAGACCCACAAAACGTCAGTCTCGCTCCCTCTCATTCGTGTTCGTCGGTGCTCTCTCTTTCTCTCTCGATGTTTCTCCTCCCCGCAGTGTCGTCTCTCCCTCTCTTGCGTGCTCATTGACTGATCGCCTGTGATACCCGTGAGTTTCGACTTGGGTGTTCTTCTTCACTCGCGTGGAGAACCTCGCGTCGCTCCTCCATTCGCTAGTACTCCCACGTGTAGCAAACTATCGAGACTAGTGAGAATTCGCCCTTCTTGCTCTCGATTTCGGCCAGCACGAAGTTTCAACCTTTCCAATCCTATTTTGCTTTCGTTGGGTTTCGGTTCGCGGTTCCCAACCCTTCAACGTCATTGTTCGGCATTTTTTTTGTAAGGTTTAACTTGTACCCACGTTTATTCGGACTTGAATTTAGATTACACATGCTTGTTCGACCTTAGAATTGAGTTTTGTGATGATTTCTTGTTTTTCCAACGTTGTTCAGTGTTGTTTTGAACTCGAGATCGTCTTGGTTGTGTGACCCATTCTCTGTTTGGCCTTAAATCCAAGCACCCTCTGCCTAGAGACTCTCGATAAGTGATTTCAAATTACTTAGTTTGCTGGACAGCAAGCTTCAAGTTCGTTTAGGTGCTGATCAGTAAGTTTTAATGCTCTTTAAACCCTTTCAATCTTGGTTTGGTGCCTTAGGCTAGTTCTCAGTGTTCAAATGTTCTTGTTTTTGGAATTAATCTTGTTCCTGGCTTTCGATCTAGCTTGCAGGCTTGAATCCAAGTTTGATTTCGGTAAGAAATTCATCTTCTGACCTTTAAGTGTTAATCTTTCTGTTTAAGAGCTTTTCGAGTTCTTTAGGGGCTCTTGGATTATTCTAGTAGCGATATAGGTAAGTAGTTTCTATCTATTGAGTCTGTTTGATTGCATGATGCACACTATATGTTTACTTGCTTTATAACTATTTCCATGCTTTTGCTTCTATGCTTATATATACATGTAAAGTGCTTCTTGCTTCTATGTTATGTATATATGAAATCTCTAAATAGTGTGGACTGTTGTTGTGATGTTTGGTTGTAAAGCATGTTATTTCTGTTGTGAGCTCATGAGTTATGCGTGAGGTGAGAACATGTTGTTGTATGTATGTGCTTGGTGGACATAGTACTTTAGTCTAGAAGCATGTTGCAGGGCATATGCATTCTAGATAGGTGTAAGAAAAGAGGTTAGGGACCTAAAATGTGAGAAAAGGCAAAGATGGGTGAATGTCAGTGCACGTCGGGTACAAATGGTTGAGGGGTGGCATGTCACCATTGGTTTAAAAAGGACTAGCTTTGTGGTTGAGATATCAGGACCTCGGGTCTAAATGGAGGGTTGATATTGTTTTGAGGAAAGAAAAGTGATTATCAGTTCCTCGGGTATAAATGGCCGGGGGTTGATATATCACTATTGGATGTCGAGGCCTCGAGTATAAATGGTGGAGGGTCGACATGCCAGCGTTAGATAAGAGGAGCATTGGGGCCTTGGGTATGTTGGGTTTTATGCCCTAAAACTCGTAGATAGTAAATGTAACTTTTTACCGAACATTAATAAAATAGTTTATTTTGTTTGTATTTAGTAGATCTTGTCTTATTAACCCTAATCCAATAAACTAAACATCCTAGGCTGATAGTATGAGGCTTGAACAAATATGTAGGGACATACGAGGATCAATGTTCAAGATTCAGCCTAAAGGGTCGATAGTATAGGGATAAGGCTGGGTACCTTATCCTGGTGACACTATGGATACGGCCCACTTTGTATTATGATACAAACGCTATGATCCAACGCGTCCATGTAGTTGACATGCGAGTGGGGGTATCCTATGCAATGAGTTTGCATAAGACCGGACCGCGAAATAGTTAACCACTAACTGTAACACCGTTAGTTGGCTTGGTTTCTATTTCACTAGGATGACCTAGACAACTCAGTCTCAATCCTGAGTGGATTATGGACTCCTGTTCACGAGGAGTTGTCCTTTGATTTGTATGGGTGAGAGTGGCCAGCACGCCGACTCAATAAGCCTACCATTTTGGGGACAATACCGAGTGGGGAGCTGGGAACATAATCACACAAGATGGAATTCACTCCTTCCCGATTCTAGGGAAAGTAGAGGTGTGTTCCCTTAAGTGGTGTCTCCGGGACTTGAACAATGGGCCCAACCCTCTCTATGGCACGAGAGGGACTTCTGTTTGTTGGTTGGACCTCAAACAGGTTGTTCATTAGAGGAGCACTGGGGACTTAAGGACAAAGATGTAAACCAGGGGTAAAACGGTAATTTGACCCAGCTGGGATACGAACACACGTGAAGGACTGACTTGTAGTATTGGTCGATATCCGTGGACACAGAAATATTCTGCAGTGAGAAGAGTGCAGCTGAGGGTCTTTAGTGGAATGACCCACAGTTAACGAATGGAGACTAACTTGGTTAATGAGTTTAAGCCGATTAGTCTCGTATCGTTGGAGCTTCTGATCTGTAGGTCCATTAGGTCCCACTGGTAGCTCGTAAAAAGACTTGAAGCAAACAAATATAAATTGTAAATTGAAAGTGTTCAATTTATTTGGGGAATCGTATAATGTATATTGATTCATTATAATATAAAGTTTATGAAACTTTATAATATAATTTTTGAATTAATTTCAAAAATTAATTCTTGAGAGAAAATGTTTGAAAGAGTTCAAATAAATTTAATATGAATTGGATTCATATTAATTTTAATAAAATCCCTAAGATTAAATATATGATATTTAATTGGGTAAATTAATCATGGAATTAATTAATTATTTATTAAAATTAGAGACCTTTTCCTATTAGGAAAGAAAATATTTGAAAGAGTTCAAATAAATTTAATATGAATTGGATTCATATTAATTTTAATTTTAATAAAATCCCTAAGATTAAATATGTGATATTTAATTGGGTAATTAATTAATTATGGAATTAATTAATTATTAAAATTAGATATTGTTCAGATAATAGATTTGAACTTATTCCTAGACCTTTTCCTATTAGGAAAAGGTCTTGGCCTTTACCTATATATAGGACCCCTGGGGTGGGGTGAAAGGCATCCCATTGTCTCTCCTTCTCTCAGAGATTTCTCCCACAAGTCTCCTGCTTCAAGAAGTCTTAGAGATATACCGGTGTAGCCGTTTGGTGGTGTTCGCACAAGAGGGTTGCTGCGTCTTCAATCTTATTGGCAAGAAAAGGCGAATTGATCAAGGCTTTCTACAAAAGTAAGTTTTCTATGAAATCCTTGATCACTAGGATCAATCTAGTTGATCTTTTAGCATGTTTATAGCCTATGTACAGCCCATTAAATATATATTTATTGCTGTAATATTTTGCAAATTGTATTGGTATTTCAATTAGAATCTAAGACTCTGAGTAGGTTCGGTAATACTTTCCGCTGCGTGGGGCTTTTATCCCTTCAATTGGTATCAGAGCCAATTCAGTTGTTCTTGATTTTTAAATTGAAATTTGCAATTTGTTCTTGGTGGGATTTATGCATTATGAATGTTATGGTTTGCGTATAAATTGTTTCGATTAATTTGGCCATAGATTTACAATTTTTGATGCGATCAAATGTAAAGGCCCCTGCGTTTTTGGGCAATTTAATATGTAAATTGAGTCTCTGTAAGTCCGGGTCTAGTTTAGATTGAAGAACGATGAAGATCGGGACCAAATTTGGCCAAAAGCGGCGAAAAACGGCGAAGATTTGCGGCTGGAACAGTGCAGGTTTTTTTTTTTTTTCCAGAAAATCGAAATAAAATAATAAGGTAAATATAAATCGTGTAATCCAAGACTCGAAACGAGGATGCGCCTTGGTGGTATTGTCGATCGCTTATTCTCCTCGAGGGCACGGGTTTGAGTCTTGACTTATACAGATATGTGTGAATTTTTTTTTTCGCATGCTGTTCATTGGTATTTGACCGGTCTTTGACCGGTTCAGCGTGGTTCAAGCGAAAATTCACCGGTTCGTTGACTTTCTAGCTTGATTCGTTGACTAGGCAGTTTTTTGAAGCTGGTTCAGTTGTTTTCCGGTCCGGTTCGAGCAGTTTTGGCAATTTTAAAGCGGTTTTGGTCCGGTTCGGAGCTGCAGAAGGCCGTAATAGGATAAAATAGCTTCAATTATTGTAATTTATGTGCTTTATTTTATCCTAGGGGCCAATTAATCTGTTTATACGCTATTTAAATGCTTTATGGATGTCATTTAGATTTAAAATCCCACCTTAGGTTATAAAGCATGCTCATGCATTTTATATATATTATAATTAGTTATAATGTATGGATGGAAATGCATGGTTTATTTTCATGAGTTTTTAATATATAGTTGAGTTATATTAAAATCATGAAAAAGGATAAGCATGATGCATACAATTACCTAGTTAAATATATATAGTTATATTTAATAAAATTGTTTGCAGCATGCTACTTTGATTTACCATTTTTGACAATATTTTAATTGTTAATTTATTAATAATGGAAATCAAAGTTGCATTGGGCATGAAACATCCATAGCTTAATATAATTGTTATATTAATTTCATGCACTGCAAGGCAATATATATAGTTTTATTATATTAACTTGAATATGATTGTTAATTATTTTAAAACTATAGTATGCATGATTATAGGGCTAATCATTAAAATTTTGAATAAGTTTAAAATTGATGATTAGAAACCGTCAACCTATAATAAAGATTGCATCCAAACATAGGATCATAGGTAAATGAATTAATTTTAAAATGTTTAAAATTAATTAGACCTAAGATCTCGTTAATTCTAATAGGATTAGAATTGAGTCTTGCTTAGTTTTTTTAAAAAAATAGTTTTAACCTACTAAGTAGGACAAACATTACTGTGATTATAAGGGAACTCTACCGGTAAAGTTCTGTCTAAGGTTGGGGGTACTTAAGTTGACGGTTTACGGAACACCTCCTACCTGGGAACTGACCCGGAATACCGGAGTTGAATTAATCATGGTTAAATGTTAGCATGCAATGTCACTAGGTTTATTAAAAGAGTTTAATACACCTAGATCTTTAGAGTAAAGACTTTACATTACTATGGTTAAAAGGGAACTCTTCCGGTTACGTTTTGTCTAAGGCTGGAGGTATTTAAGTTGACGGTTTACGGAACACCTGCTACCTGGGAACAAACCCGGAACCTGAGTTGAAATGACCATAGTCATGTTAGCATACGGTGTTGCTAGGTTTGTTAAAAGAGTTTAATTCACCTAGAACATTACAATTCTCATTATAATAGTTATAATAGGATTAGACTTAGATAAATTGAATTAGCCGGATTTATCTAGGTTAATAAACCCTAAAATATACGGTAGGTCACTTTAGTGGGAGGTAAAATCAAAACTTGATTTAAATTGAGTTTTTACTCCTACGTCCCTATATTCGCAACGTGAGATCCATGCTCGGCTTCGTGTCGTTTTAGCGCGACCTCCCTTCGGAAAGTGTTTGCATGAGTCAATAACAAGGTGAATGGGGAAAGTGCCCATAGTAAGTGGGAGCGGGACACGTGTCAACGTATCCCTCGGTCTCCACCCATAGGTCACACCGTGAGAGTCTTATGATCCACCTGCGTGTTGTCCTGGAGCAACCATCCCTTCGGAGGGCCTGATCATAGGGTTCGTAACACCGTGAACTCCTGGAAAGGATAGGGTCACTTAGGCTAATTACCAACAGTTGTCTTTCCCTTCGGTAGCCTGTTGGTGCGTGCCTCTAGGATCTGAAAGTGGGAGGGTTACACTTACGAGGATAAGTTAATTCGTTAACGAATCCTTGACCGAACGACGGTGGTCAATGTCTATAGGAATATGAGTTATTCTGGTGATAGAGTTGACTGAGAAGAGTCTCATTTTAGAGGAGGAGTAGCTGATCACCCTTCGGTGACTGTTTCTCTAAACCTCTAAAGCATCGTTGCTAAACACAATTGATAGTTTGTTAGGGTTCTTTGATTGATTGTTTGCAAAATTGATTGGATTTGTGCAATTGTTTGTTTGCCTGTTTGATGGGTTAAGACAAAGATAACTAATACGGTAAAAGTTTATTTTTCCAGCAATGTCTTCCTCTATCATCGCTTTATTGAAAATGAAAAATTAACCGGCAAGAACTTTCCTACGTGGAAATCCAACCTTAATACGATTCTGGTTGTTAAAGATCTCCAGTTTGTCTTAACGGAGGACTGTCCTCCAGTTCCCCCTTGCTATGCATCCCAAGCGAGAAAGGATGCTTATGACCGCTGGACAAAGGCCAATGATGAGGCCCTAGTCTGTATCTTAGCCAGCTTATCTGAAGTTTTGGCTAAGAGACATGAAAGCATTATTACAGCAAGAGAGATTATGAACTCTCTTCAGGAGATGTTTGGACAATTGTCCAGAAAACTCCACTATAATGCTCTCAAACGAGTTTATAACTGCCGCATGAAAGAGGGCACGTCTGTCTGGGAACATGTCCTGGAAATGATGGTCCAATTCAGCATGGCAGAAACATACGGGGCGGTCATAGATGAGCGAACTCAGGTTGCATTCATCTTGGAATCTCTTCCGAAAAGTTTCCTAAAATTTCGCAAACATATGATGGCGAACATGATGATGTACACCCTGAAGAATCTCTTAAATGAGCTACAGCTCTATCTGTGCAATGAGATTCATGAAAACACGGGGAATGCTCTCGCAGCTGCTGAAAATAAGAATGACAAGGAAGGTAAATTTGATTTACTTGTTTTAGAAACGTGCCTTGTTGAACATGATGAGTATGCCTGGATTTTAGATTCCGGAGCAACTAATCATGTCTGTTCTTCTTTTCAGGGAAATGATTTCCAGCAGCTTCAAGATGGTGAGATGACACTTAAGGTTGGAACAGGAGATGTCATTTCAGCAAGTGCAGTGGGAGCTGCGAAGTTGTTTTTCAGAAATAAGTTTTTGTTTTTAGAAAACTTGTATGTTGTTCCTCGAATTAAGAGGAACCTTATTTCTGTTTCTGGATTGTTAGAACACAATTATTCTATTTCTTTTGAATTAAATGAAGCGTTCATTTCTCGAAATGGAGTATTTATATGTTCTGCGAAACTAGAAAACAACTTATATGTGTTAAGACCAACCAACACAACAACACTTTTGAATCATGAGATGTTTAAATCGGCTGAAACACAAAATAAAAGGCAAAAGATTTCTCCAATAAGTAGCAACACATATCTTTGGCACTTACGTCTTGGTCATATTAACATCGATCAGATCGGTCGTTTGGTGAAGAATGGACTTCTAACCGATTTAGAAGACGAATCTTTACCACCCTGTGAATCGTGTCTCGAGGGTAAAATGACCAAGAAGTCTTTTACCGAAAAAGGTTATCGTGCCAAAGAACCTCTAGAGTTGATACATTCGGATCTTTGTGGTCCAATGAATGTAAAAGCTCGAGGAGGTTATGAATATTTCATCTCTTTCATAGATGATTATTCTCGATATGGTTACTTATACCTAATGGGTCACAAGTCTGAAGCTTTTGAAAAGTTCAAAGAGTTTAAGACTGAGGTAGAAAACCTATTAGGTAAGACAATTAAAACACTTCGATCAGATCGAGGTGGAGAGTACATGGATCAAAGATTCCAGGACTATATGATAGAACATGGAATCCAATCCCAACTCTCAGCACCTGGTACACCTCAGCAGAATGGTGTATCAGAAAGGAGAAATAGAACCCTGTTAGACATGGTTCGTTCTATGATGAGCTATGCTCAATTGCCTAGCTCGTTTTGGGGGTATACAGTAGAAACTGCAGTTCATATTCTAAACAACGTTCCATCAAAAAGTGTTTCTGAAACACCTTTTGAGCTCTGGAGGGGGCGTAAACCTAGTTTGCGTTACTTCCGTATCTGGGGTTGTCCTGCACACGTGCTAGTAACAAATCCTAAGAAACTGGAATCCCGTTCTAGAATATGCCAATTTGTTGGTTATCCTAAAGAAACGAGAGGTGGTCTGTTCTACGACCCTCAAGAAAACAAAGTGTTCGTATCGACAAACGCTACTTTCTTGGAGGAAGACCACATTCGAGATCACAAACCACGTAGTAAACAAGTATTAGGAGAAGCTACAGAAGAGTCAACAAGGGTTGTTGATGAAGCTGGTCCTTCAACAAGAGTTGATGTAGGAGCCAGTTCTTCACGTCAATCTCATCCTCCTCCCATAGCAGGAGGGCCTCGACGCAGTGGGAGGGTTGTGATACAACCTGACTGTTACTTGGGTTTAACTGAAACACAAGTGGTCATTCCTGATGACGGTGTTGAGGATCCATTGTCTTATCGACAAACAATGAATGATGTAGATAAAGACGAATGAACCAAAGCCATGGACCTTGAGATGGAGTCTATGTACTTCAATCAAGTTTGGGAACTTGTAGATCCACCTGAAGGGGTCAAACCCATAGGATGTAAATGGATCTATAAGAGGAAAAGAGATGCTGCTGGGAAAGTACAGACTTTCAAAGCAAGACTTGTAGCAAAGGGTTATACCCAAAGAGAAGGGGTGGACTATGAGGAAACTTTTTCTCCTGTTGCTATGTTAAAGTCAATAAGAATTCTCTTATCCATAGCCACGTTTTATGATTATGAAATATGGCAAATGGATGTCAAGACTGCCTTTCTGAATGGTAATCTTGAAGAGAATATCTTTATGTCTCAGCCCGAAGGGTTCATAACCCAAGGTCAGAAACAAAAAGTTTGTAAACTGAATCGATCCATTTATGGGTTGAAACAGGCTTCCAGATCTTGGAACATTAGATTTGATACTGCGATCAAATCTTTTGGCTTTGACCAAAATGTTGATGAGCCTTGTGTATACAAGAAAATCAACAAAAACAAAGTAGCTTTCATAGTACTTTATGTTGATGACATCCTACTCATTGGGAATGATGTAGGATATCTGTCTGACGTAAAAGAATGGCTAGCGGCCCAATTCCAAATGAAAGATTTAGGAGAGGCCAAATATGTTCTTGGAATCCAGATCATTCGGGATCGAAAGAACAAAATGCTAGCCCTGTCTCAAGCAACGTATATAGACAAAATGTTGTCCCGATATTCGATGCAGAACTCCAAGAAGGGCTTGTTGCCTTTCAGGCATGGGGTTCACTTGTCTAAGGAACAGTGTCCTAAGACACCTCAAGAAGTTGATGATATGAGACGGATTCCCTACGCCTCAGCAGTGGGCAGCTTAATGTATGCGATGCTCGGCACGAGGCCTGACATTTATTATGCTGTAGGGATAGTCAGCAGATATCAGTCAAATCCGGGCTTAGACCACTGGGCTGCCGTTAAAGGAATCCTCAAGTATCTTCGGAGAACGAGAGACTACATGCTGGTGCTTGGGGCTAAAGAGTTAGTTTTCACTGGATACACCGACTCTGACTTCCAGTCTGACAAGGATTCTAGGAAATCCACGTCGGGGTCAGTGTTTACCCTTAACGGGGGAGCTGTAGTTTGGAGAAGCATCAAGCAAGGATGCATAGCGGACTCAACCATGGAGGCTGAGTATGTAGCGGCTTGTGAAGCAGCCAAGGAAGCGGTTTGGCTAAGAAAGTTCCTGACAGATTTGGAAGTAGTTCCAAATATGGACTTGCCCATTACGTTATATTGTGACAACAGTGGGGCTGTAGCCAATTCTAGAGAACCTCGAAGCCACAAACGAGGAAAACACATAGAGAGGAAGTATCACCTGATACAAGAGATTGTGCAACGAGGAGATGTGATCATCACTAAGATCGCTTCAGAGCACAACATTGCTGATCCTTTTACGAAGGCTCTCCCGGCTAAAGTGTTTGAGGGTCATCTAGAGTGTCTAGGTCTACGAGATATGTACATTATGTAATCTAGGGCAAGTGGGAGATGTGTAATAGGGTATAAGGATGCCCTAGTTTATTGTATTTACCATTTCCAACTTTAGATTACTTGTACATGTTCTTTCCCATTATCTTGAGTTTTAGTTCAAGTGGGAGTTTGTTGGGTTTTATGCCCTAAAACTCGTAGATAGTAAATGTAACTTTTTACCGAACATTAATAAAATAGTTTATTTTATTTGTATTTAGTAGATCTTGTCTTATTAACCCTAATCCAATAAACTAAACATCCTAGGCTGATAGTATGAGGCTTGAACTAATATGTAGGGACATACGAGGATCAATGTTCAAGATTCAGCCTAAAGGTCGATAGTATAGGGATAAGGCTGGGTATCTTATCCTGGTGACACTATGGATACGACCCACTTTGTATTATGATACAAACGCTATGATCCAACACGTCCATGTAGTTGACATGCGAGTGGGGGTATCCTATGCAATGAGCTTGCATAAGACCAGACCGCGAAATAGTTAACCACTAACTGTAACACCGTTAGTTGGCTTGGTTTCTATTTCACTAGGATGACCTAGACAACTCAGTCTCAATCCTAAGTGGATTATGGACTCCTGTTCACGAGGAGTTGTCCTTTGATTTGTATGGGTGAGAGTGGCCAGCACGCCGACTCAATAAGCCTACCATTTTGGGGACAATATCGAGTGGGGAGCTGGGAACATAATCACACAAGATGGAATTCACTCCTTCCCGATTCTAGGGTAAGTAGAGGTGTGTTCCCTTAAGTGGTGTCTCCGGGACTTTAACAATGGGCCCAATCCTCTCTATGGCACGAGAGGGACTTCTGTTTGTTGGTTGGACCTCAAACAGGTTGTTCATTAGAGGAGCACTGGGGACTTAAGGACAAAGATGTAAACCAGGGGTAAAACGGTAATTTGACCCAGCTGGGATACGAACACACGTGAAGGACTGACTTGTAGTATTGGTCGATATCCGTGGACACAGAAATATTCTGCAGTGAGAAGAGTGCAGCTGAGGGTTTTTAGTGGAATGACCCACAGTTAACGAATGGAGACTAACTTGGTTAATGAGTTTAAGCCGATTAGTCTCGTATCGTTGGAGCTTCTGATCTGTAGGTCCATTAGGTCCCACTGGTAGCTCGTAAAAAGACTTGAAGCAAACAAATATAAATTATAAATTGAAAGTGTTCAATTTATTTGGGGAATCGTATAGTGTATATTGATGCATTATAATATAAAGTTTATGAAACTTTATAATATAATTTTTGAATTAATTTCAAAAATTAATTCTTGAGAGAAAATGTTTGAAAGAGTTCAAATAAATTTAATATGAATTGGATTCATATTAATTTTAATAAAATCCCTAAGATTAAATATATGATATTTAATTGGGTAATTAATTAATCATGGAATTAATTAATTATTTATTAAAATTAGAGACCTTTTCCTATTAGGAAAGAAAATATTTGAAAGAGTTCAAATAAATTTAATATGAATTGGATTCATATTAATTTTAATTTTAATAAAATCCCTAAGATTAAATATGTGATATTTAATTGGGTAATTAATTAATTATGGAATTAATTAATTATTAAAATTAGATATTGTTCAGATAATAGATTTGAACTTATTCCTAGACCTTTACCTATATATAGGACCCCTGGGGTGGGGTGAAAGGCATCCCATTGTCTCTCCTTCTCTCAGAGATTTCTCCCACAAGTCTCCTGCTTCAAGAAGTCTTAGAGATATACCGGTGTAGCCGTTTGGTGGTGTTCGCACAAGAGGGTTGCTGCGTCTTCAATCTTATTGGCAAGAAAAGGCGAATTGATCAAGGCTTTCTACAAAAGTAAGTTTTCTATGAAATCCTTGATCACTAGGATCAATCTAGTTGATCTTTTAGCATGTTTATAGCCTATGTACAGCCCATTAAATATATATTTATTGCTGTAATATTTTGCAAATTGTATTGGTATTTCAATTAGAATCTAAGACTCTGAGTAGGTTCGGTAATACTTTCCGTTGCGTGGGGCTTTTATCCTTTCAGGGTATAAATGGTCAAGGGTCGGTGTGATGAGTCTTGAGGCAAGTATTGAAGCCTTGGGTATAAATGGTCATGGGTCAATACGTTGGTTAGTTATCGAGGCCTTGGGTATAAATGGTCAAGGGTCAATGTGATAAGTCTTGAGGCAAGTATTGAGGCCTTGGATATAAATGGTCAAGGGTCAATACGTTGCTTAGTCATTGAGGCCTTGGGTATAAATGGTCAAGGGTCGGTGTGATGAGTCTTGAGGCAAGTATTGATGCCTTGGGTATAAATGGTCAAGGGTCAATACGTTGCTTAGTCATTGAGGCCTTGGGTGAAAATAGTCAAGGGTTGATGCACAGTTAGAGCCCTTGGGTATAAATGGTCAAGGGTCGAACGTCGAGCTCCGTAGAAAAGTGTCGAGGCCCTGGGTATAAATGGTCAGGGGTCGGTGCAACTTGAAGGGTCAGTCTTGGAGAGTTTTGCAGAGCCTGACGCAGAAATCACGTGTGAAGTGCCATGTGAGGGTTGATCATGAGTGTTGAGTAAGCTCGTGGAGCTTGAGTGGTTAGTGATTTGTGTAGAGAGATGCATGAGGTTATGGCTCGGGAGAGTCATTCATTTTACTAGCTTTCTAAGCATGCTGTTGTGTTTATAACTTTGAAAAGGATGTTGTTTGCAAATGAAAAACATGTTTGTTTGGTTGTTGTTTGATGGCTTCTCAGGTAGGGGCTACTTACCAGTACTGTGGCTGTACTGACCCCCTCCCCTCTCTCTCCCCCAACTTCCAGATTATGCAGGTTATGAGGATTGTGCTGACCATGGTGATGTTGAGGAGGCATATGAGGAGGGACCATAGCTAGTAGCATTGTTCTCGCCTTTTATTTTCTTTGGATTTGGTTAGGGTAGTTGTTGCTTGTTATTGTTGGACAGTTGTTGTCCTGTTTGGTTTAGTTCTGAAATTGTTATTGTTGAACTCTAGGCTGTAGTTGGTTGGCTTGCTAGTTTTTATTCTTTGCTAAGGTTGTAATCCGTTGTGCTTAGGTGGGTGGTTTTAGAAGTTGAGTTTTAGTTGTGAATACTCCTTTTAATTGATTCATGTTATTGCGAGGCCTGACTCGCTTGTTCTCTGGAATTCTGCTGTGTTGTAACATGGTGGTGTTGTTGAAAATGTTATAGAAGTGTTGTTTTTGTTCTAACAGGCCTAGAGAAATTTTGGGTTAGTCTTATGTATGTCGTTATGCTGTCGAAATTTTCAGAGCACTCCGTTAGTTTGGTAATGTTGCTAGGTTAATAGGTTATGAAAACCTGGGGCGCTACAAATATATTAAGGGAAATTCTAATGGCTAGCATATATTAAGATATTTGCAAATCTAGCCATGGTTTTTGTGATTTGCAAATATAGCAAAAATTTTTAAATTTGAATTCCATTTTCTTTATTATTCTAGTTTTACTCTTGTCAGTGTATCAACTAGTATATTAGTAGTACATCTGATATATTTTATATTTATCGATATACAAAATATAAAGTATATCAATAAACTGATATACAAAATTTGATATACTTAAAATCAACCTAATCCATACGAAAATCCTCAAAAGTCCTAACCCAAGTATGATATACTCAAAATACTACTAAAATGATATACTCATGTTTTACCTCAAATGAATACAATGATATACTTGATTTGATATACCTAACTTGATATACCTAATTATGAGTATTGATATAAGAATGATATACCTTATATGAATGTTGATATACCAATGATATACTTGATATGTTACTTCTCTTTGTTTATATTTGTTATGTTTCATATTCTCTTATTAAATTGTACTATGTTATATACATATTTTAAATGAAATGTCTATCTTTTATAGCCTAAACGTTTGTCTTCTGTATCTATTACGAATGTTTGATAGCACCTAAATTGTGCTAATTATTTGCCTTTAATTTAATCTTGTTAGTTTTTGCATTTTATGGTTTAATTGTTTGTTTTAAAGGATTTTGAGCACAATAGGTTTATAAGGCCAATTTGCTAAACTGACACTAATTCATGAAGTTTTCAAGCTATCTTGGAGTTCCTAAGATGACAAGGAAGCAAAAGGATGAGAGTGGAGCATTGGAGCCTTGAAATTGGGGTCAAATTACACAGAACGCTGCAGACAAGCTATTTTTCCTGAGGCCTTAGCATCGAGACGCTGGCCCTAGCGTTTCGATGCTACGATAAATTTATAAATACACCCTTTCGTTTTTTTAGCCGCTAGGTCAGAACTTCAGCCGTTTTTCTCAACTTTTCTTTGTATTTTCTTGTTCTTTTCAGCACTATATTGTATTCTGATGAGGTTTCTTTTGATTTTTAGCATGTATTCCAATTACTTTGTTGTTTTAATTTGTAGCATGAGGGGCTAAAACCCATAGATTGTTGGATTGGTGAATTTCTTGGGACCTTTAAGCTATTAGGATGAACTTGCTGATTATTTATATTGCTTTGTGGATTTAATTTGATTGCATCCTAGTTTTCTCATTTAAACAATCATGATTGTTCATGTTACCTATGAATTGGCGTCTCTTAGGTTGCATCCAATATGTGATTTATCAATTATGTATAGATAGCCACTAGGTTGAGGCGAATCCATCTTTATTTGCTCTGTTCAATTAACGTAGACTTTTGATAGGCCTAAGAATCTAGGAGAAATTAGATTCATTATATTAGAGAAATTAAATTCATAGTTTAATTAATTAATTCTAGGCCTAGTATGTTAATGCGATTTGCTAATTAACAATTTTGAGGAGTCATCTGGTTGTTAATTTAGTTTATTAGATTTAGACTGAGGAGTTATCGATCTAAGCATGAAGGGCTGTAACGCCCCAAGATTTATTAAGATAATTCTAGCGACATTACTAAACTCCTAAACTAAAACTAATCGAGTGCTCCGAAAATTTTGGTAGCATAACGACATACATACGACTAAACCAAAATTTTTACAACACCTGCTTAACAAGAAAACACAATTCTATATGAAACAACTCACAGCTTCATAAACTCACAACAGAAACACAACCTCCACAGAAAAGCGAGTCAGATCTCGCATTCACAACCAACTTCACATTCATAACTTACTAGTTAAAACATACAACTCTTTTGCTAGGATAGAGCAACTTAGTTTTATTAAATAATAAGAGTTCAAACCTCAATTAAAACTATTCAAAACTAAACCTAACTTCTCGACATAAACAGTTAAACAAGCTTTTGAATGCATTAAACATAAAGCACTACCTTACACAACCAGAAGAGTTTAATACAATTAAACCAAAACCAAATAACCAAATAACTAGATAAGAATGCCTAAACCAGTGGAGTCACTCCTCAGACGTCTCATTATCTGCATCACCAGGTTCATAAAACTCATCATTCCCTGCACAATTAGAAAATGTTGGGGGGGGGGGGGGGGAGAAAGGGGAGGGGGTCAGTACAACAAAAGCAGCTCACACCCAGTGAGCCATCAAGCAACTGTTGGGTTTTTTGCCCTAAAACTCGTAGATAGTAAATGAAACAAATTAATCGATCTCAATAAAGCGTTATTTGAGTAATTCAGTAATTTGGTTATTGAATAATCGAGTTTGCATTAATAAACCCTAAATCCAATAAACTAAGATCCAAGGTTGTTTAAATGAAACTTGGACTAGTATGTGGGGACATACGGGGATCGGTGTCCAAGTAACAACCTAAAAGGTCTATAGTATAGGGATAAGGCTGGGTACCTTATCCTGGTGACACTATGTGATGTTTGATAGCGAGCATAGTGATAACTGTCCGAAAGGTAGTTATTTAGGCCTTAATTCTATAGGGATTTGTGTGTCTTTTGTGCTTAATAGGGTTGCTTTTAGATGAATATTATATGTTTTAACCCATTTGGAAGAATGGAGGCTTTTAAAGATATTTTGTGCAGAAAATACTGCTGAGTGACGTGAGGGAGCAAAATCTGTGCTACAGCAAAACTGGGAGAAAAACTGCCACGTCACAGCTCGTTAGCCAAGTTGACAAATCGACTTATGTTGAGTTATTTTCGGGATAAAGGAGCGAGGAGAGCCTGCCATGTGTCCAATTTAACCTAATTCTCATCTTATAAAAGGAGGAGCCGTCAAAGATAAAGGCATTCACGATTGGGAGACCGTATCAATCGGCCGGAGGCCGAATTGACGGCGGAATGGAGATCTAAGAAGACCATTTGCGATTCCACTCAAGGAGACGAAGTTCTTCCATGTTCTTGGTGGTTTGGAGCAGCCGTTTCATCCCCATTTGCTGAAAAGGATTAGTATTTCTTGTGTATTTCGTAATATGGATGTGCTTATCGAGATTGTAACGTATTTTATGTTTTCAATCATGAACTAATTGCTTTGTAGGCATAGGTTAAGAATTATGTGATTGTTATATTTATAAATCTGGAAATTCTATTTGATCACGATCATCTTGAATTATTGTTGATCTTTAATTTCATTATGTGCCCGCCTAGCTAGCCGGTATGTATAGCTTCTCCTAGTTTCAGGGATGATTTAGGAGTTGTGTGGCAATAATTCATGCTAGATCATTGTGTATTGGTGAACGCCAGTGATTGAGTTAGGGATAGCCAGTTGCCTAGTGCTTGATCGATAGAGCTTCATTGGTTTTGAAACATATTCCAAAAAATCCAGAGTTCCGGGAGGATCCCGCTGATAATACTGCATGAGATTGACGGATCAAAAGAATTGCTGGAGCATCTTTATAAAGAATTACAGAAGTCTTAACCCGTGTCTGTTTCCATTCTGTTTTCTCTGTCGTAATCATTTACTGCTTTCGCATATCTTTTGTTTCAGCATTTTAAAAACCCAATCAATTTAACCAACCTTTTGAAATCACTAAAAAGGCAAATTAAATCAATAGAGGTAGGCATTTCAAGACCCTGTGGATACGATAAATACTTATCACTTGCTGCTAGATTGTGTATACTTGCACAGTATTCTGGAGTTAATTTATCTCATATTTTTAACCACTTCAGAATTGCAACAAGTTTTTGGCGCCGTTGCCGGGGACTTGAAATTGATTTATTTGATTGATTTTTTTTTTGTGTATTTTTAGTGATTTGGTGCGTGAACTTTTTGATTGATACTTTTTGTTTTGTAGGCGTGACTTTGGTATATGAGTGATCCCCTTCGGATTAGATTTTCAAAAAAAAATATTTCAAGTGAATCTCGAAGAGGAATCGTGCGATGCAGCAAAGTTCGCTGCTGGAGCAAAATAATCAGGCTAAGAATCCTATCCTTGTAGCAAATGATAGGGACAGAGTCATTAGAGCGTATGTTTTCCCAATAGTTGACGAGTTAAATCCAGTGATAGTGCGTCCAGTTATTGAGGCATCAAATTTTGAAATGAAACCGGTCATGTTTCACATGTTAGAGATGGTTGGCCAATTCCATGGTTTACCATCTGAGGACCCTCATCTTCATCTGAAGTCTTTTCTAGGAGTTAGTGATTCATTTGCTTTCGAGGGAGTGTCGAGAGATGCCTTTAGATTAACCCTATTTCCTTATTCCCTTAGAGATGGAGCAAAGGCGTGGTTGAATTCTTTTGCTCCAGCATCGATAAGTACGTGGAATGAGTTAGTAGAGAAATTTCTTAGTAAGTATTTTCCACCAACTAGGAGTGCCAAGTTGAGGAGTGAGATAGTGGGATTTAGGCAAAATGAGGAAGAAACTTTTAGTGAGGCTTGGGAAAGGTTTAAGGAGCTTTTGCGAAAGTGTCCCCACCACTGTGTGCCATATTGTATTCAAATAGAAATATTTTACAATGGGTTAAACATAGCAACCCAGTGTATGGTTGATGCTTCTGCGGGAGGGGCCCTTTTGGCAAAAACCTTTAATGAAGCTTATGGGATTTTAGAGAGAATATCAACCTACAGTTGTCAATGGTCAAATGTTAGAGGCTCTAGTAAGAAAGTTAAGAGTGTGATAGGAGTTAATGGTGTGTCTACCATTAGGGCCGATATTGCAATGTTAGCTAACGCTCTTAAAAACATAATTGTGGTAAGCAATGTTCAGCAGCCGCCAGTGGTGGAATCTGCTGCAGTTGTAAATCAAGTTACAGAAGAATCATGTGTTTATTGTGGTGAAGAGCATAACTATGAGTTTTGTCCTAACAATCCAGCTTCTGTGTTTTTTGCAGGTAATCAAAGGAATAACCTTTATTCTAACTTTTATAATCCAGGTTGGCGCAACCACCCCAAGTTTGCGTGGGGAGGGCAAGGGAGCAATTCGCAAGTCCCCCAAGCACAACAAAAGGTGGTGAACCAGTTCGGATTTGCTAAATCACAAGCATTGCCCCAACAAAATAAGCAGGCTTTGCCCCAGCAAAATTCGGGTAATTCTCTAGAGTCAATGATGAAGGATTATATGGCTCGTAATGATGTCATAATCCAAAGTCAGCAGGCTTCATTGAGAGTCCTAGAGTTTCAGGTGGGCCAACTAGCTAATGAGCTGAAGGCACGACCTCAAGGGAACATTCCTTCAAATATTGAACACCCTATAAGGGAAGGTAAGAAGCAGGTGCAGGCAGTGACTTTAAGGAGTGGTAAGCCACTAGTAGAGAGGAAAGAGCCTAGTAAACCCCAGGAAATAGATAGGAGTAGTGATAAAAATGATGTTGAAAAAGAGTTGGAGTCTAGTAAAAATGATGGAGGCAGCAGCAAAGATATTGGAGCATCTAGTTCAGTTCCAGATGTAGTGCCCCCACCTTATGTACCCCCCACCCTATAACCCACCCTTACCTTTTCCACAAAGGCAAAAACCTAAGAACCAGGATGTTCAATTTAAGAAGTTTTTGGAGATTCTAAAGCAACTTCATATAAACATACCCCTAGTAGAGGCTTTAGAACAAATGCCAAATTAAGCAAAATTTCTTAAGGACATTTTGACTAAAAAGAAGAGATTAGGAGAGTTTGAGACTGTGGCTCTTACTGAGGAATGTAGTGCTATTCTTAAGAATGGGCTACCTTCCCAGGCTAAGGATCCAGGATCATCCACTATTCCTGTCTCCATAGGTGGAAAGGAGTTGGGGAGAGCACTTTGTGATTCAGGCGCAAGCATAAACCTTATGCCTCTTTCGGTTTATCGAAAGTTAGGTATAGGTGAAGCTAGGCCTACCACAGCCACACTCCAATTGGCAGATAGATCTATCACATATCCTGAGGGTAAAATTGAGGATGTTCTGGTCCAGGTAGATAAATTTATTTTTCCTGTTGATTTCATTATTCTAGATTATGAGGTAGATAAGAATGCCCCAATTATTCTTGGCCTGCCATTTTTGACAACCGGTAGTTCATTGATAGATGTCCAACAGGGAGAGCTTACAACGAGGGTGCATGACCAAAAGGTGCAGTTTAATATGTTTGATGCAATGAAATATCCTAATGATATTGAGGATTGCTCGTGCATTCAGGTGTTGGATGAGTTTGTTGAGGACCACTTTGAGAAGGAATTGATGGAGTACCATACCCAAAAATTTGGAGAAATCCAAATTGAGGATTTGGAAATAGGTGGATTGGAGCATGAGCATAAAGATGTAGGTGAGATTTCTAGTTTTAAGAGGAATTTTGAATCCTTAGAGCAAATAGATAAGAAATCCAAGCCTATTGAACCTTATAATTCATTGACATTGCTCCAGCAACCTGAGATTAGGAAATCCTTCATTGATGAGCGGTTGTTTACTGTAGCTCATATTAAGGCAGTGAAAACACCTTGGTATGATGACTTTTCCAATTACCTTGATTTTGGAAATTTGCCTCCTGGTTTATCAAAAAGACAGATGAAAGAATTTTTCCATGAGGTGAAGTTCTATTTATCAAATGATGCATCTATGGTTAGACAATGTGTTGATGATGGCTGTGAGTTTAAAGTAAAAGGGCAGCGAATTGAAGGTGTACATATTACACATGCGGAAGCAATTGAAGATCGAAAGCACTTAAGACATTCAATTTTACTCCTAAAGCATGCATGTTCTAGGAAAAACAGAATAGAGAGTTTAGAAAACACCAACCTTTGTAGCTCACTTATGTTGAACTCCTTGTGGTGTTTGCCTCTCCTATGCTCCTTGGACAACCTCTAGAGTCTTCCCTACTATACTCCAGGCCAAGAACGACTTGTGGGAGTCTATATAAGATAGGGAATGGGAAGGGAATGCTTGAAGCATCAAGCAATGGAGAAGAATGAGAGATGAGAGAACTTTGAGTCCAAATTCCAGCAGCATAACATTAAGGAAAAATGGCTCTCATCACTTTGAATTTGATTCAAGCTCCTTTTAAAGACATTCTCCATGCAAAGCCAAGCCTCAAGACACAAGACACATGGTGTATTTGCAAGTTCAAGTGGATTCTAGGTGTACATCTCACAAGACATGCAACAATGCATGAGTGAGTTGTCTTTCCACTTTGAATGTTCATGCATAAGTGGATTTCCAACTAAATCCACCAAATACAAATTGAAATCTAATTTCAAGCTTGCAATTTAATGTTCATTTCAATTCCAAATTGAATTTAACATTAGGTAATTGATTTTGAGGCATTACAAAATGATTTCTTATGATTAATCCAATTAATCATTCTAATCTTGTGCAATAAATCATATATGATTCCTAATACATATATATGGTATTCAAAACACTTTTAAATACTCCATCTCTCATTTTCTAATTTAATTCATAATTAAATTATTGTGTCAAACACAATTTACGATAATATCCTTTTTCCCGATTTTTGAACGATTCAAAGCTTCCTATCTTTTGTTCTAGGCTTAATTCCGATATGAGCTAGTAGGGGGACCTAATGGACCTATAGATCATGGGCTCCAACGATTTGAGGCTAACCGACTAATCTCATTATCCAAGCTAGCCAACATTCGTTAACTACCGGGACACTCCACTATAGCCCGATAGTTGCACTCCCCTCACTATAGATATATTTTTTTGTCCACTTGATTTAACCATGATTAGTAAGTCGATCCTTCACAGGTTGTTCGTAGCTATAGCTAGGTCAAAAGCCCGTTTTACCCCTATAGTACTTCTAGTTCCTTAAGTCCCACTGATCCTCTAATGAACAATTGGTTTATGGTCCAACCAATAAACCGAGTCCCTCTCGGGCCAATGAGAGGGTGGGATCCCTTTGTTCAAGCCCCGGAGTCAGCACTTAAGGGAACAACCTCTCTACTATCCCTAATTCGGGTAGGAGTGAATTCCTTCTTGCACGACTATGTCCCCAGCTATCTACTCGTTCCTATCCCTGAAATGGGAGGCTTATTGAGTCGGCGATACTGAGCCACTCTCACCTATGCAGATCTAAGGATAAGTCCGAATAAACAGGAGTTCATAGTTAGCTCAGGATTAAGATCGAGTTACCTAGGTCATCACATGAAATAGTCAGTCTCGTCAGTAAACGGTGTTATAAAGCGAGAGTGACTTATTTCTTGGTCCTGGTCTTATGCAAACTCATTGCATAGGACGCCCCCACTCGCATGTCTCTACATGGACGATTTAGGATCACATCGTCTATACCATCTATAAAGTGGGCCGCGTCTCATAGTGTCCCCAGAATAAGGTACCCAACCCTATCCCTATACTATAGACCGTTTTGGCTATTACTCAAGCTTGATCCACTTTTATGTCTCTACATAAAGCTCAAGTGTTCATCCTATAGCCATGGATCTTAGTTTATTGGATTTGAGTTATTATATGTGCAATTTACTTTATTCAGTAATAACTTTACTGAATTAATCTCGATAACGCCTTTATCGAATAAGTATATAATTCGTTTAACATTCACTATCTACGAGTTTTAGGACACACAGAGGGAGCACAGTGAATGGAAGATCTTACCGTTTGACAGATAATAAAAACTTTCTATGAATCCATGAAGTTAAAACGGTAACTTAAATTAATTAAGAGATAATTAGGGGTTATTTATTTGCTGAAGATCTTTGAGTTAGTGTCCTACTTATACGATCTCCCATCAGGTACGTTTTTCACTCTTATCTTTTATTACTACTGATGTGATTTTTTCTGTGTGTATTATGATTGTAAGGAAAAAAACACGAGCAAGGAAAAAATGTTGAGACTGTTGAGACTAAGATGGAACTAAGTGAAGAAGTTGAGCTTGATGAAAGATTTTCGTACGAGAGATTTATCCATGAAGAGGCAAGACAAAAATATTAAGAAATCCTGAAGCGAAATGTTCTAATGGAGCGCGACTTCGATGATGGCAAAGAGTTCCACATTTTCTTTGAGCGAACATTACTAATCACGGTTGGGAACGGTTGTGCGCAAAGGCGGATCCCACTGTTGATCAACTAGAACGGGAGTTCTACGCCAACATCGATGAAAATGAAGGATTCTTGGTTATTGTTCATGGAGTTGTTGTCGGTTGGAGCCCTAGAGTGATTAATTCTCTATTTAATTTGCAAGACTTCCCCCACGTTGTTTTCAATGAAATATTAGTTGCTTCCTCAAACGAGCAACTGAATGTCCAGTGGAAGTTGTCTAGGATGAGGGCATGAACATTCCAGTCAACATACTTGAAGAGTGAGGCTAACACTTAGCTCAGTTTTTTCAAGCAGAGGTTACTGCCTACAACGTACACCTCCATTGTCCCCTGTGATCGAGTGCACTTGAAGGTTAAGAATCCCAGAGAGTTACAGTGAAATAAAGTTGTTTGACAAGGGGATTATTGGCACTGCTAGACTTTAGAGAGGTGTGCACGCCAGGGTGGTTTGTGGTGCGGTGTCCATAGAGTGCTGGAGCAACTTGAGATGGTTCTCAGTAGGCTACAATTCACTGAGAGACAACTTAAAACCTACTAAAGCTATGATCGTTGAAGGGACACCATGTTGGGTTTTATGCCCTAAAACTCGTAGATAGTGAATGTAACCGTTGACCGGATATTAATGAAATAATATTGATATATTTTTCATTAATTGTTATTAGTTATTTTATATTTGTCTTTGCCTAATAATAACCCTAATCAAATAAACTAGACATCCAAGACTGTAATATGAGTCTTGAACTATATGTAGCGACATATGGGATCATTGTTCAAGAAACAGCCTAAAGGGTCTATAGTATAGGGATAAGACTGGGTGCCTTATCCTGGTGACACTATGGATACGGCCCACTTTGTATTTGATACAAACGCTGCGATCCAACGCGTTCGTGTAGGAGACATGCGAGTGGGGGTATCCTATGCAATGAGTTTGCATAAGACCGGACCACGAAATAGTAACCACCGGTTATAACACCGTTAACTAGTTGGTTTTCTATTTCACTAGGACGACCTAGACAACTTAGTCTTAATCCTGAGTTGATTATGGACTCCTGCTCATGAGAGATTGTCCTTTGATTTGTATGGGTGAGAGTGGCCAATACGCCGACTCAATAAGCCTACCACTTTGGGGACAAGACCGAATGGGGAGCTGGGAACATAATCGTACAAGATGGAATTCACTCCTTCCCGACTTTAGGGAAGCAGATGAGTGTTCCCTTAAGTGGTTACTCCGAGTCTTGAACAAAGGGCCCTACCCTCTCAATGGTACGAGAGGGTTTTCTGTTTGATGGTTGGACCACAAACAGGTTGTTCATTAGAGGAGAATTGGTACTTAAGGAAATAGAGGTAACCCAGGGGTAAAACGGTAATTTGACCCAGCTGGTGTTACGGACACTCGTGAAGGACTAACTAGTCGATATTGGTCTATATCCGTGGACACAGAAAATATGTCTGCAGTGAGAAGAGTGCAACTGTGAGTCTATAGTGGAATGAACACACAGTTAACGAATATTGATTAATATGGTTAATGAGTTTGACCAATTAATCTCACATCGTTGGAGCTTCTGATCTGCAGGTCCATTAGGTCCCACTGGTAGCTCGTAAAGTAATTTGAGGCAACTAAATAATAAATTGAAAATGTTCAATTTACTAAGGGAAACAAATATAATATATATTGATATATTATTATGAGAGAATTTAATATTTGAAGAAGTTCAAATATAAATTTATGGAAGTTTGAAAGAGTTCAAAATAATGAATTAATTAATTTAAGGCCTAAAATGTGTTTGGGAAAATTAATTAATTCTAGGCCGGAAATTAAATATGTGATATTTAATTGGTGGTTAATTAATTAAAGAATTCATTAACCGGGAATTAATCAATTATGGAAATAATTAATCACTTAAGGAAGTGATTAATCATTTATGGAAATGATCTAATCACTTATGGAAGTAATTAGTCATTTGTGGAAAAGATTAATCAATTATGGAATTGATTGATCATGATTGATTAATTAAGGAATAAGATTGAATCAATTTTGGAAAAGATTGATTTAATTGAATATTTTATTCATGGCCTCTCTTCTATAAATAGAACACTAGACCTAATTGGTCATGACACTTGACATTCTTGCTCTTGCTCTTAGACTCTCAATGACAAGACCTAGAATTCTCTCTAGCCTCCCTCTTAGAGAAAGACTCCCACAAGTCTTTTGCCTCCTAGACTTAGAGACATACCGGTGTAACCTTTGTGGTTATTGTGTCAATCAAGAAGAAAATTCCAGCGATTAAGAGGCGAGGAGGCTGCTGCGTTTTCGTTCGTTGGAGCATCGTTGGCGAAGAACGGTCAAGTCTACAACGGAGGTTTGTAACGGTTCTTCCTCTTTTCTTTAGAAAAGCATGAAAATATATTTAGATTTATTTTTAAGCATGTTTAAACTGAATTTCCAGCAACTTTAAAAGGAGTTTAAAGTTTGATTGAGTTTTCGTAACGGTATTTTAATGTTAATTAATATACGGCGTAAGGTCCAATCGATGCGCTTCCGCTGCGTGGGGACTTTTATTCCCTTCACACCACACTAAGGAGGGCTATGCAAGTGAATTTTTCTAAGACATATCAAGCCTTCCTAATTTTCATTGACGATCTTGTGAACCTCTGCATTCCATCCCCGCCCATCATTCAAGAGGAAGAAGAAAACCCAGAGCCTGAACATGAAGAAAAATTAAAGGGAAGTTTTAGTTTCTTCGAGCAAATATTTTGATGAATGATTTTTTGTGCTCGCCTTGCATGTGTTTTGTTCTTTTTGCTTATGTTATGTTCTGTTTCTTTGTTTTTTTTTCTGCTGCTTTAAAATCTATCTCTGTCATGATTACGTAAATCCGTGATCTTGATCTTTAATGAAATCAAATATTGTTTTGTTTGGCACATCTGAGTATCTGACTTATTTTTCTTCTGAATTTTTCGAAGCTTGGACTAGTTAGCTTAATTAGACCAAGATGTTCTGATCTCCAGAAACCTTTTGCTTGAGCATTCCTTCTAGCCTGGTCATGACTGCAGCAAAAGTTCTGAGGTAGCATTGTCTTATTTGATCCACCTTAAGCTTAATCTTAGTCCCACGCTTAGTTTAAAATTCAGATAGAAAAAATTAAGTTTGGGGGTATACTTATCATGTTGCTAATTCATTCAGGACAATGAATAATTTAAGTTTGGGGGACTTTCAGCTACTTCGCTTGTTTTGCTCGAGCATTCCTCTCCTTCATAATAATTTTTCTAGGTTGTTGAGTAACCAGGGACATTTGTGACACCTGGTTTGTCTTTGAGTCAAAAGATGACCTAGAAGAATATATAAAAAAAAATGATTCCTGAAAAGAAAAATTTTGAAAATTTTGCTGAGAAAATTCATAGAGCAAAAGTTTTGAAGGATGAATGATAATCTAGCAGTTTTCTGTCTCCCAGAGCTTAGGTGAGCTTCATCATAAAATGTCGCCATTCTGAGAAGCAAGGGATCGAATAACTAAGGATTTTTGGTTTAACAATGAGTATTTAGCCTAATTGGTGATGAGTTTGAGGCAAGGCTGCACCATAAAGTGGGTCATCTCATGCTTAAAAGCTTATGATTGTAAGGCTGCTTTAAGTCTGAAGAAAAAAGAATAAATCCCCTAAAATATGTGTTCAAATATGTCTGATAATAGAGCTAAGCTGTGGTAAGTTCTTAGGATTGAGTTAAAGGTGGTGATTATTTGTTCAAAGCTGAAAGAATTCCTTTGCTGCAGCAGTGCTTGGTTTTGCAGGATGCTCAGGTAAAGGTTGAAGGTAGTGTTGGAATATCTGTTGTGCTATGACTAATGTTTTGAATTTTCAAGGGAAGGTGAGTTAGTATTGCTCGGGACGCGCAATAGTTCAAGTTTGGGGGTGTGATGACTGTCCGAAAGGTAGTTATTTAGGCCTTAATTCTATAGGGATTTGTGTGTCTTTTGTGCTTAATAGGGCTGCTTTTAGATGAATATTATATGTTTTAACCCATTTGGAAGAATGGAGGCTTTTAAAGATATTTTGTGCAGAAAATACTGCTGAGCGACGTGAGGGAGCAAAATCTGTGCTGCAGCAAAACTGGGAGAAAAATTGCCATGTCACAGCTCGTTAGCCAAGTTGACAAACCGACTTCTGTTGAGTTATTTTCGGGATAAAGGAGCGAGGAGAGCCTGCCATGTGTCCAATTTAACCTAATTCTCATCTTATAAAAGGAGGAGCCGTCAAAGATAAAGGCATTCACGATTGGGAGACCGTATCAATCGGCCGGAGGCCGAATTGACGACGGAATGGAGATCTAAGAAGACCATTTGCGATTCCACTCAAGGAGACGAAGTTCTTCCATGTTCTTGGTGGTTTGGAGCAGCCGTTTCATCCCCATTTGCTGAAAAGGATTAGTATTTCTTGTGTATTTTGTAATATGGATGTGCTTATCGAGATTGTAACGTATTTTATGTTTTCAATCATGAACTAATTGCTTTGTAGGCATAGGTTAAGAATTATGTGATTGTTATATTTATAAATCTCGAAATTCTATTTGATCATGATCATCTTGAATTATTGTTGATCTTTAATTTCATTATGTGCCCGCCTAGCTAGCCGGTATGTATAGCTTCTCCTAGTTTCAGGGATGATTTAGGAGTTGTGTGGCAATAATTCACGCTAGATCATTGTGTATTGGTGAACGCCAGTGACTGAGTTAGGGATAGCTGTTGGGATTGGTGTCCTAAAACTCGTAGATAGTGAATGTTAAACGAATTATATACTTATTCGATAAAGGCGTTATCGAGACTAATTCAGTAAAGTTATTACTGAATAAAGTAAATTGCACATATAATTACCCAAATCCAATAAGCTAAGATCCATGGCTATAGGATGAACACTTGAGCTTTATGTAGAGACATAAAAGTGGATCAAGCTCGAGTAATAGCCAAAACAGTCTATAGTATAGGGATAGGGCTGGATACCTTATTCTGGGGACACTATGAGACGCGACCCGCTTTATAGATGGTATAGACGATGCGATCCTAAATCGTCCATGTAGAGACATGCGAGTGGGGGCGTCCTATGCAATGAGTTTGCATAAGACCAGGACCGAGAAATAAGTCGCTCTCGCTTTATAACACCGTTTACTGATGAGACTGACTATTTCATATGATGACCTAGGTAACTCGATCTTAATCCTGAGCTATCTATGAACTCCTGTTTATTCGGGCTTATCCTTAGATCTGCATAGGTGAGAGTGGCTCAGTATCGCCGACTCAATAAGCCTCCCATTTCAGGGATAGGAACGGGTAGATAGTTGGGGACATAGTCGTGCAAGAAGGAATTCACTCCTATCCGAATTAGGGATAGTAGAGAGGTTGTTCCCTTAAGTGCTGACTCCGGGGCTTGAACAAAGGGATCCCGCCCTCTCATTGGCCCGAGAGGGACTCGGTTTATTGGTTGGACCATAAACCAATTGTTCATTAGAGGATCAGTGGGACTTGAGGAACTAGAAGTACTATAGGGGTGAAACGGCTTTTTGACCTAGCTATAGATACGAACAACCTGTGAAGGATCGACTTACTAATCATGATTAAATCAAGTGGACGGAAATATATCTATAGTGAGGGGAGTGCAACTATCGGGCTATAGTGGAGTGTCCCGGTAGTTAACGAATGTTGGCTAGCTTGGATAATGAGATTAGTCAGTTAGCCTCGAATCATTGGAGCCCATGATCTATAGGTCCATTAGGTCCCCCTACTAGCTCATATCGGAACAAAGCCTAGAACAAAAAGATAGGAAGCTTTGAATCGTTCAAAATCGGGAAAACGGGTATTATCGTAAATTGTGTTTGACACAATAATTTAATTATGAATTAAATTAGAAAATGAGAGATGGAGTATTTAAAAGTGTTTTGAATACCATATATATGTATTAGGAATCATATATAATTCATGGCACTAGGTGATAAAGATTAATTGGATTAATCATGTAAAAATTACTTGGAATTGTACAAATTAATTGCCTAGAAATCAATTTCAATTTTGAATTGAAATAGGAATGAATTGCAAGCTGAAAATTGAGAATTTAGATTCAATTTTAAGTGGATTTAGTGGCATTCCCACTCTTGCATGTTGATGCATAGTGGAAAACAACACAACCATGCACTAGTTGCATGTGTTGTGAATTAAACACCTAGAATCCACTTTGAGTTGCAATTTCACCATGTGTCTAGTGTCATGAGGCTTCTCTTTGCATGGAAGATGTCTATATAAGGAGTATGAATCAGATTCAAATGAAGGAGAGCCATTTTCCATATTGTTATGCTGCTGGATTTTGGTCTCAAACTCACTCATCTCCATATATCTCTCTAGTGCTTGAACCTTCAAGCATTCCCTTCCCATTCCCTATCTCTATAGACTCCCACGAGTCGTTCTTGGCCCGGAGAATAGTAGGGAAGACACTAGAGGTGGTCCACACACCGTTCGTGATCAAAGGAATCAAAGGGAGTTGTTGAATCGGTCTCCAAAAGGTTGGTAAAAATTCTGCTCTCACCTTACGGTATTTGGACAGCATGTTTTCATTTTCTAAAATTGATGTAGTTAAGTGCCTCCGATCCTAAAATTGCTTCCGCATGTGTTATATGAACACCTTCAATAGCCAGTTGCCTAATGCTTGATCGGTGGAGCTTCATTGGTTTTGAAACATATTCCAAAAAATCCGGAGTTCCGGGAGGATCCCGCTGATAATACTGCATGAGATTGACGGATCAAAAGAATTGCTGAAGCATCTTTATAAACAATTACATAAGTCTTAACATGTGTCTGTTTCCATTCTGTTTTCTCTGTCGTAATCATTTACTGCTTTCGCATATCTTTTGTTTCAGCATTTTAAAAACCCCATCAATTTAACCAACCTTTTGAAATCACTAAAAAGGCAAATTAAATCAATAGAGGTAGGCATTTCAAGACCCTGTGGATACGATAAATACTTATCACTTGCTGCTAGATTGTGTATACTTGCACAGTATTCTGGAGTTAATTTATCTCATATTTTTAAGCACTTCAGAATTGCAACACATAGCTAGCTAGTTTTCCCTAATTAATTTAGCTAGTCTTTTATAATTTATTGGCCAAAATTATGCATTTATGTGTTGTATTTGTAGGAAATATGGTTTTGAGCCAATTGGATGTTTGGGATGCGAAAAGAAGCCGAAGAATGAAAAAGAATCAAAGTTGGAAGATTGAAGATAGGCCAATCCGCAGACCAGCGTCAAGACGCTGCTCTCTGGGCGTCTCGGCACTGACATTCTATATTCGGAGATCGCAATTCTAAAAAAAAAAAAAATTCATAGCGTCGCGACGCTGAATTTTCCAGAATCGCGGTATCACGACGCTACGACCAAATTTTTCCCTATTTATATTTTGCGATTAGGGCTGATTGGGGGACTTCTCTTGGACGATTTGGAGCCGTAAAAAAGAGAAAATTAGCCTCTTTTGAAGCTGTACCAAGTGGAGAAAATTGGGATTGAAGGTTTGGCTCGTGGGGATCGTGACGGGGACGTGCGGTCTTGGCCTACCTAGCGTTTAATTCTCTTTACCTTTTGCTTTTTTAGTTTTTATGGCTTGTTTAGACTTAGTTTATATTGTAATTTGGATTATGTGTAGCTAAGTTTAATTCTTAGGGATTGATGTAGCCGTTGGGCGCTTTATGGATTGATTTTATGGTTTTATTGCTATTGATATCATTTATGCATAATTGTGTTCTTAATGCTTTCAATTTACCGGCCATAAATTGATTGTTGTTTGTGCTTGAATCTAACTCGGGATTTAGCTTAGAAATCATTATGCATAACTAAGGATTTAGCTAGAAATCGGGAGATAATAGTTAATTATAGAAATCGTTAAAAAGGTTAACCTTAATGACTTGCATGTTTAATGAATTTAGATAAGGATATCGTGTTCATTGCAATGTGGAAGAATCATGTATGCTCGGGAGAGATATGTGTGATGTTAGTATCCCAAGATTTATGAATCATAGCATGTCATTAAACCATGAATTAATCCATAATCCCAATTGGTGAAATCAAATCCCTAAGACCGTTGTCTCCATTAGATTGTCATACTTTTTCATTGTTTTGTGTTGGATTACATTCATTCTCACTTTGATTTGTTCCCTAAATAAAATTGGGCAAGAGTATTTCCGGTAATTAAAATTGATTAGAAATCCAATCCAGAGGATGACATTCGAATATCACATTCACTATATTATTACTTGACTCGTGCGCTTGCGGTAGGAAAATTCCACATCAACGACCCACCTTGTATTCGATACAGATGCAATGATCCAAAGCATCCATGTAGGAGACGTGTGGGTGGGGGTATCCTATGCAATGAGTTTGCATAAGACCGGAACGCGAAATAGTAACCACTAGATGTAATGCTGTTAACTAGTTTAGGTTTCTATTTCAATAGGATGACCTAGGTAACTCAATCTCAATCCTGAGTCTGTTATGAACCCCTTTTAGGAGGGATTGTCCTTAGATTTGTATGGGTGAGAGTGGCCAGTTCCCCGACTCAATAATCCTACCATTTCAGGGGCAAGACCGAATGGGGGCTGGAAACATAACAGTACAAGATGGAATTCACTCCTTCCCCTATTGGGGTAAGTAGATGTGTGTTCCCTTAAGGGCTGATTCCGGGGCTTGAACAAAAGCGCCGTCCTCTCCTGGCCTGAGAGGAACTCCTGTTTAGTGGTTGGACCCTGAACAACTTGTTCATTAGAGGGATCAGTTGTACTTAAGGAACCAGAGGTAACTGAGGGGTAAAACGGTAATTTGACCCAACTGGTGTTACGAACACACGTGAAGGATTGACTTACTGCATTTGTCGATATCCGTGGACATAGAAATATTCTACAGTGAGAAAAGTGCAGCTGTGGGTCTTTAGTGGAGTGACCCATAGTTAACGAATGTTGACTAACTTGATTAATGAGTTTAGCCAATTAGTCTCGTAAAGTTGGAGCTTCTGATCTGTAGGTCCATTAGGTCCCACTGGTAACTCGTAAAGAGACTTGAGGCAATTAAGTATAAATTGTAAATTGAAATTGTTCAATTTATCTAGGGGAATCATATAATGTATATTGATACATTATAATATAAAGTTTATAAAACTTGATAATATAATTTTGAATTAATTTCAAAATTAATTCTTGAGAGAAAATATTTGAAAGAGTTCCAATAAATTTAATATGAATTGGATTCATATTAATTTTAATTTTAATAAAATCCTTAATATTAAATATATGATATTTAATTGGGTAATTAATTAATTATGGAATTAATTAATTATTTATTAAAATTAGAGACCCTTTCCTATTAGGAAAAGACCTTCCTTTTCCTATTAGGAAAAAGTCTTGGCCTTTACTATATATAGGACCCCTGGGGTGGGGTGAAAGGCATCTCATTCATTCTCCTACTCTTAGAGAATTCTCCCAAAGGCTCCCACCAGTCTCCTGCCTCTAGTAGTCTCAAAGTCATGCCGGTGTAGCCATAGTGGTAGTGTTCACAATAGTTCGTGATTATTTCACAAGCAGTTCGTGAATTTAGTTAGAGTCGTCAACGAGAGTAAGTAACTTGTTACTATATAAATTAGATTTAGATCTAATATTTTTTGTATGCTTAGCCTTAATATAAGTCTAGAATAGTTCTAAGTTTATTGCCAATGTATTGGTATTTTAGATTAAACAAAAATTAATTACGAATCGGTCCCAATCACGCTTCCGCTTTACGGAATTACTGAATTCCAATCCTTCAGCAACAAACAACACAATCAACATGCTAGGCACATGCATCCAACATACTTTTATGCAGTAGGACGACTCATGTTGACTCAACAGGGTGACTTCATCCATACACACAACATGCTATGCAACCCCACATGGTTTCTACTCCATTCTCACTTTCTTAGCACATGATTTACGTGTCATGCCATGCACCAAAACATATTAATTATGCGCCATGCAATGCAACTTAACACATGATTTATGCGTCACGCTCCACACCAAAAACATGATTTTCGCATCATGTAACAAACTCACACCCAACACATGAATTACGCGCCATGCGCAGCGCACACTCACACATGATTTACACATCACGCTTCGCACTCACAACCAACACATGATTTACACATCACGCTCCGCACCAATAACATGATTTCCGTGTCATGTAGCGCAATCATAACACAGGATTTACGTGTCACGCTCTGCACACACACCCAACTCACCTCTCAATGAGCACACAGACTATGCAACCATGACTCACATGTTGGGTTTTATGCCCTAAAACTCGTAGATAGTGAATGTAAACAAATTTTATACTTGTGTTTAATAAAGTGTTATTTAGTTTATGCAATAAAATGTTATTGTTAAATATTGCACTATTTGACCCAAATTCAATAAACTAAGATCCAAGGTTGTTTGTATGTAACTTGAACTAGTATGTGGGGACATACGGGGATCGATGTTCAAGTAACAACCTAAAGGGTCTATAGTACAAGGATAAGGCTGGGTACCTTATCCTGGTAACAATATGTGATATGGCCCGCTTTGTATTTGATACAGACGTATTGATCCAAAGCGTCCATGTAGTAGACAAGAAAGTGGGGGTATCCTATGCAATGAGTTTGCATAAGATCGGACCGAGAAATAGTAACCGCTAGTTATAACACCGTTAACTAGTTAGGTTTCTATTTCACTAGGATGACCTAGGCAACTTAGTCTGAATCATGAGTGGATTATGGACTCCTGTTCACGAGGGATTGTCCTTTGATTTGTATGGGTGAGAGCGGCCAGTACGCCGACTCAATAAGCCTACCATTTTGGGGACAAGACCGAGTGGGGAGCTGGGAACATAATCACACAAGATGGAATTCACTCGTTCCCGACTTTTGAGGAAATAGATGAGTGTTCCCTTAAGTGGTGTCTCCAGGTCTTGAACAAAGGCCCTACCCTCTCACTGGCCCGAGAGGGGTTTATGTTTGATGGTTGGACCACAAACAGGTTGTTCATTAGAGGAGCACTGGTACTTAAAGAGGTAGAGGTAACTCAGGGGTAAAACGATAATTTGATCCAGCTGGAGTTACGAACACTCGTGAAGGACTAACTTGCCGTTATTGGTCGATATCCGTGGACACAGAAATATTCTGCAGTGAGAAGAGTGCAGTTGTGGGTCTTTAGTAGAGTGACCAACAGTTAACGAATGGAGACTAACTTGGTTAATGAGTTTAAGCCGATTAGTCTCGTATCGTTGGAGCTTCTGATCTGTAGGTCCATTAGGTCCTACTGGTAGCTTGTAAAAAGACTTGAAGCAAATAAATATAAATTCTAAATTGAAAGTGTTTCTATTTCAATAGGATGACCTAGGTAACTCAATCTCAATCCTGAGTCTGTTATGAACCCCTTTTAGGAGGGATTGTCCTTAGATTTGTATGGGTGAGAGTGGCTAGTTCGCCGACTCAATAATCCTACCATTTCAGGGGCAAGACCGAATGGGGGCTGGAAACATAACAGTACAAGATGGAATTCACTCCTTCCCCTATTGGGGTAAGTAGATGTGTGGTCCCTTAAGGGCTGATTCCGGGGCTTGAACAAAGGCGACGTCCTCTCCTGGCCCGAGAGGAACTCCTGTTTAGTAGTTGGACCCTAAACAACTTGTTCATTAGAGGGATCAGTGGTACTTAAGGAACCAGAGATAACCGAGGGGTAAAACGGTAATTTGACCCAGCTGGTGTTACGAACACACGTGAAGGATTGACTTACTGCATTGGTCGATATCCGTGGACACAGAAATATTCTACAGTGAGAAAAGTTCAGCTGTGGGTCTTTAGTGGAGTGACCCACAGTTAACGAATGTTGACATAATCACACAAGATGGAATTCACTCGTTCCCGACTTTTGAGGAAATAGATGAATGTTCCCTTCCAGGTCTTGAACAAAGGGCCCTACCCTCTCACTGGCCCGAGATGGGTTTCTGTTTGATGGTTGGACCACAAACAGGTTGTTCATTAGAGGAGCATTGGTACTTAAGGAGGTAGAGGTAACTCAGGGGTAAAACGGTAACTTGATCCTGCTGGAGTTACGAACACTCGTGAAGGACTAACTTGCCGTTATTGGTCGATATTCGTGGACACAGAAATATTCTGCAGTGAGAAAAGTGCAGTTGTGGGTCTTTAGTGGAGTGACCAACAGTTAACTAATGGAGACTAACTTGGTTAATGAGTTTAAGCCGATTAGTCTCGTATCGTTGGAGCTTCTGATCTGTAGGTCCATTAGGTCCCACTGGTAGCTCGTAAAAAGACTTGAAGCAAATAAATATAAATTGTAAATTGAAAGTGTTCAATTTATTTGGGAAATCATATAATGTATATTGATGCATTATAATATAAAGTTTATGAAAGTTTATAATATAATTTTTGAATTAATTTCAAAAATTAATTCTTGAGAGAAAATATTTGAAAGAGTTCAAATAAATTTAATATGAATTGGATTCATATTAATTTTAATAAAATCCCTAAGATTAAATATATGATATTTAATTCGGTAATTAATTAATTATGGAATTAATTAATTATTTATTAAAATTAGAGACCTTTTCCTATTAGGAAAAAGGTCTTGGCCTTTACTATATATAGGACCCCTGGGGTGGGGTGAAAGGCATCCCATTGTCTCTCCTTCTCTCAGAGATCTCTCCCAAAAGACTCCCACAAGTCTCCTGCTTCAAGAAGTCTTAGAGATATACCAGTGTAGCCGATTGGTGGTGTTCGCACAAGAGAGTTGTTGCGTTTTTCAATCTTATTGGCAAGAAAAGGTGAATTGATTAAGACTTTCTACAAAAGTAAGTTTTCTATGAAATCCTTGATGACTAGGATCAATCTAGTTGATCATTTAGCATGTTTACAGCCTACATACAACCCATTAAATATAGATTTATTGTTGTAATATTTTGCAAATTGTATTGATATTTCAATTAGAATCTAAGACTCTGAGTAGGTCCTGTTAAATTCTTCCGCTGCGTGGGGCTTTTATCCCTTCATCACATGCAACATAGCCCAGAAACAATAAAACATCATGCTTAAAACACCAACAGATCATCTTGCTTGAAAACCAATCTGGACAACATGTTTAAAACATACAACGATTTATATATCAATTACAAAGAATACTAGAAAAACGAGTAAACAACCAACATGCTCATGCAATCAAACAAACTCAACGGATAGAAACTACCTACCTATAACTTACGAGCGCTCCTAAAGAACTCCTTAAACTGCTCTAATGATCCAGATAAACTTCTAAACAACAAGGATAACTTCTAAATAATTAGAACTAACCTATAGATTCTCTAATCATGCTTGAAAGGGTCTAAAGAGACTTATTACTTACTAAACTCCAAATATGTCCCTTGCTGGAAGTTACTTAAAATAAGCTCTAATCGAGCCAACACTCCAAGCATATGACTTCCAGAGTTAGGAAATTGATTTGTAGAGCCTAGCAAGAGATCTAACGAGATTAAAAACTCTAAAACTTACCAAACACCACTAAACGAGGTACGATGCTTGCTGGAATTTGCCAAACAGTACCAAAACTCCTTGTATCAGTGTTGTTTTGAGCTCGAATAGAGTTAAAACTGAAGCTAACGGAACATCCATAGGTTATAGGCTATTCTGAACCAACCTAATAAAATTATAAAGGTTTAAGGGCGTGGAAACTTACCGATTGGCACCCAACGACCTCGAAAGCTTGCTGTCCAATGGTCGAATGAGTTTGAAATCGCTAATCTGAACCTTCTAGCCTATGGGCATTCAGTCTGAAGGTTTGTTGGGCGATTATCCGCAAGCACACGGGTCGTCACAAGTAATAGTAAAACGGAAATATTTCGAGTATCGAATCCACAGGAAGGCGAAGCGAAATTTAAGCAAGCAAAAAGATTCTTGAGCACTAAAAATACTTGGGAGAAATAATATCTAGGGACCAAAGCATGCAATTAAAATGAATTGAAAAATTAAAGCAATTAAAGAGGAAATTTGATCAACCACAGAAAAAAATAAAATGTGGAGAAAGAGCTATTAATGGGAAGTGGGGTCTTGAAACTCAATTATTAGCTAAATAATTATTACAATTATCCTATCTCGATGCCCAACTAAATATACACCTAGAATCTCCGTTAATCACATAGGTTCTCCTGTCGGTCTCCCCTAATTGTAATTAATCCATTTTAACAACCTAAGTGTCCTTAGCGCCATTAAAAATCGTTAATTATTACGCTCTGATTCATTTTAGGAATCTAAGTTTAATCAACTAATCTCGTTGTCACAACGGGCAATTAACCTAGTTGCATGAATTATGAACTATCCTAACTTCTCTTCGTCGAGTCTCCATTAAAAATCAGATCAATATACAATTGGCCAGATTGCATACAGCATTACGAGCATCCATACAAAAGAATAGTAAACAGGGCAAGAGATAGGCAATTATAACAACATTTAACTATAATTTCATTTCAAGACCCCAAATTGCGGTTTAGCTATACATAGCTAAAATATTCACAAAATTTACAATGAAAAGCATAATTAAGAGCAAAATAAAACGGAAGGAATTGACCGTCGAAGACCCTGTCGCTGGCGCTTGGAGTCCCTCCGAGCTTCCCTTGAGCCTCCTAGAATGCTCCAAAAAACTCCCCAAAATTTTCCCACTAAAGAACTCTCAAAAAGGCTAGAGAGCCTTTGAGAGAAGGCTCCAAAGGAGCCTAGGAAAGAAAAGAATGAAGGAATGAAATGATGGTTGATGGTAAAAATGGGCACCAAGGGGCGCTATTTATAGGCCCGAAAATAGGACAGCGTCGCGACGCTGTGATGTCATCGACTTGCCGGCCAAGAAATGGGACAGCGTCGCGACGTTGTCCCTACAGCGTCTCGACGCTAGGCGAATTCCAGAATTTTCTGGCGTGATTTTGGGCTTGAATTTGGGCCTCTCTTCATTTCTTTTGGGCCTCATCTTCATGGTTGACTTTCTTGGACTCCCCCTTGACCCATGGATGGAAATTTGGCTTGAATGGCTCTTTTTTGGGCTTTTTTTTTCACAAATTTCCATAAAGTGCTCATTAGGACAAAATAATAAATTAAATCAGAATTTTTTAATAAAAACACAATTAAAGCACTAAAAAACTTAATAAATTGGGACTAAAATAGCGACATTTCTGTCCGCTATCACACCCCCAAACTTAAGCTTTTGCTAGTCCCGAGCAAAATAAATTCGAAAGATGCATGAAATAGAATCACTCAAGCCTCAACAAATTTTAGAACTCTCAAGATAGAATGGAAAACATGCAAGTGGAATAAGCAAGCACCGCATACTCATGAAGAAATCTTAAAATAGTTTGAACTTAAGATTAATGAATAACATGCTCAAGACTTATCTATTGAATCTTTTACTAACCTATATTAGTCTTATGGCTTTCTCCATTTGTTTTCCCCCTACACTGGCTAGGGCGCCTTTCTTTTTCATGGGGGAGCAAAACTCTCAATTGATTTTTCACTTTCTTTTTCTTTTTCTTTTGCTACTCCCCCAAACTTGCATTTTGATATCTAATGATACTAGCTTTCACACTACGGTGCAGGGACCCTTAACCTGAATTTTATTCTCTGGTTGACCTAACTGATTACACCACAGGTAGCTCTTTTTACCCCTAAGCTTGTTTCTTTTGTGCAAGCAAAAATTTTCTTCAACAAATTTTTCTTTTCTCTCATTTTCTTTTGTTGCTTTTGCTTTTCTCTCAGCAGACATAGCATTTTTTTTTCTACCTAGTTCTTTAGAACAATCAAGCATGAACTTCCTAATATTAGAATCTAAGCCTATCGGGGTGACAACAAACTTTAAAAATCATAATAAGAATCTAGATTTTCAAAGATGTCATTAGATAAGTCTATCGCATGCTTTAGAAATCAAAACTAAGTATAAAAAAATTTTAAAATTTCACAATTTCTGCTATGCTCCCAGATTCCACAACATATAAACCATTTTCTCCCAAAACTTCTAAATTCACATCCTCGGCTATCATAGCTATCTATTCATGCATCCAACAGAATTCAAATATGCTCAGCACAGCGAAAGCCTCCCCTCCAAACTTAAATTAAACATTGTCCCCAATGTTTAAAAACAGTAAAGCATAAAAAGGGAT
This sequence comes from Luffa aegyptiaca, assembly GCA_017139565.1. Taxonomy (NCBI): domain Eukaryota; kingdom Viridiplantae; phylum Streptophyta; class Magnoliopsida; order Cucurbitales; family Cucurbitaceae; genus Luffa; species Luffa aegyptiaca. Next base: position 34,646,948 of record CM029397.1, read on the forward strand.
ACTGAGACTTCCCTGAGTTAGGAGCGATTCATCCTCTTCCTTTGTATCCAGAAAATGGGAATCATGGAGTTTTGGGATTTGCTAAAGTGATCCTGCAAAACAAAATTGGATCTCGAAGCAAAGAAATTTATTTACCGCAAAATAAACTACCTAAACTTAAATCCTTGGGTTGCCTCCCAAGCAGCGCTTTCTTTAACGTCTTTAGCTAGATGAGGCTCGGCACACTCACGGAGGCTCGAAATAAAAGTTTTCATCATCCTCAAGGCCTTGCAGAAAATCTCGCACAGAATTGAACACTGCAAACAGGGGAGAAAAAAAACTTTCCCCTGGCCCATCATCACTAAAGCGATTGTTATAATAACATTTCAAAAAATATGTAGCAGCATCAAATCTCTTTTCTAAATCTCTATTCACAAAACAATTGTTTACTGAGTCATCAAGTGTTATGATATCTACTAGTCTAGGATCTAAAGGTATCAACCATGCCAATCCACTCATCAGATATAATATCTACATGCTCAGAAGATTTCTCAGACTCAGAATTAAAAAATGATTCAACCAAGCTGTCATATGACTCACTATCAGAAGAATTAAAGAATATAAGCTCCTCTGGGTCAGATTCTATACTATCTACATCATCAGGACCCGAATCAACATTATTCACACTTTCAGGGTTTGACTCTATATACTTATCAGGATCAGACTCGATAGATTCAACATTATCATGATCAGACTCAGAATTATAATCTACCAAGTAATCATCTCTATGCAATTCATGCTCATTATCAGACAAATCATGCTCATCAGATAAATCAGGCAATTCAATCTCATAATCAAAATTATCAATTTCAGGCAATTCCAATTCATTCTCAAAAGAAGGTAAGTCATCAATTGCAGACATTTCATTCTCAAAAGCAGGCAGGTCTAATTCATTTTCAAAATCAGTCAATTCTACATCAATTAACTCATTCTCAAAGAGGGTCATCAAAAAATGCATTATGATTGAAATTCTCATCATCCATAGGCGTCTCTCCTAATCCTAGGCCAATATTATATTCTACCTTTTCATCATCGTCAGTCAAATATTCTGGACCTATAGAAAAACAAGTATGCAGACTACATACAGACTCTTCTTGGCAAAAAATATTAAAAACGACTTTTTCATCATCAACGTTCAAGGTAAGCTTACCCGTATGCATACTAATTTCAGCCTTACCTGTGGCTAAGAAGGGTTTGCCTAAAATAATGGGTACCTCTCTGTCTTCCTGCATGTCGAGCACCACAAAATCCACAGGGAAGATAAATTTGTTGACCTTCACCAATACGTCCTCCACAACACCCATTGGGTGGGTAATCGATCTATCAGCAAGCTGGAGAGTGACGTCGGTGTCCTTTATTCCTGTCAAACCAATCTTCCTGTACACAGAATAGGGCATCAAATTTATACTAGCACCTAGATCACACAAATGCCTATTGAAAGATACTTCTCCTATAGTGCAGGGAACAGTAAAACTCCCTGGGTCTTTTTGTTTAGAAGGCATCTTTCCAGAAACTATGGTACTACTGCTCTCAGATAATTTAAAAACCTCTTTTTTTAAGCTTTTCTTCCTAGAAAGCATCTCTTTCATGAACTTCCTGTAATTAGGAATATTATATAAAGCATCTGCTAAAGGAATGTTCACAGACAATTTTCTAAACATCTCTAGGAATTTCTGAAACTGCTCATCTAATTTAACATTTTTAAAGCGCTGAGGAAAAGGTAACTCCCTGTAATCAAAGGTTGGACATTCGCCCCTCCGCTTGGGCGGGCTAATGTGTGAACCTTTATCATGGTGGTTGCACGGGACCATTTCTTCCTCGTTCAGCTTCTCTCCCTGCTTGTCATTCTACTCTTTCTTATTTTCTTTTCCTACAAAATTGTTAGAAAAACCACAATTAAAATTAACAGAGTTAGGAGGATGTTGGGACCTTTCAGAGGAGGCTTTTTGTGCCTCATCCCTTTCATCTTCATCCTTGCTCTTCTCATCATTCTTTTTCTCCTTTGAATTGACCTCCAACTGTCTACCACTTCTTAGTGTCACCATCTTGCACTGCTCTCGAGGATTGGGTTCAATGTCGCTTGGAAATTTCCCCTTCTAAAGGGCATTCACTGCTGACGCGATCTGACCTATCTGAACTTCCATATTCTTAAGAGCTATGTTGTGGTTATTAACTGCTGTCTGGAGATTCACATTTAACACCTTCTGTTCTTTGATAAACATGGCCACCATCTCCTCTAGGTTACTCTTCTTTCCTGGCGCACTAGATGATGCAAAACCTGGCGGTGGCTGTAAAACATTCTTCGTGTTTGAGTACGAAAAGTTCTCATGATTGTTCAGTCTGGGATGGTAGAAGTTCGGTACTCCTTGAGTAAATGGTATGTTTCCTACATACTGAACTTCTTCCACATCTTGACCTTCCTTCTTTGAATATCCTTCAGCTAAGGTGGAAATGGACTTGACCACCTCAGATGAAGTCAATTTGTTCAGAGCGTTTGTCAAAGATGCCATTTGTGCCTTCAACGAACTTGACTCATCTAATTCATACATACCAGCCTTCTTAGAAATCGTCCCCCTCTCAGTCGGCCACTGATAACTGGTTGCTGCCATTTCCTCTAACAGATCCTTGGCTTCCGTCACTGTCTTAGAAAGAAAACTCCCACCTGCTGATGTGTCTAGAACTGTTTTGGTGGATGGATTCAATCCATTGTAAAATAACTGCACCTGGAGCCAATCTGGGTATCCATGTTGCGGGTATCGCCTAAGCATCTCCTTATATATCTCTCATGCCTCGTACAACTGCTCCTCGTCAAGTTGTCTAAATGTTCCGATCTCAGTCCGGAGCTTCGTAGTCTTGACAGGTGGGAAAAATTTCGTCAAGAAAGCCTGGGCAAGCTCGTCCCATGTGCTGATACTGCCCGTCTCGACTGATTCGAGCCAATTCTTAGCCTTGTCTTGCAGAGAAAATGTGAATAACCACAATCTTATAGCATCGGCTGGAACTCCATTCATCTTTATCGTCCCGCATATCTCCAAAAATGATCGCAGATGTGAGTGTGGATCCTCCGAAGGATGTCCCTTAAAAGAATTATTGCGCACCATCTGAATCAATCCCGTTTTTAACTCGAAATTAGTAGCTTGAATCGGGGTGTAAACGATGCTTGAATTTTCGATTGGGAGAACTGGCTATAAAAAGTCTTTGATTGCCTTGGGAGCTTCTTGTTGGGCCATTGCTTCTGCTAATCTTTTCTCTCTACGAAGGGTTCTGAGTGTCCTATCAATTTCAAGATCTAGCGGAAACAAATTAACCACCTTGTCTCTTCGCATGCAACACTCCAAAAAAATCAAAAGAACTAAACAAAAACAAAAATAAAATAATATTCACAAAGAAAAAAAAATATTTACACCTAAATTACTATTTATCCCTTTCTTTTTAATATCAACAAAAAAATTGATTTGCTTAAAAATCAAGCCTCCCCAACAACGACGCCAAAAACTTGTTGGGCGATTATCCGCAAGCGCACGTGTCGTCACAAGTAATAGTAAAACGGAAATATTCCAAGTATCGAATCCACAGGGAGGCGAAGCAAAATTTAAGCAAGAAAAAAGATTCTTGAACACTAAAAATACTTGGGAGAAATAATATCTAGGGACCAAAACATGCAACTAAAATGAATTAAAAAATTAAAGCAATTAAAGAGGAAATTTGATCAACCACAGAAAAAAATAAAATGTGGAGAAAGAGCTATTAATGGGAAGTGGGGTCTTGAAACTCAATTATTAGCTAAATAATTATTACAAATATCCTATCTCGATGCCCAACTAATTATACACCTAGAATCTCCGTTAATCACATAGGTTCTCCTGTCGGTCTCCCCTAATTGTAATTAATTCATTTTAACAACCTAAGTGTCCTTAGCGCCATTAAGAATCGTTAATTATTACGCTCTGATTCATTTTAGGAATCTAAGTTTAATCAACTAATCCCGTTGTCACCTCGGGCAATTAAACTAATTGCATGGATTATGATCTATCCTAACTTCTCTCCGTCGAGTCTCCATTAAGAATCAGATCAATATACAATTGGCCAGATTGCATACAGCATTACGAGCATCCATACAAATAAATAGTAAACAGGGCAAGAGATAGACAGTTATAACAACATTTAACTATAATTTCATTTCAAGACCCCAAATTGGGGTTTAGCTATACATAGCTAAAATATTCACAAAATTTACAATGAAAAGCATAATTAAGAGCAAAATAAAAGGGAAGGAATTGACCGTCGAAGACCCCGTCACTGGCGCTTGGAGTCCCTCCGAGCTTCCCTTGAGCCTCCTAAAATGCTCCCAAAAACTCTCCAAAATTTTCCCACTAAAGAACTCTCAAAAAGGCTAGAGAGCCTTTGAGAGAAGGCTCCAAAGGAGCCAAGGAAAGAAAATAATGAAGGAATGAAATGATGGTTGATGGTAAAAATGGGCACCAAGGGGCGCTATTTATAGGCCCGAAAATAGGACAGCGTCGCGAAGCTATCGGCACAGCATCGCGACGCTGTGACGTCATCAACTTGCTGGCCAAGAAATGGGACAGCGTTGCGACGCTAGGCGAATTCCAGAATTTTCTGGCTCGATTTTGGGCTTGAATTTGGGCCTCTCTTCATTTCTTTTGGGCCTCATCTTCATGGTTGACTTTCTTGGACTCTCCATTGACCCATGGATGGAAACTTGGCTTGAGTGGCTCTTTTTTGGGCTTTTTTTTCACAAATTTCCATAAAGTGCTCCTTAGGACAAAATAATAAATTAAATTAGAATTTTTCAATAAAAACACAATTAAAGCACTAAAAAGCTTAATAAATTGGGACTAAAATAGCGACATTTCTGTCCGTTATCAAGGTTGTTCGGGTTATGGGTATTCGTCGAAAGCCAATTTCGAGCCCAAACGTTCACTGGTTGGCTTCCAAAGAACCTTAATCTTGAATATTAGAAATCGAATAAGCATGGATCACGTTCTAGAACAACTTTTAGGTCTAAGACTACATGGGTACATGCTGAACTTGAATAAAATCGAGTGCGTCTTAAGACAAACTTATCGGAACGTCCAAACAACACCAAAAAGGGTGGGAATCGAGCGAGTCTCACACCAAGGCAAACTCAACGATCAGAATCCTATGGGTCACGCCAGAACTTGCAAATCTCTTGCACAAGGGAGCTAAAACCATGCGGGTCTGGGTGTCAGAGATGAAAGAACGCGAGGGGGAAGGAGCCTTCGCATGGGTTGTTACCATTGTTGGAAGAAAACGAGCGAGGGAGAGAGAAAGAAGAAATCGCCAAACTTGATCGCGAAGAAGAAGGTTGACGACATGCAAGAGAGGGGGACAAAGTCGCTGTTAGCCTGCTGCTTGCCAAACGTCACCACGTCGGCAGCCTACTGCTTGCCAAACGAGCGAGGGGTTGAAGACTGGCATGTGGGAGTTGTTGGCGGACGAGAAACCACATGGGGGGGTCGGCGGCTACAAGGAAAGGAGAGAGGGAAAGATAGAGATTTTAGGGTTTTTTTTTCTTTTTCTTTTCTTTTAAATACACTATAAGAAAAGAAAACCCAATTAAAATAGGAGTTAGATCTTATCTAGTATTAAATCTTAAAATCCAAAACTTAATCTCCTAAAAGATTTGGTAAAGAAAATAACCCAATTGATTTGAGATTTGGGTCTTTTGAAATTTTAGATAAATATTGAATATTAAACCTCCAAACTATATGAAATTAAAGATTGAATTAAAAATCTTTTTTCCCTAAATTATAAAAATTTAATTTAGCGACTCAAGGCTTAAGCTTAAATTCTAATTTTCAAATTACAATAAGAACGCTCATCAATTTCCAAAATGGTTTGATTTCGAAACGTGGGGCGTTACAATTGATACCAACTGTAACGCCCCAAGATTTATTAAGATAATCCTAGCCACATTACAAAACTCCTAAACCAAAACTAATCGAGTGCTCCAATTTTGGAGCACTCGGTTAGTTTTGGTTTAGAAGTTTAGTGATATCGCTAGGATTATCTTAATAAATCCTTGGGCGTTACAGTTGGTATTAGAGCGGAGTTGTTCCTGTAGACTGGCCTAGGAAATCTAGGTTGTTAGTAGGGTAGGACTAGTGGTCTTCCTTGTTCTCCTCTGCTGGGTTTTATGCCCTAAAACTCGTAGATAGTAAATGAAACAAATTAATAAAACTCAATAAAGAGTTATATGAGTAATTTAATAATTTGTTATTGAATAATCGAGTTTGCATTAATTAACCCTAAATCCAATAAACTAAGATCCAAGGTTGTTTAAATAAAACTTGGACTAGTATGTGGGGACATATGGGGATCAGTGTTCAAGTAACAACGTAAATGGTCTATAGTATAGGGACAAGGTTGGGTACCTTATCCTGGTGACACTATGTGATACGACCCGCTTTGTATTTGATACAGATGCATTGATCCAAAGCATCCATGTAGGAGGCATGCGAGTGGGGGTATCCTATGCAATGAGTTTGCATAAGACCAGACAACGAAATAGTAACCACTAGATGTAACGTCGTTGACTAGTTTAGGTTTCTATTTCAATAGGATGACCTAGGTAACTCAATCTCAATCCTGAGTCTGTTATGAACCCCTTTTCAGGAGGGATTGTCCTTAGATCTGTATGGGTGAGAGTGGCCAGTTCGCCGACTCAATAAGCCTACCATTTCAGGGGAAAGACCGAATGGGGGCTGGGAACATAATAGTACAAGACGGAATTCACTCCTTCCCCTATTGGGGTAAGTAAATGCGTGTTCCCTTAAGGGCTGAATCCGGGGCTTGAACAAAAGCGCGCTGTCCTCTCTTGGCCCTAGAGGAATTTCTGTTTAGTGGTTGGACCCTAAACTGGTTGTTCTTTAGAGGGATCAGCTACTTAAGGATCCAGAGGTAACCCAGGGGTAAAACAGTAATTTGACCTAGCTGGCGTTACGAACACACGTGGAGGATTGACTTACTGATATCATCCATATCCATGGACACAAAAATATTATACAGTGAGAAGAGTGTAGTTGTGGGTCTTTAGTGGAGTGACCCACAGTTAACGAATGTTGATTAACTTGGTTAATGAGTTTAGCCAGTTAATCTCGTATTGTTGGAGCTTCTGATCTGTAGGTCCATTAGGTCCACTTGCTAGCTCGTGAAGGGTTATGATGAAGGATTGGAATTCCGTAATTCCGTAAAGCGGAAGCATGATTGGGACCGATTCGTAATTAATTTTGTTTAATCTAAAATACCAATACATTGGCAATAATATTAGAACTATTCTAAATATATATTAAGGCTAAGCATACAAAAATATTAGATTTAAATCTAATTTATAAAGTAACAAATTACTTACTCTCGTTGACGACTCAGATTAAATTCACCAACTACTTGTGAAATAATCACGAACTACTGCGAACACCACCACTATGACTACACCGGTATGACTCTGAGACTTCTAGAGGCAAGAGACCTGTAGGAGTCTAGAGGAGCCTTTAGGGGAATTCTCTGAGAGTAGGAGAATGAATGGGTTGTCTTTCACCCCACCCCAGGGGTCCTATTTATAGGTAAATGCCAAGACCTTTTTCCTAATAGGAAAAGAAAGACCTTTTCCTAATAGGAAAAGGTCTCTAATTTTAATTTCATAATTAATTAATTTCCCTAATTAAATATCATATATTTAATCTTAGGGATTTTATTAAAATTAAAATTAATATGAATCCAATTCATATTAAATTTATTTGAACTCTTTCAAATATTTTCTTTCCTAATAGGAAAAGGTCTCTAATTTTAATAAATAATTAATTAATTCCATAATTAATTAATTTACCCAATTAAATATCATATATTTAACCTTAGGGATTTTATTAAAATTAAAATTAATATGAATCCAATTCATATTAAATTTATTTGAACTCTTTCAAATATTTTCTCTCAAGAATTAATTTTTGAAATTAATTCAAAAATTATATTATAAAGTTTCATAAACTTTATATAAACCTAGCCGTTAGAGTCGCATTTCCAGGCTAATATTCCACTTAATCCCCGAATGGGTACTTGAACCCTTCTCCAGCAAGGTATAGAACAACTAAGGTGTGGGCCCTGCTCGCTTTGGTTCTGCTTCTGTGGTGACCAAGAAGCAAGAGCTTGAGATCCCCATTGATAATCACTTTTGTGGTTCCCAATCGGGATGGAGATTCCGGTCCGGTGTAGGGGACACCTTTTTCATGATCTAGGGGTCCAATGTAGCCTGCTGTCAAAGCATAGTTCTTTATAGCCCTTTCCAGACCTTATGTAATTTCCTTCGGTTGGGTTAGCTTTTTGGTAGGAAAGGCGGTAGTAGAGTTGCGTCAGGTCCTTCGCTTGACTCTACTGTTTGTTTTCCAGGCGTAGAATATTTGCCTCGTTAAAACCTTACTAGGGAAAAACCCAAGGGGAAAAAATCCTAGTGAAGGAAAAAGAGTACATTATTCATATACTTTAATAGCTGCCTCATTAAAAACCTTGCTAGGAAAACCCATTGGGATAAAACCATAGTCAAGGGAATAATAGTGCAGTAAATTTACTCCCCCTCATAGAAACATCATTTGACATCTTCGAGTTGTTGCATTCCAATGTTGTAGTAGGTAACGCTTTGTAAATAAGCTTGACAGGCTATCTTTTGAAGTAATTTCTTGAACAATGATATCTCCATTTTCTTCAAGATCATGGTCGTAGAAGTGCTTTGGTGATATATATGCTTCATTCTCTCTCCTTTGATATATCCTGCTTTGACTTGGACTATATAAATTCTTGACCAAACTCATGAATCGCCAGAATTTCAACATGGATTGAGGAAGTAGCTATCATTGTGTACTTCATACACTGTCATAATATAATAGTGCTACCACATATATTAAATAACATGTTTAAGATCTAACTTTATATGGGGTTAGATAAATGACCTGCAACTTCACAATTAGCAATTGGAACAAATTTAGATTCATTAGAATAAAATAAAATAATATATATTGATCCTCAAAGATAACATAATATATTTGATCTCCACTCCAATATATTTCTATTAGAGAAATACTAAATTTAAATAATAAATTTATTAAAAATATTATAGTAAGTCATGCATTATTAGTAAAGATACATAAATGTACTTATTTCACTAAGATATATAGTGCTTCAAGACTAATAAGTTCTTCACATTAGGTAGATGAACTACCATCAAAACATTTAATGAAGATATCCAAGCCAAGACAACATTTTGTTTGATGAGATCTTTCATCTCAATTTCTTTCTAAAGATATTCTATTGTCTTTGCAATCTCTTCAAGAGTTTGAATTATATTCAAATCATTAACATATACAACTATAGTATCAAATTCTAACTGTGATTTCTTTATAAAAACACATGGATATAATTATTTTTATATCATTATTTCACTAAGACTACTATATCACATTCGTCTTAATTGTTATAATCCACATATAGATCTCTTTAATTTGATCAAATATAACTATTTTGGTATTTTTAATCCTTCAGGGATTTTCATATAAATATCATTACCAAGAGATCAGTATAACTATATTGTGATTACATCTTTACGATGCAGGTCAAACTTTTCATACACAGTCAGACGATTTCAATATTATTGCATCCACCACAGGAGAATGTCTCCTCATAATCAATATCAGGTATTTGTGAGAATCCTTCTGTACCATGTCTCGCTTTATATTTTATGACTTCCTCTTTTCATTTCTTTTTGGAAAAAATACACTTTTGGTCCCTGAGGTTTGGGTTAGGTTTCATTTCAGTCCCTGAGTTTTCAAACTCAACAATTTAGTCCCTGAGGTTTGGTTTTAGTTTCATTTTGGTCCCTCCATCCATTTTTTCATTAAATACTAACGGATTGCTGACATGACACCTCTTTTTTTATTAAAAAAATATATATTTTTTTATTTTTAAACTAAAATTATATTAAATTAATAAAAATATTATTATTTATTATTTATATCATATTTCTCTCTCCTCTCATCTTCTTCTTTCGTTTTCTTCTCCGTCTTCTTTATGTCCAGCCACAGTGACCACCTCCGCCGTTCGCCACTCCCGGACACCACTCTCAACCCGACGGAGAACGCGTCTATGGGTCTTCCGTCTTCAGATCTGGCAGTTGCGGCAAGCTCCAGATGACGCCGGTTCCAGCAAGCTCGATGGCGGTAGTGAACGCGTCTATGTTTGTGCTCGAAAGACCCATGGCTGCAAGAATCGAAAGACCCACGCCCGACTGTCTTTAGATCTGGCAGTTCCGGCAAGCTCCAGACGACGACGGTTCCAGCAAGCTCGATGGCGGTGGCAAACGTGTCTGTGTTTGTGCTCAAAAGACCCATGGCTGCCGGAATCGGAAGACCCACGCGCGTTTCTGGCAGTTCCTGCAAGCTCTAGACGACGGCGGTTCCAGCAAGTTCAATGGCAGTGGCAAACGTGTCTGTGTTTGGTCTCGAAAGACCCATGGCTGCCGGAATCGAAAGACCCACACGCGATTGTCTTCAGATCTAGCAGTTCCAGCAAGCTCGATGGCGATGGTGAACACGTCTGTGCTTATGCTCGAAAGACCCATGGCTGCCGGAATCGGAAGACCAACCCGCCAACGTTTGAGCGAAGAAGAAAAGAAGAAAGTTTGGGGAAAGAAGAAAGGAGAAGACCCACGTGCCAGAAACGTCCTCTTTTTCGGCTATTTTCCAGCGAAAAACTTAGGAGAAGAAGAAATGAAAAAAAAAAAAAACGCCGACGCCGGTCGGTGTTGATAGCCGCCGGAGAATGGTTGAGGAAGAAAGGGTTGGTGGAAGAAAGGGTTGGTGGAAGAAAGGAAGGGATTGGGTGGAAGGAAGAAGAAGAAGGATAGAGAGGGGAGGAAATAAATAAAAAAATTATAAAATAATAATATAATAATTATTTTATTATATTTATATTTTAAAAAACTTAAAAAATAACTTTTTAATAAAAAATTATTTCCACGTTAGCAATCCGTTAACTATTTAAAGGAAAATTGGATGGAGGGACCAAATTGAAACTAAAACCAAACTTCAAGGACTAAATTGTTGAGTTTGAAAACTCAGGGACCAAAATGAAACCTAACCCAAACCTCAGGGACTAAAAGTGTATTTTTCCCTTTCTTTTTCTTACAAATAACTTTTTGTATCCCACAGGCTTAACATCTTCTAGTGTTTGGACTACAGGTCCAAAAACATTATGTTTTAAGAGTGAGTTTAATTCTGCTTGGATTACTTCTTTCCACTTAAGTCAATCCTTGTCGACATTATTCAACATATTTTAATGTCGAACCATAATTTTCAGAAATATCACGAGTAACAGTAAAGCAAAAATATTGTCAACAACGGTATAATTTCAGTTCCATCTTTTTCCTGTCATGAAAAAATTTATCGAAATCTTACTATTATCCTCAGGTACTTTACCTTTTTCCAGTATTTCTTAGGACTAGTCATATTTAAAATTGGGAAAAATACACTTTTAGTCCCTGAGGTTTGGGTTAAGTTACACTTTGGTCCCTGAGTTTTAAAACTCAACAAAAATACCCCTGAGGTTTGAGATAAGCAGCATTTTGGTCCCTGCCGTCCAGTTTGTCGTTAAATGCTAACAGATTGCGGACGTGGCCACATTTTTTTAATTAAATTTTTTTTTTTATTTTTAAAATAAAAACAATAAAATATTATTATTTTAATTATTTTTTAATCTCTTTCTTATTCCCCTCTTCTTCATCCTCTTCTCTCAACCCTTTCTTCATCTTCTTCAAATATCCGGTTGCCGGCAACCGCCAGTCGGCCACCGCTCGCCGCCGGCGACTATAATTTTTTTTCTCTCTTTTCTTATCCTTTCTTCTTCTCTCTTACCCCATTTTTCTTCTTTTCTTTTTTTTAAAAAAAAAATATAGAAGAGGGCCCTCCCCATTCAGACTGTATGCAGCAACCGATTCCCTCTCTTGCGTTTTCTTTTTTTTCTTCTCCTTGCAAGCCGTGAATGCTGCACCAGTCGCCCCCCTCTCTGTGTTGCTCAGAACAACAAGCTCAATCTATCTCTTCCCGTTACGTTTCGTTCTTCCGAGCTCTCCACTGCCTCGCCGTCATCTTGCTCTTCCTACGAGCAGTACCTTCGCCTCAACGATCTCAAGAAGCTATGGAGTTCTAAGGAGTTTCCTGAATGGAGAAACGAGTCGGTTTTGAAGTTGGGATTGCAGGCTTTGGAGATTACTTTTCGGTTCATTTCGACTGTTTTGTCCGATCCGCGGCAGTATGCAAACCGTCGGGAGTGGAAACGGAAGCTTGAGTCTCTCACGACGAGTCAGATCCAGCCGACAGCAGAATCTCCTCATCACCGGCGCCGTCGTGACACTGGTGATCGGCGGCGGGCGATAAGGCTTCTTCTGCGCTCGTGAAGGGCGTGTTTTTTTTTCCGTAAGCTCTGAGATTTTTCACTCGGTTCCTTGGGATTTTATGCCTCTCGCCGATCTCTCACTCCCAGTCTCTCCCTTCTCTGTTTTTCGTGTTGTAGCAGCGTGGGTGTGTTCGAATTAGTAGTTTTTCCGGTGGCAGTAACGTTAGGCGCGACCAGCAGCTTTTCAGGGGCGTTTTCTGTGTTTTCCGGTGTTTTTAGGTGAGTTTTCGCAATGGGTAAGTTGGTTTGAGGCTTGTGTTGGTTGGTTCTTGCATTTAATCATTTACGCACTCATTGTCCCTCCCATATAGCGAGCATTCTTCTTCATATCAGGCGGTTCAAGTAGCGGGTCTTCAAGTTCCTCCTCCTCGATTTCCGGCTGGAAACGATCCCTCCTCCCTCTTCTATATTTTTTTTTACAAAAAAAAAAAAAAAGAAAAGAAGAAAAATGGGGTAAGAGAGAAGAAGAAAGGAGAAGAAAATAGAAAAAAAAGTTACAATCGCCAGCGGCCGGCGGCCGGTCACCGGCAACCGGATATTTGAAGAAGATGAAGAAAGAGTTGAGGGAAGAGGATGAAGAAGAGGGGAAGAAGAAAGAGATTAAAAAAATAATTAAAATAATAATATTTTATTGTTTTTATTTTAAAAATAAAAAAATAATTTTTTAATTAAAAAAATGTGGCCACGTCAACAATCTGTTGGCATTTAACGGCAAACTGGACGACAGGGACCAAAATGCTGCTTATCTCAAACCTTAGGGGTATTTTTGTTGAGTTTTAAAACTCAGGGACCAAAGTGTAACTTAACCCAAACCTCAGGGACTAAAAGTGTATTTTTCCCTTTAAAATTTCTTCTGGAATATACATATTCTCAATTGAGCTATTTTGATTAATGAATACTCTTCCTTTTCAAGGATGTTATATCTTTGGAATTCACCTGTCTACCACGCTTCTAGTGTGTAACTAATTCATTAGTTGTGACAACTTGTTGTGTTGAGATATTAATTCTACATAATGTATTTGTAGTTGGTATATTAGCATCTGTAAATGCATCTTACATTTGATTTGCAAAATTTTGCAAATAAATTACCTCTAGAAAATTATTTTTCGAACTTCTAGTTCACATTAATCTGTATGAAGATTTAAATGAGACACTGATAATTCATTTATTTTTCCAACTTCTTAATTTCTCCCCCTATTGTTGGAAATTTTGTCTCATTAATGACAATTAGCAAATTGTGCAGTAAATATATCACCCATCAAGGGTTTAAGATATCTAATGATTGAAAAGTCAAATTCAACATATGTTTCTAGCCTCATTCATTTGAGGACTTATCTTGATATGATGCGATGGAGCAATTTAAACTTTTACTTCACATTTTAAAAAAATTTGCAGATGGAAAATATATTTGGCTTCTGGCCATAAGCTAATTATAATAAGCTACTGGCTTAAATGTTGCATACAAGATAACATAATCTCATACAGATATTGAAGCTTTGCTCTCATATATTGTGTATGATCATAAACTACATAATGTCCAACATTTATCCCAATAATCATTAAACGTTTGGGACGATGTATATTCACTAGCATTATCAAAACAACTCATTTTTAATTTCATAAGAAAGGAATTGTGCTTTTAGCAATAATTATTTGAATCACTAATCTCGTAAAGGCAAAGTTTCAATTTGATAATAAGTCTATATTTGATAATCTACTTGATGTATCAGTGGCGAAGACCATAAAATATCAAAATGTGGTTCACTTGGTGAATTAACAAAGCTAGATATATGACTATGAATTATTTCTAAAAATAAAGGATTCAATCTCAAATTTAGCAGGTGATAGTTTAATAAATAATTTCTTTTGAGAGCAAGCAACATATGAGTATTTATTAGATCGAAGAATCTTCTAGTTCTTAATGGATGTCTATGTGCAGTTTCAAAAGCTATCATTGTTATTATCAATAGCTTTCTTTGTCATTATTGAACCAAAATGACCTAATGAAACTTCAGGTTCATTATTGCATATGTTTCAGTTACACGAATATATGTGTAATATAATCTACAAGAAAAATATGCAATTTTTCTACTATATGTTTTTCAAATAAGATAGTAGTTATATAATATATAGATACTTATATATTATTCTTACTATCACTTTTCTATAATGTACATTTTTATTAAAGCATACCAATTGTAATTTTGCTCTTTTAGGCAAAAATCTTCAATAAAGTCTACAAGACATGATATTGTATTGACTTTTGTTTCCAACATTGTCAACTTCGAAAACATTTTCTTCATCATCATTGATATTCTCTTCAGGAGATTTAAAAGAATTTGAAACATTCAAATTTGTCATATTTAAGTGGGTCAAAAAGTTTAATCATCCCTTCAGGAGATTCAAGGAAATTTGTAACAACCAAATATGTCATAGGGGGTCAAAAGATTAATTATTTCTTCAGGAGATTCAAACAAATTTACAATATTTACTTTCGCACATTGCTTCCCTTTTCATACGTTGAGGCCTTACAAAGTTCAAAATGAACTTGAATATACGAAAAGTATAAGACCAATGTCTCTTTTATATCACATCTAAAATGCTAATTTTTAGCACTTTTAGAATTTTTATTTTGTGCAAATTTTCTTTTGATTATTATATATGTGTGGTTTTCTTGAAATTTGAATGATCTACAACCACCACAAAATGAGTAATTATTTCTTCCTCTATTATGATCATGACCTTGATCTTGACCATAATTATTAAATATTACAACATTTGCTTCAGGGAATGATATTGGACTATTTGATCTCGAGACTCATGATTCTCTATCAAGTGCCCATTGTTTTATATAATCTTAAGAAGAGAATATATTTACTTCTCGCAATATATTTAAAATCTCTTTCTCGATATTGCTACTATAGGAGTATATTCTATATAGAAAAGAATGTCACGTCTTCTCTAACATATGCTTCTTAGTTTAAAATCACTTATTGATTTCACATCATGCAACTTCAGGTGCATTTTATCAAAGTTAGCACTTATTGATTTATGTAACTTCAAGTGCATCTTATCAAAATGAATTTTAGAAAGAATGATTAACTGATATACCTATATATCTTTCAAACTTTGTCATAAGATATTTCACGCTAATAATGTAATCACTATTAGTATACAAAATTTATCCATATGAAAATAATTCAAATATATAACATTCAAATAAATTTCAACCTATTAAGTATTCATGAAAAATAATTATTTTCATATGGATAAAACTATCTTAAAGAAATGTATTTGTTTATAAATTTGATATATCAAACATGGATTCTAAAAATTCTAGGTGATTAAACATGTTGTATTGTGTCTATAAAACATATATATTGATCAATATATATCATGCTCAATATACATGAGAAATATGTATTGTTTATATGATATTCAAGGAAAATATGAACAATGATGTATATAACACAAAAATCAATAAAAATCAATATATAATAGCAATATAGGAAATTAGGTTATGTACATAGAATTTTATACATCATGCATAATAAACATATACCAAATTTTAGATTATCAACTAATAAGAATTTAAACATACAATATCTCTCAACATATATATTGATTGTTTAAAGAAAGAGATAAATTGCAATATCAAATACATGTTATAAAATATTGATTGCAATATTGTGATTAACAATATAAACTGTAACGCCCTAGATTTTCCAACCTCTAGCCTAGAGACGCTACTACAACTCTAAACCCTTAACCACGTATTTGAACCACTTTAAACCAAATGTATCGAAAATTTCGACAGCATAACGGCGTAAAATAGCCTGAACCAAAATTTTTCAACACCTGATAAGTATCAAAACACTTCTAATCATCCAACCCAACTCCACCAAACTACGATTCAGATTCACAACCTAACTTCACTATACGAGTCAGGCCTCGTAGCAACATTCATTAAACCAATTCATGCAACAAAACACATTACTTATTCAGCTTTTATTCATTAAATGAGATAACAAAAGAACTAAACCTTAAGTTCATAATATAAGCAACTCAACCAAATCTCACCATAACAGAAATAATGGTTATCCACTAAACTGACAAACCTAACCAAAACAAATCGAAATAAACCAATATCCAACTCTAGCCTATTCCATCAAAACTAAGGAAAGAAAACTCGAACTCCCTAGGGTTCCTCATCGAAGTTCTTCTCTTCCTCACCAAGGTCCAGCTCGTCGTCCAAACCTGCAACATCTAAAATATTGGGGAATATGGGGAAGGGGGTATTAGTACAACCGTGATACTGGTAAGCAGCTCATACTTACCAAGTCACACACAACAACCAATACAATCAACATACTTTTCACATGCATCCAACATGCTTACACAACCATAAACAAGCAACATGCTTTTAAGCTATAATCTAACAACAGATCCATGCAAATGCATCTCACGCCATGCAACGCACGCACTAGACACCACATGATTTCTGTGTCATGCTCTGCAACTACATGATTTCCGCATCATGCTTCACTAATACATGATTTTCGCATCATGCTCCGCTAATACATGATTTCCGCGTCATGCTCCGCACCTACCCCACATGAATTCCACGCCATCTGTTGCACCACTCTTACGTGATTTCCACGTCACGCTCCGGTACACATGAATTACGCGCCATGTGCTGCGTTTCACACTCGACTCATGCTACACATCCCCATGCAACATGCTAACCAGATTCGTCATGCTAAACTCATGCTTAAACACATTAAGCGTACACATCACAAGCAGCACAGAAGATACATTTCATGTTTTATACAAGCACTTCAATGATCACGACACAACAGTTCATATTTAACATTTCATACATAGCACAAATACGAGTAAAGCAGGTAACAAACAAACAAACTTCATGCAGTCAAACAAACTTAGTAAGTAGAAACTACTTACCTAAAGCACCCTTAAACTAAACCAACGCTTGCTGGAAATTGCACAATCCCGCTCCAAAACGAACTTCCAGCTACAAAAAAACTACTAGCCATTAAAGAAAGTCTAAACTAGAGAATAGCACCCTAAAACATGATGTTAAGGACAAAACTTAACCAATATCGGTTTAATTCCTTGTTGGACAACATCTAAGCATAACCCAAATTGAAAATCCAAAGCCATTAGACCATGGGCAACCACGTCCAAGGCGTTACAGGCAGTGGGTATTTGCTGGATGTCGAATTAAGGCTATACAGCCACTGGACAGCAAGCAACAACCACATATTTTCACATTTTAGGAACCTCTAAGGGTTGGGAAACACTTTAAAGCCCTAAACGACTGATGGGTAACACCACTAAATGATTTTTAAACCAATACAACAAGGTTTTCTTGCCCAACGAACCTGAAACCACGGTGAAATGGGTCTTACCAAACCAAGACAGCCCACTAAAGGACCTTAAAGCAGTGGGTCTCCAAACTTGAGACAAAATGAACCGGAATGACTCCAAGGCGACGCTGCAAAACACAATTAAAGCAAGAAATTCAATCCATATGCCCAAAAGAAAAAGGGTAATCTATTCTAAGCACTCATCAACCGTGGGTAAAGCTTAAACTTACCAGACAATGAAATCCGAGGCCAAATCACTCACTGGATAGAAGAAAAAACATGTGAAAACGAGGCTCGAGTTGCTGGACGCGTGCGAATCTGACTGAACAAAGTGGAGGGAGATTAGATCGAGCTTTAAACCAACTAGAACGAGGGAAAAGAGACTTACCTACGAGCTTGTTTTGCTGAAAACGCAAGGACAGAGAGAGAGACGGCACGAATACAGCGAAACGCAAGAGACAGAGCAGTGCGAAGGCATTCACGCACGACTCACGGCTGGCGGCGACTCTCACGGCGGCTGGGTCTTCGATTTCCGGCAAGGATCGACGACAGCACGGCACGAAAGGAAGAGATTTGTGACCACAACCCACGAGGAGAGAGAGATCGCGGCGAGGGAGAGAAAAAGTCGCAAAGAGAGAGAGGGAAATACTCGTGGAGAGAGACGACTCCACGATTCAGGCCCAGAAGACAGCGACGCGGCGAGCTCGGGCGACGCTGGCTGCTGGGGAAGGTCGGACGGCGGCTGATACACGGCAAGTAGGGGTGGGGTTTTTCTTTTTGCGTGAAGAGAAAAGAGATGGAGAGATGAGAGAGTTTTGAGAGATTTTTTTTCCTTTTCTTTAATTCTCTTCTCTTTTAATTTAATTTTCTCATTTCTCCAAAAAGCCAAGAATAGTATTTCCTCAACAAAAACCCAATATTCAGCGTATAATTAAATTTTCAACGCTTAAACATCTCAACCAACACAGACCAAACCAATCAAGTTTCAGGGAGAGATTTAATTCTGAATAACACTTAATTCCCTAAAAAAACATTCACACGACATGATATTTATTTAACTCCCAAAGTACAAGTCATGCTAAAATTATATTAACCTTGGACTTAAATACAAGAGATTAACACATCCAAATGTTCAGGGCATTACATAAACACTTAACTAAGTAAAGAATTTAAATTCAATATGTTCATAAAAATATTGATGTCGAATAATTAATAACAAAAGCATTTGAATTATGAATTGCCACAAATCTAAAACTTAATATGTAAAATAAAATGAATCATGAACAATTAAGGAGCATCATAAAGAAAGAGATGAATTTGAAAGTTAAATCATAAACGATAAAATTAGGGGTGTTCAACATAACACCGAAAACCGACCCGACCGCCAAAAACCGACCGAACCGACGTCGGTCGGTCGGTTTAGAGGGCATATCGGTCGGGGTCGGTTTTTTATTTCAAAAAACCGATCGGTCGGTCGGTCGGAGAAAAAAATTCAAAATTTTCGACCGACCAACCGAATTATATGGGAAGGAAAGAAAAAACGAATTTTCCTTATTAAATTTTCAGATGGCATTAATAATAGGTGGTTTTGGTGCCCATGGTTTTTTCAAAACCACCTTGGTTTTAAAAAAGAATTATTTTTTTATCTTTATCTCCCTCCTCTCACTTCCCTCCCACGTTTTCTCTTCCCAATGCCATCATGTCTTTCTCTCTTCTTTTCCCTATGTCATTATGTCCTTCACTCTTCTTTTCCCAATGCCATCAACCATCATCTCCTTCTCTCTTCTTTCCCCTCTCTTCATCTCTTCTCTCATTTTTTCTTTCTCATTTTTTCCACCTCCCATCGTCCACAGCTACTGCACCGCCACTGTCACCGCCGGTCCGCCATCTTCGTCTTCTCCATCTCTGTTTCTTTTTTTTTTCTTATCTTCTCATGTGTTCTTAATTTAGTGTGTTTTTCTTCTTCATCTCTTTTTTTTTTCTTATTTCTTCTCCCTTGTTCTTTCTTTCTCCATCCCCATTGTTGGATTTCTTCTCTCTTCCCCTTTTTTCTTTTCTTTTCTTCCTGTTTCTCTCATTTTTTTTCTTTATTTTCGTTTTTTTTAAATTTCGCCGGAATTACAAAACCGACAAAAACCGACCGACCGACCGTGAGTTTAGTCGGTCGGCGTCACCAACCTCTAGAAAACCGACAACAACGAAAACCGACCGACCGATTTTTTCGGTTGTCGGCGTCGGTTTTAGCCCAAAACCGACTCCGACCGACCGATGAACACCCCTAGATAAAATGAATTCAAATCTTGACTTGTAAACAATAATATGAATTCAATCATGAAATTATGATAAACAGAAAATTACTTTTAAACATAACATGAGGATTATAAAAATAACATGTCAATGTGAATAGAATAATAGATTGTCAACGTTCAAAGAATAATACACAGTGTATATATGAGGTATTCAATACATAT
Source organism: Luffa aegyptiaca (assembly GCA_017139565.1). Lineage (NCBI taxonomy): Eukaryota > Viridiplantae > Streptophyta > Magnoliopsida > Cucurbitales > Cucurbitaceae > Luffa > Luffa aegyptiaca. The sequence goes on from CM029397.1 coordinate 34,667,325, forward strand.
ACACTGTCTATATATAACGTACATAATACAAACAATAAAAACAAAAATAAAACCTACCTTTAACAAAGAAGAGTGGTAAAGATTCATGCTGATAACGTGTTATGAAATTGGTGCAAAAGAAGAACAAGAAGAACACAATATAAACAAAGAAGAGCAATTAGAGAGCAAATAGGGGGAGGAGAAGAAAGTAGAGAGCAAAGTAATTCTCGGTAGAGGTGTATATTTCAAGGTGGATACAACCACTATTTATAGGATTTACATGAGTGTAGGTTACAAGATCTACACAATTCAAAATTGTAACTCATGGGAGGGTTAATGAGAGGGATTAATAGAGATATGTAACCTATAGGGGTTATGAGCATCTAATAAGAATATTCTAATATTCATAATAGTGACATTCCATTTCTTCTCTCTTATAGAAAAGTCTTCTTCCCCTTTAGTCCTGCACAAAAAACCATTAGTCCTTTTCACTTTTGTCCCTTTCGAGGACTCCGAGGAAAACCCAGTAAAGAAGAAACGTTTTTATCCCCATTTTTCTTTAGGTCATATGTGTGCAAAATGGTCTTGTTTATTATCCACAAATGACATTCCTCCCAACTAAGGATAACTTGAAAATTTAAGGCCTCGTTTGATAACCATTTGGTTTTTTGTTTTTGGTTTTTGAAAATTAGGCTTGTTTTCTACCAATTTCCCTACGATGGTTTTCATATTTGCCAATTGACACATTTGTGAATTCCTAACCAAATTCTAAAAACAAAAACAAATTTTTGAAAATTACTTTTTTTTAGTTTTCAAAATTTGCTTGGTTTTTAAAAACAAGGAAAGAAAGGTATTAGCAAAACAAAGAAATTTGTAGGTGGGAAGTAGGATTTATAAGCTTAATTTTCAAAAACCAAAAACCAAAAACCAAATGGTTATCAAACGGGGCCTAAATATTATCATTTATAGTTTACAAAATTGAAATATTATATTACAAATGATTTTGAATCATTATTTAATTTTAGTTTTCATCTTATTTTACGTTTGTTTTATAAGTTCACAGATTGTTAATTTTATATATATATGTAAGATTATGAGAGTCAAACTCTGTGCATATGTAAAATATGGTGATAACGGCTAATTTTGAAGCAACGTAAGCATAGTTTATCTGACATAGAACCTGTACTATTGATTATGAAGTCAATGGTTTGAATTATCCACTCTACATATGGTAAAAAAAAAGATTAATTTTAAAATAAAAAATAGAAAAATGAAGTTAAAAGTAAATGTAAAGTATTTTAATATAAATTTCAAATAAAAAAAAACATATGGTTCATGAGTTTTACAAATTATAAGTGTGTATTCCGAATTCATTAACCAAAACAAGACGCAATAGCTTTAGGTATTTAGCAATTTTTTTTTACGTAAACAACATATAGGAGAAGAGAATTTAAATCACAAACATGTCTAAGTCGAAGATGTATGTCTCAACCAAATTGAGTATGCTGAAGTACATAAATTAATTAAATTAATTGAGAAATAAATTTGAACAATAATATTAAAAAAAAAAACAATTGCTTTTCTTTGTTCTTGTGCCATTTTTCAAGTCTCTAACGTCGAAAAAACAAAAGGCTAAATTATCAAAAATACCCTTGAACTATGGGGTTTGTTTAAAAAATGTCCCAGATTTTTGAAAAGTTTAAAAAATACCCCTGAACTTTGAAAAATGTTTCAAAAATACCCTTGCCGTTAATTTTTGGATGGAAACCGTTAGAATTTATGGTGAGAGGAGAAAAAAAGAAGAAACATTTTTCAATAAGGGTATTTTTTTTAATTTTTTTTAAAGTTCAAGAGTATTTTTGAAATTGAAACTTTAACGGTTTTCATAAAAAAAAATTAACGGCAATGGTATTTTTGTAACATTTTTCAAAGTTTAGGAATATTTTTGAAATTTTTTATAATTTAGCGAAAACAAAATCTACTTGAGTTTGAGATAATGCATGAAAACTTATCCATACGTTGTCCTTTTGTTTCCCCGAAAACTCCCTAAACCTCCTGTAGCCCCCACCACGAAGAAGCTCTCGTCCTCCACTAATTTTCTTAGACTCTTATCTCTAGTAATTTAAATAATTGTGAATAGTTTTTTTGTCTTCTAAGGGTTCAAATTTATCAATAAAATATTTTCATACTTATTTGCAAATATTTAAGATATTGTTCTAAATATAATATTAGAAAAGAGAACTATCCTCACATGGGGGAATGAGTGTTGGAGTCTACGACTTCTTCAAATAAATTAAGATATATTAACTACGAAGCTAAACTCATGTTCGAAAAAAAAAAATCTTAATATATATTTTTCTTTTTTGTAAAAGCTAACTTATAATTTATTGATTGACTTAAACAATAGTAATCAATACATTTTTTTTTATTTTACTTAAAATTTATTGAATAGCATAAATTGATGATTAATTTAAAATTTGATGAAACAAAATGGAAATCAAACTCATCAACGACGATAGTGTGGATTGTTGAAATCATTAAACTGAAAAAATAATAAATTATCTTCAGTATTCTCAACAGCCAAACACAACATATGGCTGATATTGTTCTGTTTTTAGTAGCACAGATCAGAACCAAAAAAAAAAAAAAAAAAAAAGTTCTGAAAAAATAATATGGCCTTCAATTATAATATAAAGAAGGCTTTAGGAGGCGATGAGAAGCAAAACAAATTAAGTAGACGAATAATGGAAGCCTCCTTTGCATCATATTATTCTGTTTGTTTCATCTTCTTCCTTTCCCTCATATTTCCCCACCAATCTCTCTGCCAACAGCCATATGTTGTTGGAAATGAGACAAGCTGCTCTATCAATGATGCTTCCACTCCCCAAAGATATTCTTGCACTGATTCTCCTCACTCATGCAATTCCTTTTTGCTTGTAAGATCCCAGTCTCACAATGCTGGCTTGTACTTCTTCAATACACCATTAGGAAACAGAACTTTGTTGAAGAAGGAAGTTTATTGTACGTGTGAGGAGGCTTCTTTGTATCAGAGTATCACGGAATACAATATTAGGAGTGGTGATAGTTATAAAAAAATCGCAAATGATGTTTTTCATGGCTTCACCAGCTGTTGGATGTTGAGAACTGTGAACTCTAACCGTTCTATTGATGATACTTCTTCGGTAGGCACAAGTCTTAAAGTTCCGTTGCGATGCGCTTGTCCTACCTATGCTCAGCAAGCTCATGGGGTTGGGGCTTTGGTTGTGTACATGCTCCAACCAAATGAGACCATTGGATCAATTGCGAGGGATTTTGGGGTTGAGGAAAAAAGCATTTTGGAAGCAAACATGCTTGAGAATTCAAGCCACATCTTCCCATTTACGCTTCTTTTGGTTCCGTTGGGTGAAAATGAGATCTGCAACATAGACACATCCTCTTACAGTTGTAGCATCCCGCTTCTTTCTGATATGCTGAGACCAGTTCTACTCATTGGCATAGCCACCCTAATTGCAATAGGTCTATCTCTTGCTCTTGTCTTGAGTACCAATTTTTATGATTATTATTTTGTTTTATCATATTTCTCTTCCACGAGATTTTCCAAATATCAATTTCTAAAATTATTTAATTATATTAAAGAATAATATTTTTTTATTTTTGTTTTAGCTCAACCATAGATGTCCTAACTACTATACTATATACTTGGATTGACCAAATTCCTTTCTAATCGATGAGTACTTTTAACTAATTCATAGCATTCAAATAACCCAGTGTTAAATTCTACTATAGAAATTTTAAATTTTGTTCTATTTTAGGTTATGTACTTTCAAGTGTCTATTTTTAGTCTATGTACTTTCAATCAATTTTAAAATTAATCAATCGAAATTAATTTTTATAAAAATTGGTTAAATAGTAATAATTTACTTGTAATAAAAGACACTATGTATGAATATACTTCTAGTAGAAAAGTTATGCCAGTTGAGCTATGTTCATGTTGGCGATATTAGTGAAGTTAGTAACGTAAATTTACTTGATCAATTTTCTTCCTATCGTATCTTCATTACCAGTAAATGTCATATTAGAGATTGTTTTAGACATTAAAAAAAAGGTCTAAACACTATTGTTTTTACATTTGCTATTTGTTCAAAATGTAATTGAAAGGACAAGTGTACAGATGAGTTTAACTATCTGGTCTCAATACCATGGAGGACTATTAATTACCAATGTCATTCCTTTTCAAACTTGTATTGTTTTTTTCATTTTGATTGCTGAATAATATCTTTTTGTTAACTAAAAGGCAGTATACTTGGACTATTTTGTTGTTGTTGCGGATGCAAAGGACATCAACTACTCAACAAGAGAAGAAGACACAAACTTACTAAGAAAAAGTATTTCAAGCAAAATGGTGGTATCTTATTGCAGAAAAAACTTCTTGAAGATAATGAGAGAGTAAAAATATTTACTCAAGAAGAGCTTGAACAAGCAACGGATAACTACAGTCAAAGTAGGTTTCTCGGTCAAGGAGGGTATGGCACAGTTTATAAAGGGATACTCCATGACAACACTATAGTTGCAGTCAAAAAGTCAAAGCAAATTGAAGAAACTTGGATTGAACAATTCATCAATGAAGTTATTATTCTCTCTCGAATTAACCACAAAAATATTGTCAGGCTTCTGGGTTGTTGTTTAGAAACTGAGTTTCCTTTGCTAGTCTATGAATTTGTTTCGAATGGGACACTTTCACACCATGTTCACAATAAAGATATGGGAGAATCACTTCCTCTTTCGTGGGAAACTCGTCTCAGAATTGCTTCTGAAGTTGCTGGAGCTATTTCTTACATGCACTCAACAGCTTCAACCCCCATTTTTCATAGAGATATCAAGTCTCTAAACATTCTGTTGGATGATAACTATAGTGCAAAAGTTTCTGATTTTGGAACATCAAGATTTGTCTCATGCGATCAATCTCATTTGACCACGAGAGTGCAAGGAACTTTTGGATACATTGATCCTGAGTACTTTAGATCAAGTCAATACACTGAAAAGAGTGACGTTTATAGCTTTGGAGTCTTAATGGTAGAGCTATTAACTGGGAAGCTACCTTTCACATTTGCAAGAAATGAGGGTAAAAATCTATTAGACTACTTCATTTCATTGGAAAGGGCTAACGAGCTTGCTGGAATTTTGGATATTGCGCTGGCTGAAGAAGAAAAGATGGAGGCTATTAACTTTGTCGCAAAACTCACCAGCAAATGTTTGAGACCAATTGGGAAAGAGAGGCCTACAATGAAACAAGTATATTTGGAACTAGAAGGATTGAAGAAAACTCAAGATTGTTGGACAATTACCGAAGAAAGCCAATCAATCAGAACTTATTCATTAAACTCTTTAGGGACTACTGATGATGATCTTCCAAGATGACAACACTGCCATATTCGATCGCAACTGAAGGCTACGTGACTATATCAAACCCTTGGATTTTATGTTGATATGTGTTGGTCTCTAAATAATCTTTATTTTTGTGTACATATATTTAGCTTATCAACTGGTGCAGAATTTTAACTAGTTTTATTTATATGCATTTGGGAGATTTCAATCGAGTCTAGTGAGCTTGTTGAGCTTGGAGTACAGATTGCTGGAAGGTGGTGGGGCACAACACTCACAAACCAAATAGAGAAAGAAGAAGAGGAAGTTTTTGATTTTTCTAAAATGACTTCTTACTTTCACTCTTGAAAAGATCTCAACACTACAAGGGTATTTATAGTAGTTTTGGTACATAGATTTAGACTCTATATTAATTACTAATTCATGAACTACTTGATTCATGAATCACCAACTCCTAGATACATGAAACATAATATTAGATAAATTCAAGGATACATGTACCAATAATAATTATTAGGATAAGAGTTGCAAGTTTAATAATTAACACTCCCCCCTAAACTTGCATACTTTTGAACTCCAAGTTGCAGCCGAAGTCTTTGAAAATTGTCATACTTTAAGGGTTTTGTAAAGATGTCAGCAACTTGGTCCATAGACTTGACATTACTCGAGCTCCACTTCTTTCATCTCAATACATTCTCGAATAAAGTGATATCGGGTGTCAATGTGCTTGCTGCGGTCATGGAACACAGGATTCTTAGCTAAGGCTTGAGCTGACTTGTTGTCAATCAGGATCTTCGTAGCATCCCCTTGCTCCATATGAATCTCCTTCAACAATCTTCGTAGCCATATAGCATGGCAAGTACAAGATGTGGCTGCAACATACTCACTTTCACAAGTGGAGAGTGTTACAATTGGTTGCTTCTTTGAATACCAAGAGATTGCATTATTTTCCATAAAGAACACATAACCAGTAGTGCTTTTTCTATCATCAATATCTTCAGCAAAGTCACTGTCACAGTAACCCATCAACTTGAAATCATTAGGAGATGAATAAAATATCCAATAGTCAAGAGTACCTCTAATGTAGCGAAGTATCCTATTGGCTGCCATCAAGTGAGATTCAGTAGGAACCTCCATGAAACGACTCACGACCCCAACTGAAAAAAGATTATCAAGCCTTGTGCAAGTCAAGTATCTCAAACTTCCAACAAGGCTCTTGAACATGGTAGAATCAACCTTTTCTTCATCTGTTTTCATCTTGGACAACTTTGTTCCACACTCCATTGGGGTGTTGACCGGCTTGCAAGCGTGTTGAATTTCTTGAGTAACTCCTTTGCATAGACTTCTTGTGAAACAAAGATGCCCTCCTCCATTTGATTTACTTGGATTCCCAAGTAATAGGACATGAGGCCCATGTCACTCATCTCAAACTCTCGAGCCATGGCCTCCTTAAAGTCTGCAAACATCTTTGGACAATCACCTGTAAAGATAAGATCATCCACATAGACACAAACAAATAAAACATGTCCATTTTCTTCTCTTCCATAGAGGGCATGCTCATGTTGGCATTTGAAAAAACCATTTTCTTGCAAATACTTGTCAAGTCGACTATTCCAGGCTCTTGGTGCTTGTTTGAGCCCATACAACGCTTTCTTTAGCTTCAATACCTTGTTTTCATGGCCTTTGACAACATACCCCGTCGCTTGTTCGATGTAGACATCCTTGTCAAGATAGCCATTAAGAAATGCGAACTTCACATCTAATTGGTGGATCTTCCAATGATTTTGGGTAGCAAGGGAGATCAATAGACGAATACTGGAGCAAACACCTCTTCATAGTCAACGCCTTGTCTTTGCTTGTAGCCTTTGGCAACAAGCCTTGCTTTATATTTCTCAACTTCACCTCTAGCATTTTTCTTTGCCTTATATACCCATTTGACACCAATAACTTGATGATCAGAGGGAGGAGATACCAACTCCCAAGTATCATTCTTTTCAATGGCCTTCATTTCTTCATCCATGGCTTGAACCCATTGCTCCTCACACATGGCTTCTTCAAAACTACAAGGTTCAGAATCAACAAATAAGCAATACAAATTATCATCTAACCTTTGAGTTGTTTGATAAAGATCATCAAGGCTTCGGTATCTTGGAGTTTTCTCATTTGAAGAAGATGATAGTGACGATGATGATGAACTTGGTGAAGATGAAATTGGTGTGGTTGGTGGAGTAGCTTCAATTTGGACTTCTTGGATTGTCGCTTCTTCATCTTCAAAGTAAGGAAGGAAATCATAAGATTCTTCCTCTTTGGAGCTCCAATCCCATGATGCATGTTCATAAAACTCCACATCTCTGCTGATCACAATTTTTCCATACTTCGGGTTGAACAACTTGTATCCCTTGGAATTCTCATCATATCCAATGAGAACAAGCTTTCTGCTTCGATCATCAAGTTTGGACCTCTCTTGCTCAGGAACATGAGCATAAGCAATGGATCCAAAGACTCTGAAATGAGAAACACTCGGTTTTTGTCCACTCCTTGCTTCTTGTGGTGTCACATTCTTCAAGCTCTTGGTTGGGCATCGGTTTGAAAGATAGACTGCACATGCAAGTTCTTCAGCCCAAAGCTCCTTTGGCATGTTCTTTGACTTTAACATGCTCTTTGCCATGTTGAGGATTGTCCGGTTCTTCCTTTCAGCAACCCCATTCTGTTGGGGTGACCTGGGAACTGTCAAAGGACGTCGAATACCATGCAACTCACAAAAATCTTTAAAATCATTAGAAGTAAATTCACCACCCCTATCAGTTCTCAATGATTTAATTTCATATCCACTCTCTTTTTCAACATAAGCTTTAAACTTCTTAAATGCATCAAATGCCTCAGATTTTCTTTTCAAGAAATGAACCCATGTTTTTCTACTATAATCGTCAATGAAAAGCACAAAATAAGAGCTTTTACCAAGAGATTGAGGCTTCATGGGTCCACAAACATCGACATGAACAAGTTGTAGTGGCTTGGTAGATCTTGAGGTGGATTGCTTTGAAAAGCTTCTTCTAAAATGCTTGCCAAGTAAACATGCTTTACACAATTGATTGGGATGATCAATCACCGGAATGCCTTTAACCATCTTCTTATCTCCCAAGGCTTTAAGTCCTCCAAAAATCAAGTGACAAAATCGCATGTGCCAAATCCATGATGGATCATCAACACAACTCTTCAAGCACTTGGCACCACCATTCTTTAAGTTCAACAAGAACATCCGATTTTTGGTCATTGGCACTTTGGCTACAAGTTTGGACTCTTGGTCTCTAAACCAAAGCATACAATCCTCCATGTGAATCTTGTAGCCTCTTTCCAAAAGTTGACCAATACTTAGAATATTACTAGTCAACTTTGGAATGTAATAAACATCACAAAGAACTTTATGGCCTCCATCTTTTGTCTCAAGCAAAATTTTACCTTTGCCCATGATCTCTACCTTTGTGTTGTCACCAAAGCTTACAAAGCCTTTCTTGTTTGTATCAAGCTCCACAAATTTGCTTTTATCACCTGTCATATGATTGCTAGCACCATTGTCAAGATACCAGGTGCTTGTCTCATCAATGGAATCATCCTGTAAAGCTAGAAGCAATGACTCCTCCACGATGTCTTCCTTGTACTCTATAAGTTTGGCCTCCTCCTCAACCTTCTTGGATCGGCATTCCCATCCATAGTGACCAAACTTGTTACAAGAGTAATATTCAACTTGTTATTTTTCATGCTTGTCACCTTTTCCTTTTCCTCGACCACGACCCCTCATAAATGGTTGCCCTCTTTTCTCAATTGGTAAAGATTGCTCATCTCGTCCTTTTCCTTGCCCACGACCTCCGACCTCGCCCTCTTCCATAACCTTGACCACGACCTCTACCACCATCTCCTTTGAAAGTTGTCTTTGTTTGCTAGACTTGTTTCAGTTGCTCTTGGTTGCCACGGTTCATCCTTTCCTCGTAGGCTCGCAACAATCCATTCAATTCATCAATGGTCATGGTCTCCAAGTTTTTTGACTCCTCGAATGCTACCACCACATGGTCAAACCTTTTATTTAGAGAGCGGAGAATCTTCTCGATCACACGAACATCTTGCATGGTCTCTCCAAGCCGCATCATTTGGTTCACCACCGTCAAGACTCTTGTAAAGTAGTCTTGAATTGATTCACTTTCTTTCATGAAAAGTGATTCAAACTCTGCCCTTTGAGTTTGAAGTCGAACTTTCTTTACCTTCTCAACTCCCATGACGGAGTTACGAAGCGTCTCCCACGCTTGTTTGGAGGTGGTCTCATTTGCAATCTTCTCGAACATATCATCATCCAAGCCTTGATGGATGATCGCGAGGGCATATTGATTTCTCTTCCGTTCCTACTCCAATGCTTCCCTCTCGTTTCGCGGAAGAGCACTTTCATCTTCCGGTACTTCATAGCCTTTCTCAACTCCTTGGGAACCAAGAATGACTTTCATCCTAAGTGCCCAATTCTCATAATTGAGCATGGTGAGCCGTGGATATTGGAAAGAAAGGGAGGCTTTGGAATTCATCCTAGCTCTGATACAACTTTGTTGGAAGGTGGTGGGGCACAACACTCACAAACCAAATAGAGAAAGAAGAAGAGGAGGTTTTTGATTTTTCAAAAAATGACTTCTTACTTTCACTCTTAAAAAGATCTCAACACTACAAGGGTATTTATAGTAGTTTTGGTACATGAATTTAGACTCTATATTAATTACTAATTCATGAACTACTTGATTCATGAATCACCAACTCCTAGATACATGAAACATAATATTAAATAAATTCAAGGATACATGTACCAATAATAATTATTAGGATAAGAATTGCAAGTTTAATAATTAACACAGGTTGTATATATATGATATGAATATGGTACATGTGGTGATGTGATTCACAGGTTAAACATGATGTATGTGTTACTTGCATGTTATATATGACTAGCTTGTTTGTGAAAAGCATAATGATTGTGAACTATGTTGTTTAATGTTTAGTGGCTCCTCAGGTAGAAACTGTTAGAAAAAACGTGGGAGGACAAATATGAATGGAGATGATTTATCAACTGAGCATGCCTTTATATAGGCTTACAAAAATATAACCATAGAATACCAATGGTTCAAAACTATAAATGTCATAAAATGCTCATAACTCACATAACTCCCATAACTCAAAAGTCACTCTTGGTTACAAAAAACCAAAAGCCACAAAAACCAAAAGTCACACTAAATGCCACAAATAAAGTTTCATATTGAAAGCATTTCATTTTCTCAACACCCCCACCCCCCAAACCTTGGTTTGTTACACCAAGTAAACTTTGTTGGGTTTTATGCCCTAAAACTCGTGGATAGTACTAAATGTAACAAATTAATTAACATCAATAAAGAGTTATTGAAATTATTCAATAAGGTGTTATTGAATTTTTTATTCTTCGTCTTGCAATAATTAACCTTGTGTAGGTCCATTAGGTCCCTCTCTAGCTCATAAAGGGTAATTAGGAATAATTAGTCTTGAAAGAAATTTGAATAGTTCAAAATCCATTATGGGAAATCAAGTTAATTGTATGAGATACAATTAATATAATGTATGTGATACGTTGTAATATAAAGTTTAATTTAAGATTAAACTTTATTAATGGAGAGAAACACAATTAAATACGATTTAATTGTAGGCTTAAATTAAATATGAGATATTTAATTTAGTAATTAATTAATTGGAGAATTAATTAATTATTTAATTTAATTGAATTTGATTTAATTAAAAACTATAGGTTATGTGGGAGATATTCATTAAATATGATTTAAATGAAATTAATTAAATTTGATTTAATTAATTAATTAAATGAATCTCCATCCTATTAGAATTGGGAAGAGTAATTAATTATTAATTAATTAAATATATCCCTAACCTATTATGAATAGGAAAGGGATATGACACTCTATATAAAGGACATAAAGCCTTCCCAATTGACAAAACTCATAACACAAGACTTTGCTCTCAAGCAAAAATTCTCTCTAGGAATTTCACAACATTCTAGTGAAATTCTTTTTTCCAAAATTCAAGAACACCAAGTCCCACAACTTGGTTCCTAGTCCCAGAGATATAGTAGTGGAAGATCTCGGTGGTAGTGTCCCTACTGTGATCATATTATTCTTGGTGGGAATTCATTGAAGAAAGTCTTCAACAAGTAAGTATTTCATTCTTTTAATTATTAGATTTAGATCTAATGCATGCTTAGCCTAGTTTATATATAGAATTGTTCTGTATGATTTTCCAATGTACTAGTATTTTAGAAAACTTAATTGAAATACGAATCGATCCCAATTCGCTTCCACTAACAGAATTAGGGAATTCCAATCCTTCAAACTTCTCATTTTGATAAAAGTCTCCAACTTGAGGGGCTTTGTGAAAATGTTTGTCGCTTGGTCTTGTGACTTGATATATTTGAGTTCCACTTCTTTTTTCGTAATGCAATCCCGAATGTAGTGAAATCAGGTAACCAATGTGCTTGCTCCTCCCATTAAATACCAAATTTTTGGCTAAGGCAATGACAAATTTGTTGTCAACAAAAATCTCCATTGGACGTTCCATTTGAAACTTCAACTTCTTCACTAAGTTTCTTAGCCAAATTGCATGATATACACATGAAGTTTTTGCAACGTACTCCGCCTCGCATGTTGATAATGTGACAATGGGTTGCTTTTTTGACATCCATGTGAACGTCGTTTCACCAATAAAAAACACAAATCCCATAGTGCTCTTTCGTGTTGGGTTTTATGTCCTAAAACTCGTAGATAATAAATGTAACAATTGATCGAACATTAATAAAATATTATTTTATGTTTTTCAATAAAGAGTGGTTGTCTATATTATGTATATCTTGCCTAAATAACCCTAATCCAATAAACTAAACATATCATAGGCTATGTGATGAGTCTTGAACTGTATGTAGAGACATACGGGGATCATTGTTCAAGATACAGCCTAAAGGGTCTATAGTATAGGGATAAGGCTGGGTACCTTATCCTGGTGACACTATGGATACGACTCACTTTGTATTTGATACAAACGCAATGCTCAAACGCGTTCATGTAGGGGACATGCGAATGGGGGTATCCTATGCAATGAGTTTGCATAAAATCGGACCGCAAAATAGTAACCACTAGTTGTAACACCATTCACTAGTTAGGTTTCTATTTTCACTAGGATGACCTAGGCAACTTAGTCTCAATACTGAGTGGGTTATGGACTCCTGTTCACGAGGGATTGTCTTTTGATTTGTATGGATGAGAGTGACCAGTACGCCGACTCAATAAGCCTATCATTTTGGGGACAAGACCGAGTGGGGAGCTGGGAGCATAATCACACAAGAAGGAATTCACTCCTTCCCGATTTTAGGGAAGTAGATGAGTATTCCCTTAAGTGGTGTCTTTGGGACTTGAACAAAGGGTCCTACCCTCTCATTGGCCCGAGAGGGATTTCTGTTTGGTGGTTGGACCACAAATAGATTGTTCATTAGAGGAGCATTGGCACTTAAGGATGTAGAGGTAACCTAGGGGTAAAACGGTAATTTGACCCAGCTGGTGTTACGAACACTCGTGAAGGACCAACTTGCTGTTATTGGTCTATATCCATGGACATAGAATTATGTTTTCAGTTAGAAGAGTACAACTGTGGGTCTTTAGTGGAGTGTACCCACAATTAACGAAAATTGATTATTTGGTTAATGAGTTTAGCCGATTACTCTCATATCGTTGGAGCTTTTGATCTGCAGGTCCATTAGGTCCCACTGGTAGCTCGTAAAAAGACTTGACGGAATTAATTATTAATTGTAAATTGAAAGTGTTCAATTTACTTAGGGGAATCATATAATGTATGATGATACATTATAATATAAAGTTTATGTGAAACTTTATAATAGAGAAATAAATCTTTGAAAGAGTTCAAATATTGATATGAATTGGATTCATATTAATAAATTAATTTAATAAAATGCCTAAAATTAAATATATGATATTTAATTGGGTAATTAATTAATTATAGAATTAATTAATTATTTATTAAATTAAATATGAATAAAATATTAGATTTGATTAGATTTTATTCATGGTTTTTTCCTATAAATATGACCCCTAGACTAGGGGTGAAAGACATCCCATTCATTCTCCTGCTCTCAGAGAATTCCCCTGAAGGCTTCCTAGACTCTCACTAGTCTCCTGCCTCCAAAAGTCTCAGAGATATACCGGTGTAGCCATAGTGGTGGTGTTCACAAGACATGGAGAAGATTTTCCCGCGAAGATCAAGGTTCGTGGCTACTGTATTTTCAAGAGAAGATTCCAAGGTTTGGTGAAGCCGTCAAGACTTCGATGAGAGTAAGTATTTGTAGATCTTTCTCTACAGTTTGCAAGATAAAATTAAATATCGATTTTATCTTTCTGTACAGCATGTATTATAGCCTTAATTAAGTAGTTTATTATCGTATGAATATTGTACTATTTGTCGTCGTATTGGTATTTTATATCTAGATTAAAATACAGTCTGAGGTCCTTTGATATTCTTCCGCTGTGCTAGGGATTTCACCCCTTTATTCCGATCATCCAAGTCACTACTTCAATCACTATCACAATAACCAACAATATCAAAATTGCTAGAAGAGTCATAGGAAAGACCATACCCAGTCATCCCTTTGATGTAGCAAAGTATCCCTTTTTCCGTTTTCCAATGTGTTGTTGTTAGCTCCTCCATAAATCGACTAATAATTCCAATTGAATAAACAATATCTGGTCTTGTGCATGTCAAGTATCTCAAACTTCAAACCAAGCTTTTGAAATATGTAGAATCTACCTTCTCTCCTCCATCTTGCTTGGTGATTTTGACTCCACATTCCATCGGTGTTCTAACCGGATTAGCATCATCCACGTTAACTTTTTTAGCATTTCTTTAGCATAGCCCTCTTGGGATATAAAAATCCCATTTTCACCTTGTTTGACCTCAATCCCAAGATAGTAACTCATGCATACGAATTAGGGGAGCCAATTTGTGGGTTTTCACCCCATTCTAAAGTCCACACTAAAATTGGGGATTTTTGGGAGAGTTTTTGAGCTTTGTTGAAGATCTTTGGAGCTCGGGATCGATGGAGGTCGCCGCGGGATCGAGGAGATTGATACTTTTATGAGCATTTATCTTCCCTTTTCCTTTATGTTTTAGTTCCTAGAATTGTTGTGATTAGGAATTATTGGATTTTAGTGCTTATGAGTAGTTAATTCCTAAATTCTTTGAGTTTGATTTAATCTGTTGAACCTTTGCTTGATTAATGAATTGATTTGGTTTGATTATCATTATCATTCATTTGTGCATTCTGTCCTTAATGTTTTTAATTAACTGATCACTGATTAAATGAATCGTTACTAAGTGGAAACTCGACGGAGAGAAGCTTAGACTAGAACTGAATGCATGACTGACGTTTATTTACCCGAGTGACACGGGATAAGATAAATTGCGTTAGAGGTTGTATTGAAGGGTCGTAATGTCATGCTAAGTAAATAAAGAGGAAACCGAAAGAAATTCTTTATTAAAAGACATGAGATAGGAGGAAACCGACAGGAGAGTCCTTGAAATTAGGCTTCTAGACTTATGAATTGAATGATTAATTAATCTAAGCTAGTTAATTGATTAAGCGATTAAAGGTTCAATTGATGAAATCAACCCTTTAAGAATTATCCCTCCAAATTGTGTCTCCATTTATCTTTTGCTTTCTAGATTAGCTTTTTGTTATTCTTTTCGGCATGAGATTTTTTTCTCTAAATAAAGCTAAGCAAGAGTATTCTCAGTAATTAATTGAATAAATCCAATCCCTGTGGAGACGATACTCTATACTCAAAATCACTATATTACTTGTGATGACCCGTACGCTTGCGGTAAATACGTTATCAAGTTTTTGGCGCAGTTGTCGGGGATTGGCTAATTTCATTCAATTAATATTGTGAAGAAATTGCTTGTTTTAATTTAGAGGTTTTATTTTGCTTTCTTTGTTTTTAATTTTATTTGAGTTCTGGTCCATTGTTCTTGTTGTGCATTTAATTGGTGTTTGCATCTGATCGAGAGCCTGATTATTATTGTTGAATTATTATTTTAAATGGCTTTTAATAGTTTCGGGTGGCCCTGTAGGGAATCTGAGCCCGAAGAACCAATACCATCGTCCAATTTTTCCTTTTCAAATTGTCCCCCCTCTAAAGAAAAATCTCCCTTAGAGAGCCTTCTTGATAATTATACTGAGACTAATAGAGCCACTAGATTAGCTTTCGAAAAACTAGGATTATTGCAACCCCAAGAGGAAGAGATACAATCCGCTTCCACAATAGAAAACTTTTCTCTGGAGAGCAAACTCCAAAGTTTTATCGATGTAAGTAGAGCCAGTCAATTAGCTCTAGAGTCCATGGGGTTATTGCAGCCAAGAAGGGAGGAGAGTGAAGTGCAGTATGCTTCCTTAGAAAAAGAGTCTTCCTTAGAGAGCTTGCTTGAAGATTTTATTGAGGAGTCGAGAGCCATGAGTTTCGAATTAGAAAAATCTATGGAGAGACTCCAGACCCAAAGGGAAGATAGGGAAGTAGGATCCACTTCCATAGGATGTCTAGTGAGTCATGTGGCCAGTGATTCATTAGCGCCCATTCAGGAGCCTAATTCTTTCAATTTGGCTAAATATGAGCATATAGGGGTGAGCTGTGTAGAAAATGAGGAAGAATTGGCTTGCTTTAGCACCCACCAAGAACAAGTTTGTGAGGAAGAAAAAGAAAATGAGCCTATAGTGTTCGAGGATGTTCAAGAGATAGAGTCTAAGGTTGAAAAGCCTTTGTCTATTCTATCCTCTCCGTCCTCCATTGATCATGAGTGTTCTTTTTCTTATTCCCATGAGTCAGTGTCTGAGTCCATTTATTTCGATCTTTCTCCTTGTATGCTTTTATTATCAAAAAATACAAAAAATATTTCTGCTTCTAGGGCCCATGAAAAGCTAGTAAGCCTGCTAGCAATAGTCGGCTTCATTGATTCAAGGAAGAAGGGCCCGAAGAAATACGAGAATTTTTACGTGCCTTGAAAGCCCACATGAACTCGTCTAGCTAAGAGACGTTAAAAAAGCGCTTCTTGGGAGGCAACCCAAGTTTATTTTCTTTTAGTTTTCTTTTCTTTGTTTTTTAGATTTTTTTTTAGTTAGTGCATGTTGATCTTTCGTTGTTGATCAGTTTTGTAGGAGCTTGAGACCATAATTTCTTCCAAAACAACCACCCAATGATTGTTGAAGGCTGACATCCTTGATTTCTCTCGCACTTCAGGGCAGTATCATTCTTCCTTTATCTTTTTAATTGTCCTTAAGCATGCTTATTAGTCTGAATAATTAATACATTGAGGAGAATGTACAATTTAAGTTTGGGGGGGAGGCTTTGCTGTTCTGATCTGAGCTTATTGAGGAAAATTTTTCATGATGATTCTATTGCATCTGTTTTGATGAGGACAATCTGTGATATGATCTAGATAATGAATCCTGTACAATTTTTGTGAAATATCAAAGCATGTTCAAGATTCATGTAAATTTAAATTTTTTGGTTTGATTTCCTTGCACATGTTGAACACTTAGCCTACTTATATGGTTTTGAACGCTTAGAATAGGATTATATTATCTAGATGTTTGTTGTCACTCCGATAGGCTTAAGATCTGATTTGAATGTTGAACTGCATGAGAGTTTGCAATGTTTTGCTTGGGAGAAATTGCATGATTATTAGCCTGCAAAGAAAAGAAAAGAGGAAAAGAAAGAAAAAGAGAAAAAAAATGAGAAAAGAAAAGTGTGAAAAAAAATATAAAAAAATATAGTGAATAAAATAGCTTGCTATGTTTAAAATGATCGAGGGTAAAAGGAGCTACCTCAATTGTGATCAGTTAGGCCATCCAAGAATTAAATTCGGGATATGGGTCCCTACAATAGATGTGTGAAAGCTAGTGCCCTTGAATTAGAGAAAAATGCATGTTTGGGGGAGACATACCCCGTTTCAGGCACCTTAGTGGGATATTGCTTTCTTGATTGTTGTGAAGCTGGATAATTAGAGCTTAGGACCAGTGTAGGGGGAAGATGAACTGAGGATTTTATAAACCTTTTCTAGGTTAGTAAAGACCTAATAAGGAGACTCGCACACACACACGCAAGGGATGAAGAGTTTAAATTTAAATTTCATGATGAATGAATAGGTTTTAATATTTCCTTAAATTGTTTGAATTCATTATTTGGATCATTGAGATTAGAGTCATGCGTTTGCAATATTTGATTAATATATGAGGTTTTAGCTTTGCTCGGGACTACCAAAGGTTTAAGTTTGAGGGTGTGCTAGCAGCTAGAAAAGCTGCTATTTTATCTCTAAATTTATGGGCTTTTGTGTGCTTTTTATGGTGTTTTTATATTGCATATCTATTTAATTTCATTATTTTGTCCCTAGGAGAAATTTGTGGAAAAACGGAGAAAAAGAGCCCAAAATCATGGATTTCAAGCATTAATAACCAAGTTGGGTCAAGAAGGAGACCAAGAATTGTCATACAAAGTGTTGGGCAAAAGGAAATGAAGGAAGCCCAAATTCCAAGCTCAATCCGCGCATTTGAAAGTTCTGGAATTGGGACAGCGTCGGGACGCTGTCCCCTAGCGTCTCGACGTTGTCCTATTCTTGCCGCCCAAGCCAAGGTGACGTCACAGCGTCGCGACGCTGCACCTGCTGAACAACTATAAAAGGGGCCTCTTGCATACGGATTGGGGGAGCCAATTTGTGGGTTTTCACCCCATTCTAGAGTCCACACTAAAATTGGGGATTTTTGGGAGAGTTTTTGAGCTTTGTTGAAGATCTTTGGAGCTCGGGATCGATGGAGGTCGTCGCGGGATCAAGGAGATCGACACTTTTATGAGCATTTGTCTTCCCTTTTCCTTTATGTTTTAGTTCCTAGAATTGTTGTGATTAGGAATTATTGGATTTTAGTGATTATGAGTAGTTAATTCCTAAATTCTTTGAGTTTGATTTAATCTGTTGAACCTTTGCTTGATTAATGAATTGATTTGGTTTGATTGTCATTATCATTCATTTGTGCATTCTATCCTTAATGCTTTTAATCAACTAATCACTGATTAAATGAATCGTTACTAAGTGGAAACTCGACGGAGAGAAGCTTAGACTAGAACTGAATGCATGACTGATGTTTATTTACCCGAATGACACTAGGTAAGATAAATAGCATTAGAGGTTGTATTGAAGGGTCGTAATGCCATGCTAAGTAAATAAAGAAGAAACTGAAAGGAGATTCTTTATTAAAAGGCATGAGATAGGAGGAAAACGACAGGAGAGTCCTTGAAATTAGGCTTCTAGACTTATGAATTGAATGATTAATTAATCTAAGTTAGTTAATTGATTAAGCGATTAAAGGTCCAATTGATGAAATCAACCCTCTAAGAATTATCCCTCCAAATTGTGTCTCTATTTATCTTTTGCTTTCTAGATTAGCTTTTTGTTATTCATTTTGGCATGAGATTTTGTTCTCTAAATAAAGCTAAACAAGAGTATTCTCAGTAATTAATTGAATAAGTCCGACGGAAGAGATTGTCGCGGTCTATTGTCAAATAAATTTATAATCCATGATTCCTAAAGCTAACTTGTAGCAGTAGTGGTCGGGGTCGATCACGTGGAACAATCGATTTATTTCTAAATTCTTTTGTGTTTTTGAGGTAACCAAAAGGGGAGGTTTCTTGATAAAAGATTAAGACATAAAGTAAAGCGGGAAATGGTGCGGCAGAGGCTGAATGATGGATGTGAGATAAGATGATAGATAATAATAATGATAAATTCAGCCAAACTTAGTGCAAGTATACACTATCGGACGTAGTAATAAAAGAAACCTTAGAAGTATTCCAAGGGTATCGATCCCACGAGGACTAAATTGGAAACTTAGATTTGAAGAAGAAACTGCTCAAATGATTGCTTAAAATAGCTAACCAAAGAAATAATTGATGATTGATTTTTGGAAGATAAATAAAACAAATAAATAAAGGAATAACAATAATAAATAAAACGAGGTATTAAGAATAGTTTCATCCCAAAGGCAAACAACTTTAATCATGGATTATTCAACTTAAGCCTAATCAATGCATTGGGTCAGATTTAACTTCTATTTGGCCTTTCTCCCTAGAACCGTTAGAAGGCTAAGCGAGTACCGTTATGCACATTTCTGTGACTCGACTTCGACATAGATAATTCACGAATGCAATCTATAACCCTATAGTTGATATAGGGTGCCTTAGGCAGCTTGCCCTATACCACCGAACAATCTCTTTTGAGCTTTTTCTCCTATATCACTTTTATGAGAACCGATATCGTCTGTCCCTTTCGAGATCAAACTCACATAGCATGCAAAGTCTAAGTGATCAATTTAAACTCAGCAAGATCAGAATGATAATCAATAAAGAATGACATGCATTGACTAGAAACTTAAACAAATAAACACTTCCAAGCTATTGAACCATAAGGGAATTCACTATATTGAACCTCTCAACGAAATTTAGCTACTCATGCTGGGATAAAGTGCAAATGAATATCTTTTCATTAAAATAAAGAATAAAGAATACAGATAAATGAAAAGTAACACAAGCTGGAAGTAATGACAGTAGCTAAATACTAGGGTTTTTTCTCTTTTATCCAATCCTTCTTGAGTTCGCTCGACACTCCACTCTCTCGCTTTTACAAGTGGGAATTGGTGAAAATCCCTACAAACCCTAAGGTTTGATGTCTAACTAAGGTTACAATTCAGTCTTTTAAGAAGGACCTCGGACATCCCTACTCATGGGCGTCTACTACGGTTCTGTCACCACCCTCTTCTTTCCAGTGAGTTATGCTTGCATTTGACGTTGAATCAAGGCCTTATATAGTGTTGGAAGTGGTTGAGTGTTGGGGTTGGTGCTCTAAAACGCGTAGATAGTGAATGAAACAAATAGTTATATACTTGTTCGATAAAGTCGTTATGGAGTTTTTGTTCACTCAAGTTATTAAATGAGTGCATGGCACGTTAAACAACCCAAATCCAATACACTAGTATCCTTGGCTATGACATGAGTGCTTGAATTATATGTTGTGGCATAAATATGGATCAAGTTCAAGTAATAGCCTAAACGGTCTATAGTATAGGAATAAGGCTGGGTACCTTAATCCTAGGAAAGTTATGTGATGCAGCCCACTTTGTTTGAGTACAAACGACGTGATCCTGGATCGTTCATGTATAGACATGCAAGTGGGGGCATCTTATGCAAATGAGTTTGCATAAGACTAGGACCGAGAAATAAGTCACTCTTGCTTTATAACGCCGTTTATTGACAAGACTGACTATTTCAATGCGATGACCTAGGTAACTCGATTTTAATCCTGAGCTAACTATGAACTCCTGTTTATTCGAGCTTATCCTTAGATCTGCATGGGTGAGAGTGGCTCAACATCGCTGACTCAATAAACCCCCCATTATAGGGATATGAACGGATAGATAGCTGGGGACATAGTTTTGCAAAACGGAATTCACTCCTACCCAATTTAGGGATAGTAGAGAGGTTGTTCCCTTAAGTGACTGACTCCGGAACGTGAACAAAGGGATCTCGCCCTCTCATTGGCCCTAGAGGTTTTAGGTTTAGTGGTGGGACCACAAACCAATTGTTCATTAGGGACTCAGTTGGAGGCTTAAGGAACAAGATGTAACTTCAGGGGTAAAACGGACATTTGACCTGGCTCTAGTTTCGAACAACCTGTGAAGGGTTGACTTACTAATCATGGTTATATCGGGTGTACAGAAATATATCTATAGTGAGGGGAGTTCAACTATCGGACTATAGTGGAGTGTCCCGGTAGTTAACGAATGTTGGTTAACTAAATTAAAAGAGTTTAATCAGTTAATCTCGGATCGTTGGAGCCCATGATCTGTAGGTCCATTAGGTCCCCCTGCTAGCTCATACAGAATAAACCTTAGAACATATGTGATGGAAAAGTTTGAAACGTTCAAACTAATATTAGAGAAGTTGTCGTTACAATTATGTGTGATATATTTAACGATAAAGTTTAATTACGAATTAAACTATTTTAGAGAGAGCCAAGAATATTTAAATAAGATTTAAATATTAGAATTATGTATTCGATACAATATTTCGGTTTGGATATGGATAAGGATTCATATTAGAAACCGGGAATGAGATTTGGTGCAAATATTTAATTTAATATTTGATATTAAATTAAAATAATTATTAATTAAAATTGTTAATTAATAAATAAAGTTTAATTTACTCAAAATTGAGTTAGTGGATTTTGTTGTAAATTGATTTGAAATTCAATTTCAAATAATTAAAAAATCCAAGAGGTAAATATTGTAATCTTGCCACCAAAATCCATTTGCTTTCTCATCTTCAAGACACATCCTTGGACACCTCAATAAAAGACAATAAGTTGTCTTAATATTGGGGATGAAAATGCATGTATTGCATTTATATAAAAGAAAGGATTGAATTGCTGTGAAGATGATGCTGATTGCTGAAGTTTTAACATGCAAAATTTGGTTCATAATTCTCTCTCAAAACATTAGCTACAAGACTCATTATCATTCTTGAGTTCTTGAATTTTCTCTTCCTAAATTCATCACGAATTCGAGTCCCACAACCTGTTCTAAGGCCGAAGAATAGCGAGGAAGACTCGTGGTCGTCTACAACCGATTCGTGCAAAGAAATCATCCATGGTGTTGAAGAATTCGTCCATAAAAGGTTGGTAAACTTGAAACTATGTTTTCGGTTTCTTTTAAGCATGTTTTCATAACTAAAATTAAGGGAATTTTGAGTGCTTCGATCCGAATTGCTTCCGCATGTGTCTCGTACACTCCTACATTGAGGAGCTGCAAAAATGGTGCTAGTAGGTAGCCCAGTCGAATTCCGGGTCAAAACAGTCGGTTAGGTGCGCAATAGTCTCGTTCAAAACGACCTGCGACAGATTCGGAACTGCCCCTTTTTTTCCAGAAATGCGGTCGCATTTCATTTTTGCCTTCCCAGAAATGCGATCGCATTCTGGGGCAGTTTCCAACTTCCTCTACTTTTTCTGTACAGCAACAAACTTAGTCAAATTCCTATCAAATTGAGTCTTTTTAAGCACAAATAAGCATAATTTTACAAATGTGACTCTCAACTCCCTAACTTATCAACTATAACATATTTTGAGCTTGGGAACAGTAAAATTGATCTAAAACATATAATTTTGACAAGGTAATGAGCTAAATATAAGGGTAAAATAGGTATATTTTTTACCCTTATCATACCCCCAAACTTAAGTCATTGCTTGTCCTCAAGCAATAGCAAATCAGAACGTTAGAGATCAACTTTTTAATTGCCAATCAGAATGTGAGAGCTCAATACTAATTGCAAACCAAAATGTTATGGATCATATGTAATTGTCAATTATGGTACTAGCATCAACTTTTAATTGCAAATCAAGTGACATGGGATCAAGTAAACATGTTTTTCAAGATCGTTTTCTAAAAAGCTTGCCTTTCAGGAGAGGGTTCTACTCTAGTGCCAGTCACAACGTCTAAGTTTCCTAGGCATGAAGATTTCTATTGTTCTTTTTCAAAGCAAAACTCTCCCTTGTCCATCCTAACCAATGTGTTTAAACTACCTAACTTTACTCATTGAGCCTAGTGTAGTCCTTTTAGTTAAGAAACACAAAACTTGAGGTTCCTTGAGCATACCTGAGTTACTAGACCTCTTTCTATCTCCCCCAAACTTATTTGACTGCTGGTGCTCTTTTTATTCAACATCTTTTTCTCCCAAGAATATCCTTGTTGTCATCTTTACCTTCGTTCTAGCTTATCGACACTTTGTGGTGAACATATCTAGCTACGAGCAAAGTTCACAAGCTTGGATTAATACTCACTTCCCTTGGGTAAACCTTTCATGCAGTGGCAAACCATAGGTGTCATGAATGCCCCTGGTTACTCAGTAAACCTTAGGAAGGAGGAGTAACTCTCGGTTTTTCTTTTTTCTTTTTCTTTTTTTTGGATGATATACACTGATCACATATTCTTTTCTAGCAGTACAAATTTACAAAAAGCATAACATAAAACATAAATATTTACAAAAGAAAAGGACCCCCCCAAACTTAAGATTAGACAATGTCTTCATTGGCTTTGTTTTTGAGGCATGGGCTTTGCATAAGGCTTTTTGTTTTTCAAAAAATCAAGGCTAAACTCTCCTAGTGTGTTAGAAAGGTTAAACATGAGGAAATTTAGACGTAAGAAAATTTTGTAAAGAAAAAGACTAATGGAAAGCCTATGACTAGAAAACAATTCAGTTGTGACGGTGGCACTTTTGAGATAGAACAAAGCTCTAGTTTTCATCATCAAGGGCTTAAAAGAAAAACTTCTTTGAAAACATGTTTTTTTTTTCCAAAACATTTTCAAGCAATTTTTCTTAAAGTTGAATTTTTTCAAAGAGATTCATAGATATAGCACAAAAAGCAGCAAGCAGAATTTTTAGACAAGTTTCAAAAAACCCAATTTTACCTAATCTAAACTATCAACAAGCTATCTAAACCTACTATATGAACATAACTATCAACAAACTAAACAATCAAAGCAATAAAAACAGCAACTAAACAATTAAAAACAGAATTTAATTATGCTAAAACTCAAAAAACAGCAAGCAACTAAACATAGAAACAATATTATATACAAAAAACAGCATGTGAAGGGGTCAGAAAACTCCCCTAGTCCTCGTTCGAGGAACTCTCTCTTTGTTCATCTTCATCTTCATCATTTTCATCATCTTCTTCATCAGAATCCTTGTCTTCTTGAGGCAGCAGCGATTTAGGGAAATCAGGAAAGATAGGAGCAATACTCAGGGCGATAGAGAGGTAGAACTCTCTAACGGCTTTATCTCTCTCCTTGGCATATGCCCAATAAGTCCTCAGGTTATCCCTGAGTTTATCTAGCTGTTGATAGGCAATTGTTAGGGCTTCAGACGATGGTGAGGGCCCTGAAAAAGGAGTGTGATGAGATGGAGAAGCCGTGTTCAGCCCTGACGGTGGAGTGACTTGAGATGTGGAGGCTTTAACTTTCGTTTGGATGCTATTCTGTTGAAGCTTCCCAATCAAGGACAGGTCAATGGTAGGCTTGAAGAAGTGACGCTTCCCATCCTTGCCAGGAACTATCTTCACCCTCTAACAAAGCTCGGTGATCAATGATCCAAAAAAAAGCTTTCCTGCTATTTTCCTTCCACAGGCAAGAATCCCTTCCCTGATAATGCTCCCGATGTTAATCTCCAACCCCTTCATAATACAGTAGAGGAGCATAACTCTCTCCACTGAGATGGTGCCGTCATAGGTGGTTGGCATCAATCGGTTCTTGATAAAGTGAAGCCATACTGCAGATTCAGGCTTTAGGTCGCCTGACACTAGTGTCTTCACCTTCGTCTGGGATTCTTTCCACTGAACTCCCTTGTTGGCCACTAATTTCAGTGCATCTTTCATCTGCTTGGCCGAAGAGAAGCTGACCATCTTGCCTCTCATCACCGCCATACTTATGCTCTCCTCCCTCAGGCCGGAGTAAAATTCTCGCACTAAAGGCACCACGGCCTCCTGAGGGTTAGTGCAGAACTCCTACCACTTATTCTGTGAGATAACTTTGATTACGAACTCTGGCAGTGCTCCCGCTCTATTAGAGAATCCCTTTTCTTGAGGAAATCTCTTTTTCTCATTATCTCCATCATTTCGTGAAAATTTACATCCTTAAAGACTTCTGGGAAGGGATTTTTAGGAGATGCAGTCTTAGGAGATTTGGCTTTTGGCTTGGCGGGTGAGACGGTTGGAGGAGCTGCAAGAGAGGCGTCCATGGACCTAGTCCTCGGCCTCTTGGAAAAAATTGGGTCATTCTTGTTTTTGGTCCTCCTTTCGGCCTTGATCTCTCTTCTTCCTCAAGGCTGCAGAGATAGAAACTTGGTCGTCATCCAATTCCTTAATCTCTAAATCGGATTCTGTCTCTAAGTCACTGGAGGTCTTTGCCTCCTTGTTTTCAATATCTTCTTCATCTTTCTTCTCTCCCGAAGAGGTGCTATCAGCTGCTGGTGGAGGTCCTCTCACATCATATTCGAACAGAGGATCCAAAGCCTCGTCAGCTGGTGTTGCACTATTCCGCAAGCGTACGGCTGCCCAAGTAATATTAAAACGGAAAGTATTCCGAGTATCAAATCCTCAGGAAAATTGATTTAATTCCATTAATTACCAAGAATCATCATGCTTAATTTTATTTAGAAGCTCAATCTTTAAAGGACTAAAGAACTAACAAGAAACTAAAAAAATCATGCAATAAAATGTAAATATCCTATTAAGGGGACTTGACCTAGGGTGTTATATAGCTTTTTGGATTTGTAGTTCAATTAATTGGATGAATGCACTTACCAATCTTCAATTCCATAAATATAGAAGTATTTTTAAGCGGATTTCTCTTTCAAGTTCCTCCACATCTCATACTAACATAACTAATTCATGTGTCCATTTCCTTAGTTAATCATAGTATGGCATTAAGCAACTTCATTATCAATTTCTAACAATTCTCTTTCACTCTCGTGTTCCAAGCAATTGTTAGCCATGCAATTTGGATCTAATCTAAATTCTCTCTGTCGAGTATTAATTTAGACCAACATATCAATTAATCCGTGATCAAGAGATTAAAAGCATTAAGAATGAATTGCATAGATGAAATATGAAGAACTTCGTTACAATATCATATGAATTAAGCTACAATATCCAATTAGCTAGAATAACGACCCTAGGTCCCAAGATCTACTCACAAATGGAAATAATTTTGCCAAAGTGATCTTGATCCATAGGCCTAACTCAAACTACAATAAAGAATTACAAAGAAGTAAGGAAGAAATAACCGATAAGTTGATCCCAAGCTCCCGTCACGAACATCTCGAATCCCGAGCCTTGGAATCTCGCTCAATTCCACCTTTTTCTTCACAATTCTACATTCTTTTTCTCTCTATTGAGCTAGGGGAGAACTCCCCAAAATGGGATGATTTGAGCCATTGGGAAGGGGCCTTTTTATAGGAGCAGAAACGGAGGTGACTTGCTGCCCAAGACGCACAGCGTCGCGACGCTGTGACGTCAGGATTTCTTGCCGCACACTGCACGACGCTCTAGCCCTAGCGTCGCGACGCTAGGCCTTCTAGAAGCCCCATTCGCGGATTTTGGCCTCCTTCCTTCTTTCTTTTGGGCCTCCACTTCAAATATCTTCTCTCCACTCATCTATTATGGGCCAAAAGCCTTCATTTTGTCCTTGAAATTAATAAAATTCATGGTTTTGCCTCACGAACTCGGTTTTCTACAAAATCAACATAAAAATACATTAAAGCTCACAATTAACTCACAAAACTAGTCAAAATAATTAGGAAAAAGATAGCATTTTTGCATGCTATCAGCTGGTTGTGCTTCTATGGCTGTTTCTTGGCCTTCTTCAAAATGCGGCCCAGATGCAGTCGCATTCTGGCCTTCAGCCTCTTCTTCTTTTTCCTTTTCTTTTTCTGGATTTTGTTCATTTGGCCCCTGAAGGACCTCTTCTTCCCTTCCTTGCAACAACTCAGCCTCACTTTGAGCCTTGTGGAGTAGCTCAAAAGCTGCAAGGAAGTCTTCAACTTCCTTTCTTCTTTTTTCTTCTTCAGCTAATTTGGCCCTCTCGACCTCTTGCCTTTCCTTTTCCCTTTTTCTTTCTTCTTCAAGGTCTTTTTTTCTTGCTAATTCATCCTCTTCCTTCATGCTTTCGTTTTCAATCTCCCTTTCAGCCTCAATTTTCCTAAAGGCTTCTTGTTCAGCCTTATAACATTCAGCAATCACGAGAGCCTTTGCCACAGCTTGATGGATTATGCCCTCGAACACATCCGGGGGCATTCTTGCGGTTTTGAGGGGCTCGATGACAAGTGGCTGTTCGGGTGCAACCTTCTTGGGACTCTTCTTCCTTGCACTATACGTAACAAATGGTTTGTCCCTGCAAGACGAAGAAGGGTTAGTTGAAGGTTCGGAGGTTTTACCCGTTAGTGCCTCTCCTTGCTGAGAGCTCTATCTTGCCTTGGCGGCTTCTTCTTCATCCCGTCTTCTTGCTTCTTCTTCAAGAGTCGCACGTCTTTGGGCTCCCATCTCTCGGGTCATTGAAAACCACTCCCTCGAGCGTTTTCTGAATTGTTGGCTTGCGGGTTTTTGGGTTTTATGGATGGGATTGGTGCACATGGACCTCCTAGGTTTAGATGAACTCGGATTCTCCCTCGAGGTGGTCGGGCACTGTCGAGGAAGAAGGAGTTTAAGTGGAAGTTCCTTGGTCCACGATCGCTGGCGAGAAACCTGAAGGGCTCGTCCTTCTCGTGTCGTGCATGGGGGTGTCGGGTTGCTCTTCTTGTCGTCGAACGTTTGCTTCAGCTTCTTAGGCAGGTAGATTACTCTAAGATCGAGTAATCTTGCAAGTTGATGATGTCTTGGGCGTGTTCTTCATTGATCTTGCTTATGGATTTCGGTTTCAAGAGAGTGAATATGAAGAGTTTGGTGTTTGACTTGAATACCAAAAGTCTAAGTGGTTGGTGAAGAGGAAAAGAACTAAAGTCAATTTATAGTTTTCTAAATTAGGTCACGTGATGGCCATTTTAAATGACGTCATTGCCCTCTAATTTTGGAAAATGCAGTCGCATTTCAAAATGCACTGGGGAGAAATGTGATGGCATTTCCCTCAGTACTCTGCCTTCTTTATTGTTTTTCCTTGTCCTTTGCTTCTCTTTATTTGCTGAAACAACCACAAACATGTTAGAAAGTTCACATGCTTAAACGTGATTTATTTATTTATTTTTCTTTTTTTAAGATAGATGGATACAAAATAAATTGGACTTTTCAAACTCCCAGGTAAATCCCCAGGAAAAGGTGTTCCCTACGGTCAACTTAAGTACCTTTTCCTAGACAGAGTTTTTACTCTTGTCCAGATATTTTTGGTTCCTATCTGTATTATTTATATATATATTTTTTTTCGTCTTTTTTTTTTAATTATTATTTCACTATAGATCCATGTAACATACAAAAACAATCTCAGGAGTAGAATGCATACCAGGTCAATCACAGAAACATGGGCTTCTTCATCTTCAAAGCCCTTCCCCCAATAGGGTTTGATTTTTTGTCTTTTCATGGGTTGATTGATTTCTTCTACTTCAATCTTTTTCCCACCTTTTTCTTCTTGTTCTCCAAGTAGACCTTCCAATGTTTCTCCTTGCATCATTTCTGGAAGAGTAGACTGGGAGAGTACATCAATTTCATCAATCATCGAGCACTCCTCAAGATCTCCAGGATATTTCATTGCATTTAGCACATAGAAAGTGACTTGCTGGTCATTGACCCTCATGGTCAACTCTCTTTTCTGCACATCAATTAAGGTCCTGCCAGTTGCTAGAAATGGTCGTCCTAAAATGATTGGCACTTCCTTATCGACTTCACAATCCAGAATGATGAAATATGCTGGGAGTACAAATTTGTCAACCTTGACTAACACATCTTCAATTTTTCCAATAGGTTGTGTTAGTGATCTGTCAGCTAACTGTAAGGTTACAGTTGTTGGTCTTGCTTCACCTATCCCCAACTGTTGAAAAACTGAGTATGGCATCAGGTTTATACTCGCTCCTAGATCGCATAAAGCTCTACCTACATTCCTTCCTCCCATGGAGCATGGAATGGTGAAACTTCCTGGGTCCTTGAGTTTGGGAGGGATTTCATTCTTGACCAGTGCACTGGAACATTCAGTAAGTGCAGCTGTTTCGTATTCTCCCAACCTTCTTTTCTTTGATATAATATCCTTCAGGAACTTCACGTAGGTAGGCATCTGTTCAAGTGCTTCTACCAATGGAATATTGATATGTAACTGCTTTAAGACATCTAAAAACTTTTTGAACTGTGCATCCTTTGAAGCATGTATTCTGGATCTATAACAAACTTTTTAGGTTTTGCGGTCGCATTTCCCTGTTTTTTCTCTGATCTTGAATTTTCATTTTTTTTCTTCCAAGGCTTCATGCTCCTTGGTCTTTTCTTTATCTTCTTTATTCTGAACTTCTGAGGTAACTTTTGATTTCTTTTCTAAAAACTTTTCTTGAGCTTCTTCTGGGATCTCTACTTCTTGATTCACTGGGTACTTTGGGCCATCATACTCTAGTCCACTTCTCAAGGTGACTTGCCTTGCACTGCACTTTTCCTTCTCTGTGAGGGATCTCAGTCTTGCTGGGCAGCGTCCCCTGTGGTCTGTTTTTAATTTCTTGAGCAATCTGTCCAATCTGTACTTCTAAATTTCTAACTGTAGCATTGTTTCTTGTCATGTACTCCTTCACAAGAGCCCTAGATTTGACTCTTGATTCTGCACTTGGACTGGTTGGAAGTTCTTTTGCGGGTGCTGTTGTGTAGGAGGTTTCCCGAATTGATTTGTGTTGGAATTACTTGAGCTGGCTTGTCCTCCCCAAGAGAAGTTTTGATGTTGTCACCAACATGGGTTGTATGTAGCCGAATATGGATTCCATCTATTCTGGTTCTGGTTCCCTTGTTGACCTACATAAAAGATAGACGCGGGATTTAGTGGACAATTATCAGCAGTATGTTCCTCACCACAAATTCACAGCAGTGAGAAGAAATAGCACTGGCAGGGGCTATGTTTGCTTTATTGTTCATAGTCATGCCCATCATCATGCTATGGATAGCCTTGATTTGAGCTTCCATGGTAGAATTAGCCTCTGTCTCTACTGCTTTAGCAGAATTCTTCAAAATTGTTGTTGGCTCAGTCTCTCCCCAATGTCTATTGTTTGTGGCTATGGTGTCAAGAATAGAATGTGCCTCATTTGCAGACTTCTTCAAGAAGGATCCGTTTGCCGATGCATTGACTAGTGCCTTTGAAGCCTGATCTAATCCACTATAAAAATGCTATAAGATGATGCAAGCAGGCAATCCGTGGTGTGGACACTTCCGAACCAGCCTTTGAAATCTTTCCCAAGCTGCATCAAGAGGTTCATTGTAAGATTGTCGAAATGCAATAATTTCAGCTCTATATTTGGCATTTTTATTAGAAGGGAAAAACTTCTCTAAAAATTTCTCAGCCAAACCGTTCCAAGAAGTGATGGAGTTTCGAGGGAATGAGTCCAACCAAGCTTCAACATCTCCCTGCAAAGAAAATGGAAAAAGCTTTAGCTTCAAAGTATCTTCAGGCAATCCTGTAACTTTAAAAGAATTGCAAACTCTAAAAAATAGTTTAATGTGTTTATATGGATCTTCATTTGGAAGTCCAGAGAATTGGCCCATGGTATCGAACATTTGAAACATCACTGGTTTGAGTTCAAACTGTGGAGCATCTATTGGTGGCTCCAAAATTCCTGGATTTAAAGTCTGAAAAACGGGTAAAACATAGTCCCTTATTGCTCTACTGCGGTCTTTAGCAATATAAATTGGATTTTCTTGTTGTGGCACTGGTGGAACTGGAGGAACTGGAGGAGTTCTCCCACCATTTTGCTCCCTTCCACGATTCTGTGGATCAACTTGAGGATCGACTCGAGGTGGTTCCATTGGAAACTCTTGTATGTAAGAAGCTTCTTCTAGAGGTTCCTGTGCGCTCAACTCTTGTTGTTCCTGTAGGGATAATAGCCCTAGGCAGCGGAAGAAACCAGAGACCTTTTTTCGAATTAAACGTCGATTGGGATACCAATACGACGACAAAACTATTTCAGCAATAAAACAGTAAATAACATGTTGTAAATTATTTATAAAACATGTTGAACATCATATACAAACATATAGATCTAATCTAGATTGGATCCTAATGATCCAAGATCAAGAACTACTTACTTATAAGGGCTTTCTTGATCGCTTCGCCTAATTCTCCAACGGAATGCAGAAAAAACAGCAACCTCCAAGGATCCTTCTTGCTGGATTTTGTGAACACGACCACAAGAGCTTCACCAGTATTCTCACAGGGAACAATCGTTGATTGCTTGTGGGAGCAAGGGAAATTCTAAGGAATTTTCTGGGAGGTTTGATCTCTGTTTTTGCTAGAGAGAATGACCGTCTTGGGAGAGAGATACGTGAGAGAGTGAGAGAAGATCGTTGTAAAACTGAATTAATTCCCTTACGGAAGAAAACCAACAACCCTAAAAATAACCTCTCCAAACGTGGATGGCTTAGGTTAGTGGGGAAAAAAATCAATCAGATATTTTAACTGATTGATAATTAATATTAATATTAACATTATAATTAATTAATATTAATAATTAATAATATAATTAATTTAACAATTAAATTAATTATTCTTAATGTAAATCACATTTACATAATCATTCCCACATAACCTATAGTTTTAATGCAATTCTATTAAATCAAATTTAATTGAATTAAATTAAAACAAAATTATTAATTAATTCAACAATTAATTAATACTATAATTAAATATCATATATTTAACTATATCTCTCTCATATAAACTATAGTATTAATGTACATCAAATGTGCATTAATTATAACCTATAGTTTTAATATGAATCCAATTCATATTTTAAACTTAACATTCGAACACCTTCGAATATTCAATTCCCCTTTATAATTTTACCTCAACGCTCCTAATGAGCTACCGGTGGGACCTAATGGACCTACAGATCAGAAGCTCCAACGATATGAGATTAATTGGCTAAACTCATTAACCAAGTTAATCAATGTTCGTTAACTGTGGTTCACTCCACTATAGAACCACAACTGCACTCTTCTCACTGCAGAAATATTTCTGTGTCCACGGATATCGACCATCAATAGCAAGTCAGCCCTTCACGTGTGTTCGTACCCCAACTAGGTCAAATTACCGTTTTACCCCTAGGCTACCTCTTTATCCTTAAGTTCCAGTCCTCCTCTAATGAACAACCTGTTTGAGATCCAACCTACAAACAGAAGTCCCTCTCGTGCCATAGAGAGGGTAGGGCCCATTGTTCAAGACCCGGAGACACCACTTAAGGGAACACACCTCTACTTACCCTAGAGTCGAGAAGGAGTGAATTCCATCTTGTGTGACTATGTTCCCAGCTCCCCACTCGGTCTTGTCCCTAAAATGGTAGGCTTATTGAGTCGACGTGCAGGCCACTCTCACCCGTACAAATAAAAGAACAATCCCTCATGGACAGGAGTCCATAATCCACTCAGGATTAAGGCCAAGTTGCCTAGGTTATCCTAGTGAAATAGAAACCAAACTAACTAACAGTGTTTACAGTTAATGGTTAACTATTTTGCGGTCTAGTCTTTGTGCAAACTCATTGCACAGGATACCCCCACTCGCATGTCAACTACATGAACGCGTTGGATCAGTACGTTTGTATCAAAATACAAAGCGGGCCGTATCCATAGTGTCACCAGGATAAGGTATCCAGCCTTATCCCTATACTACAGACCCTTTAGGCTAAATCTTGAACATTGATCCCCGTATGTCCCTACATACTAGTTCAAGCCTCATTCTATTAGCCTAGGATGTTTAGTTTATTGGACTAAGGTTAATAAGACAAGATTACACAATACAAACATTAACAAATGAATAATACATCCTTTTATTAATGTTCGGTCAAAAGGTACATTTATTATCTACGAGTTTTAGGGCATAAAACCCAACAGTTCCCTTTGAGAAACAATTGCAAATCAAAGTCAAATTCCCTTTGAGACAGAAATGCTGTCGCAATCCAATCGCAATTTCAAATAAAAAAACTGGTTTCACTTTTGGTCCCCGACAATGGCGCCAAAAACTTGGTGCGACAAAGGCTGAATGATGGATATGAGATAAGATGATAGATAATAATACTGATAAATTCAGCCAACCTTAGTGCAAGTATACACTATCGCACGTAGTCATAAAAAAAACCTTAGAAGTATTCCAAGGGTATCGATCCCACGAGGACTAAATTGGAAATTCAGATTTGAAGAAGAAACTGCTCAAATGATTGCTTAAAATAAGTAACCATAGAAATAATTGATGATTGATTTTTGGAAGATAAATAAAACAAATAAATAAAGGAATAACAATAATAAATAATACGAGGTATTCAATATAGTTTCATCCCAAAGGCAAACAACTTTAATCATATATTATTCAACTTAAGCCTAATCAATGCATTGGGCCAGATTTAACTTCTATTTGGCCTTGCTCCCAAGAACCGTTAGAAGGCTAAGCGAGTACCGTTATGCACATTTCTGTGACTCGACTCCGACATAGATAATTCACGAATGCAATCTATAACCCTATAGTTGATATAGGGTGCCTTAGGTAGCTTGCCCTATACCACCGAACAATATCTTTCGAGCTTTTTCTCCTATATCACCTTTATGAGAACCGATATCGTATGTCCCTTTCGAGATCAAACTCACATAGCAAGCAAAGTCTAAGTGATCAATTTAAACTCAGTAAGATCATAATGATAATCAATAAAGAATGACATGCATTGACTAGAAACTTAAGTAAATAAACACTTTCAAGCTATTGAACCATAAGGGAATTCACTATATTGAACCCCTCAACGGAATTTAGCTACTCATAGGGTTTTTTCTCTTTTATCCAATCCTTCTAGAGTTCGCTCGACACTCCACTCTCTCGCTTTTACAAGTGAGAATGGGTGAAAATCCCTACAAACCCTAAGGTTTGATGTCTAACTAAGGTTAGAATTCAGTCTTCTAGGAAGGACCTCGAGCATTCCTACTCATGGGCATCTACTAGGGTTCTGTCACCACCCTCTTCTTTCCAGTGAGTTCTGCTTGCATTTGACGTTGAATCAAGGCCTTATATAGTGTTGGAAGTTTTTGAGGAGCTGCGAAAATGGTGCTGGTAGGTAGCCTAGTCAAATTCGAGGTCAAAACAACCGGTTAGGTGAACAATAGTCTCGTTCAAAACGACCCGCGACAAACTCGGAACTGCCCCTGTTTTTCCAAAAATGCGGTCGCATTTCATTTTTGCCTTCCCAGAAATGTGGTCGCATTTCTGGGCAGTTTCCAGCTTCCTCTTCTTGTTCTGCACAGCAACAAACTTAGTCAAATTCCTATCAAATTGAGTCTTTTTAAGCATAATTTGACAAATGTGACTCTCAACTCCCTAACTTATCAACTTTAACATATTTTGAGCTTGGGAACAGTAAAATTGATCTAAAACATATAATTTTGACAAGGTAATGAGCTAAATATAAGGGTAAAATAGGTATATTTTTCACCCTTATCAGGAAAATAAATAAGAAAAATTAAATGCAAGAAAAGTAAAGGCAGGGTTAGTTGATCTTACCACGAGGATCACTGTAATCGGGGTTGAACTCGGTGTTAAGTTGGATTAATTTCATTCATCGATTATCAATTGATATTTAATTAACTATCTAAGTCCGGCGTACTTCGACAACAAACCGAGAGCCATGATCCAACTATCACAAACATGCAAACGCTAAGTTTGATTCTAGTTTAAATTATTTAATTGGCCTATTAACTAATCTAAACCGCATTGGGATCTAGCCGAATTAATTCATATGCAACGGGCAACAAACCACAATTACAATTGATTCAATCATTTAGTTCTAGGGATGCATGTGTAATATCATAATGTTAACCTATTTTCTACTTAGATTTAGCTAGTAAATTTAGAGAGGGCGCGTTGAAGGTTGTCCATCTTTCCTACCACAATCTAAATTTGTATGCAAAGAACTAAAATCATAAAGACAATTAACAAAGT
Organism: Luffa aegyptiaca; assembly: GCA_017139565.1. NCBI lineage: Eukaryota > Viridiplantae > Streptophyta > Magnoliopsida > Cucurbitales > Cucurbitaceae > Luffa > Luffa aegyptiaca. The sequence continues at coordinate 34,702,543 of CM029397.1, forward strand.
AATTAAGAATGTTAATCTCATAAAATTGAATCAAACGTACAAACCGAGGTCCCGATTACAACGATCTGAGCTTAGTTGGCCATAGACAAGCACCTCCAAGTAATTCTGATTAATCAATTAGACATAGCTTAGTAGGTGGATTATCTGAAAAGCCAAGAAGCACTCTGGGCTCATAATAATTCAGTAAAATTAATCTGTAGAAAATTAATGAATAAATTTGAATAAACTAACACTGAGTAATTCCGATTGCAGTGATCACAAAGGTTCGATTAGTTTACCCGTCTTTTATTTCTTGCTTTTATTTTCATTTTTTTTACTATTTCTACAATTTAATTTTCAGCATTTTATATTTCCTTGCTTTTAATCTATCCAAATCCAACCACCCTTTTTTTAGTCCTATCATCACAGTAAACCTGATTGAGACGAATTATTCTGTGCTAGGATTGAAGGCACTCATTCATTTTGTGCTCTCACAACTCTCTTGAAGGTTTCCCAGACTCCCACCAGTCTCCTGCCTCCCAAATCCTAAAGTCATACCGGTGTTTCTCTAGTGTTGGTGTTCGTGACTTTTGGAGGAACAATTCCAACAAAGATTGAGGTTTTTGGCTGATGCATTTTGTAGAGAAGAATCAAAGTTTAGGAGAAACGGTCAAGTCGCCAATGACGGTAAGATACTCTTGGATACATTTCTCTTAGACTTACATGAATTAAATAGTTTTAATTTAGTATAACCGACATGTTTATAGTCGTTTTACAGTAATTTATATGATGTATGGATGCTGTATCTTTTATCGTCGTATCGGTATTTTAATTTAGATTAAAACATAGTAGTTGGTCTCTGTATGTCTTTCGTTGCACGGGGTTTTTATCCCTGCAACTTTATTATTAAAACTTACCTAGGAATGCATATTATTCATATGAACTGCTGTTTAGTCTAGATTGCTTGAGGACAAACAATGAATTAAGTTTGGAGATGTGATAACACTAATTCATTTGTGTTATTTAACCTTTAAAATCGAGTTCATTGTTTAGCCTTCCACGTTAGAAATCTTAAAATATGAAATTTATAGTTAAAAAATATATAAATAGGGTATTTTATTAAGAATTTGTTAAAGTTTAATGGTTTTGTGCATAAGTCCAGTTGTGCCAACTTTTGCGCCCGCATCTAGAAAAGGAAGAATCTTGTTGGGTACAAAATAGAAGAAATGCACCAGTATCCGGATAAGGAAACATGTTATTCGAAGCATGGAGAGAAGCGACTACTCGAACTTTCGCTGCAAGAACCGAATTGGTTCGAATTATAATCACTTCTCATTGTATTGAATTAATTAAAGAATTAATCCAAGTTAAAATTATGCACTACCAAGTAAAGAGTATTCCAGGGTCAGATCGACAGGGAAGGGGCGAGTAGTAAAAGTGTCTTTCCTTAAATCCTATTATAATGCATGGACGTTAGGAATTACAAAAGAGATTGAGATGCGGTGAAATAAACATGCTATAATATAAAAATAGAAGATATGCTATAAAGGAAAAACAATGAGAGATGAGCTATCGAGGCTTTCACCGCAGTAATCACATAAGAAAAATAAGATATTAGTGCAGCGCACAACAATGAATCGACAAAATACTGATGCCTAAGCGAGAAATAATCATATGATTCCCTCCTGGTATTACACATGCATTTGGCGTAGAATTAAGAACGTTTCTATTCACTTAATTCAAGTGTTAGCACAATTCTCTATTTACTTGCAAGCGGCTGAATTAGCCCTAAGACAACTTAAACACATCCATGAACTATCTCTTGCGGCCGCACTATTACTAGCGCAACTAGACTACATGTAATGCATTATCTTGCTCTACTTAGATATTTCCACATGCATTACCCTCTCGGGATTTATCCATGTTGCTACCTCTACCGGCTGGCCAGGTGGATATTAGTAATGGAAAAATTAGCACATCTAAATAAAAAGCATCAATATCATTGATTCATTGTAGCGCATACAAAAATAATCCTAAAGCCACATGGGCGCCTAGTGTCACAACCATACTAGAAGAGAGTAGGTTGTGACCCTCACTGTGCAGACAGTTCAGTGGTGGCACGCGAGTGTTACCCATCGGGCCATGCCAAAGGGCCGAGAGATGTTGGGATTGGTGCCCTAAAACTCGTAGATAGTGAATGTTAAACAAATATTATATACTTGTTCAATAAAGTTGTTATCGAGATTAATTCAGTAAAGTCATTACTGAATAAGTAAATAGCACATTAGATAACCCAAATCCAATAAACTAAGATCCATGGCTATAAGATGAACACTTGAGCTTTATGTAGAGACATAAAAGTGGATCAAGCTCGAGTTATAGCCTAAACGGTCTATAGTATAGGAATAGGGCTGGGTACCTTATTCTGGGGACACTATGAGACGCGGCCCACTTTATAGATAGTATAGACGATGTGATCCTAAATCGTCCATGTAGAGACATGTGAGTGGGGGCGTCCTATGCAATGAGTTTGCATAAGACCAGGACCGAGAAATAAGTCACTCTCGCTTTATAACACCGTTTACTGACGAGACTGACTATTTCATGTGATGACCTAGGTAACTCGATCTTAATCCTGAGCTAACTATGAACTCCTGTTTATTCGGGTTTATCCTTAGATCTGCATAGGTGAGAGTGGCTCAGTATCGCCGACTCAATAAGCCTCCCATTTCAAGGATAGGAACGGGTAGATAGCTGGGGACATAGTCGTGCGAGAAGGAATTCACTCCTACCCAAATTAGGGATAGTAGAAAGGTTGTTCCCTTAAGTGCTGACTCCGGGGCTTGAACAAAGGGATCCCGCCCTCTCATTGGCCCGAGAGGGACTCGGTTTATTGGTTGGACCATAAACCAATTGTTCATTAGAGGATCAGTGGGACTTAACGAACTAGAAGTACTATAGGGGTAAAACGGCTTTTTGACCTAGCTATAGCTACGAACAACCTGTGAAGGATCGACTTACTAATCATGGTTAAATCAAGTGGACGGAAATATATCTATAGTGAGGGGAGTGCGACTATCGGGCTATAGTGGAGTGTCCCGGTAGTTAACGAATGTTGGTTAAGCTTGGTTAATGAGATTAGTCGGTTAGCCTCGAATCGTTGGAGCCCATGATCTATAGGTCCATTAGGTCCCCCTACTAGCTCATATCGGAATAAAGCCTAGAACAAAAAGATAGGAAGCTTTGAATCGTTCAAAATCGGGAAAAAGGGTATTATCGTAAATTGTGTTTGACACAATAATTTAATTATGAATTAAATTAGAAAATGAGAGATGAAGTATTTAAAAGTGTTTTGAATACTGTATATATGTATTAGGAATCATATATAATGAATTGCACAAGGTAACAAAGATTCATTAGATTAATCATATCATATTAATTTGAAATGTTTCAAATTAATTACCAAGCAATCAATTTCAATTTAGAATTGAAATTAGGGTTAATTTGCAAGCTTGAAATCAGATTTCAATTTGAATTTAGTGGATTTGGTTGGAATCCCACTTATGCATGATCATTCAAAGTGGAAAGACAACTCACTCATGCATTGTTGCATGTCTTGTGTAATGAACACCTAGAATCCACTTGAGCTTGCAAATACACCATGTGTCTTGTGTCTTGAGGCTTGGCTTTGCATGGGAACTCTCTATAAGAAGAGTATGAATCAGATTCAAGTGGAGAGAGTGATTTTCCATACTGTTATGCTGCTGGAATTTACACTCAAGCTCTCTCATCTCTCATACTTCTCCATAGCTTGATCCTTCAAGCATTCCCTTCCCATTCCCTATCTTATATAGACTCCCACAAGTCGTTCTTGGCCCGGAGGATAGTAGGGAAGACTCTAGAGGTTGTCCAAGGAGCATAGGAGAAGAAAACACCACAAGGAGTTCCTCATTAGTGAGCTACAAAGGTTGGTGTTCTCTAAACTCTCTGTTCTGTCTTTTCTAGAACATGCATGCTTTAGGAGTAAAATTGAATGAGTTAAGTGCTTCCAATCTTCAATTGCTTCCGCATGTGTTATATGAACACCTTCAATTGGTATCAGAGCCAGGTTAGAGCACTTAATTTGCATCAATTTTGCTGTGGTGTGTACCATTTTGAAAATGAATTTTTCTGGGTGCTAAAGTGGATTTTTCTGGTTTGGCAATTTTTTGAGCTTTCAATTGTTCATGAAATTGTAATTGCTCGGAAATGTAAGAGCGTTAATGTGTGTTCTAGAGTCTGTAATTTTTATAGAGTCAATAGAGTCCATATAGGCTGTAAAATCGAAGAAAACCGGGGAAGACGCAAGCAGAAAACAGCAAGCAGTAGCTGCTGGTCGCGAGAGCGTCGGGACGCTCTTCAAGTAGCGTCCCGAAGCTGTTGAATAATATTTCCAGGCGCTGCAGATTTCCAGATCCAGTTCGGTCCAAGGGCGTTTTTGGGGTCCGGTTCGGTCTGCTGCAGTCCGGTTCAGCCACTTTTGACTCTTTTCAAGCCCGGTTCAATCCTTGGAGGATCGGTTCGGGGCAGTTCGAGTTGCTCGGGATCATTACAAGCATTTGTTAATAATTATTAATGTAATAATTAGTTAATTGCTTGTTTATAATTGCCAAACCAATCCACTTTAGGTTGTTTTTAATTTATTTATGCATTGTGAATGTGTGATTAAATTAGATTAATTATATGTGCATTATGAGCATGCCATATAGTTTTAAAACCCCACCATAGGAAAGCATGTTCATGCATTTGTTTAATTTGAATAAGTGTTATTTATTAATTCAAATGCATGAGGGAAATTTCATGTTTATTAATATAAGTGTTGTATTAATTAGGGAGATTCATGCTTGAATGGTTAATTTCCTAATTGATTAATTCTTATAATTGTTATAATTATTAAAGGATAAAATTAACCAAGCATGAAGCATGAAATTTCATTAGTTTGATTATAAGTGTTATACTCAAATTAGGCTTGTTATGGATTTGTTTTATAATTGTTATAAAAGAGATAGAATTCTAAAATCTATAACAAGATAAAAGCATGCTCACTTAGGTTAATGAACCTACAAATCGATCAACTTGCATAGTTTAGGTCGATATCTTGTAAAACAACGGTTACGAGAGAACTCAACCGACAAAATGCTGTCTAAGGCTGGAGGTATTTAAGTTGACGGTTTACGGAACACCTCCTACCTGGGCATTGAGTCGGTTCTTGAGTTAAGTTAACTCGAGTTTTATGAGCATGCGTGAGCGGTGTGAGGTTGTAAAGTGTTATCACCTAGACATCGTAGTATAAAGAGTTATACAAACCTAGACATAGGATGTTTCTAAATGGTGCTTTTCTTATAACTTGAATGATTGATTGTTATATGCTTTTAAACACCATTAGAAAGCATGTTATAGGGTTAATTCATTAAAAGTTATAAGAGTTATAAAAGTTGATGAATAGAATCCGTAAAACCTATAACAAAGAGTTGCATGCTAACATAGGATCTTAGGATCTTGTCATTCTTTAAATGGTTTAAAATGAAATAGACCTAGGATCGCCTTTTCTAATAGGATTAGAAATATGTCTTACTTAGTTTTTTAAAATAGTTTTAAAATTTTGAGTAAGTAGGACATAAGACCTTGGTTATAAGGGAACTCTCCCGGCAAATGGTTCGGAACCTGAGTTGAATTAACCATAGTCTTACTAGCATGCAATGTCACTAGGTTATTAAAAGAGTTTAATTCACCTAGACATTTAGTGTAAAGACCTTGTTTAATAAGGCATAGACTTAGATAGATTCATTTAGCCGGAATTTACCTAAGTAATAGACCCTAAAACCTTACGACACTTTAGTGGGAGGAAAAGTATAGAAATGAAATATTCATATTAAGTTTCTACTCTCACGTCCCCCTGAGTTCACGCCGTGAGATCCATGCTTGGCCTCGAGGCGCCCTGGGAGCGTCCCCCTACAGATGGTGTTTGCATGGATTAATATCAAGGTGAATGGGGAAAGTGTTCATAGTAAGTGGGAGAAGGAAACGTGTCAAACGTATCCTACGGTCTCCATCATTAGGTTGCACCGTGAGATTCCTATGCGCTGCCTGCGAGTCGCCCTGGGAGCGATCACCCTACGGAGGGCTTGCTCATGGGATTCGGAACAACGCAAACTCCAGAAATGGATAGGGTTTCCTAGGGCCATTCCCAACATTAGCTCTTCCCTACGGTGGCATTGTTGGGGCCGCCCTCTGCGATCTGAAAATGATGGGTAACACTTACAAGATGGTCTTGACCAAATTAACGTTAGCTAATAACTATTGGAGTAAGAGTTATTCTGGGAATAGTATTTGGCCGAGATTGTCTCGATTCAGAGGAGGAGTAGTTGACTGCCCTACGGTAGCTATTATTCTAAACCCCTGAAGAATCGTTGCAAAATAAATCAATTGTATATATATATGGGTCGATGATTGCTTTTGCTAAAATCTGATTGGATAATTTGAATAAAGGGTTTAGTGCAAGTTTCTAATAGAGATTAATTTGTTTGTTTCAGCAAATATGTCGAAAAACGTATGTGCTTTGTCAAATGCCAAATTAAACGGATTAGTACATACGACTAAGAATACTTTCTTAAACGCTAAACACGTGGCAAACAATTTAGGATTGGTCTCAACTGAGGAATGTCCTCAAACTAACTGCTTAGCCAAGAAAAACATGATCCACGACTCTAAATGCGATTTATTAGTCTTGGAAACGTGTTTAGTGGAAAACGACGATTCTACCTGGATACTTGATTCAGGTGCCACTAATCACGTATGTTCTTCATTTCTAGGAATGAGTTCCTGGCAACAGCTAAGAGCTGAAGAGATGACTCTTAAAGTCGGAACAGGAGAAGTCATCTCGGCTATTGCAGTGGGAGACATAAAATTATTCTTCACTAAGGAACGTTACATGATATTAGATAATGTGTACATAGTTCCGAAAATTAAAAGAATTTTGATTTCTCTATCTTCTTTAATTGAACAAGGATATTCAATTTCTTTTTCAGTTAATGAAGCGTTCATAACTAAAAGAGGTATTGATGTTTGCTCTGCAAACATGAAGAATAAATTGTATGTTTTGAGACCAATTGAGTCTAAAGCTATTTTAAATCATGAGATGTTTAAAACTGCTGAGACTCAACCTAAAAAACGAAGAGTTTCTCAAGATACCTATCTCTGGCACTTGAGGTTAGGCCATATCAACCTCAATAGGATTGGGAGATTGGTCAGAAGTGGACTTCTAAACAAGTTAGAAGACGACTCGTTGCCTCCTTGTGAGTCATGCCTTGAGGGTAAGATGACAAAACGACCTTTTACCGGAAAAGGTTATCGTGCCAAAGAGCCCCTAGAGCTCATTCATTCGGACCTCTGTGGACCAATGAACATTAGAGCTCGAGGAGGGTACGAATATTTCATCAGTTTCATTGATGATTATTCGAGGTATGGCTATCTCTACCTGATGCATCATAAGTCCGAAGCTTTTGAAAAGTTCAAGGAGTACAAGGCCGAGGTTGAGAACCTATTAGGTAAGACGATAAAAACACTTTGATCTGATCGAGGTGGACAGTATATGGACTCAAGTTTTCAAGACTATTTGATAGAACATGGAATTACGTCCCAACTCTCAGCCCCTGGTACACCTCAGCAAAATGGTGTATCGGAAAGGAGAAACAGAACCTTGTTGGACATGGTTCGTTCGATGATGAGTTATGCTCAGTTGCCTAACTCATTTTGGGGTTATGCAGTAGAAACTGCAGTTTATATCTTGAACGTAGTTCCCTCAAAGAGTGTTTCTGAAACACCGTTTGAGCTCTGGAAAGGTCGTAAAGCTAGTTTACGACATTTCAGAATTTGGGGATGCCCTGCATACGTGCTAGAAGCAAACCCAAAGAAATTAGAGCCTCGTTCTAGATTTTGCCTATTTGTAGGCTATCCCAAAGAAACGAGAGGTGGATACTTCTTCGATCCAGAGGAAAATAAAGTACTTGTATCGACAAATGCTACATTCCTAGAAGAAGATCACCTCAGAGATCACAAGCCACGAAGTAAAGTCGTTTTAAGTGAACTATCTGACGAAGCTACAGAAACATCAACAAGAGTTGTTGATGATGCTGGCACCTCGACTCAATCTCGTCCTTCTCAAGAAATAAGAGAACCTCGACGTAGTGGGAGGGTTGTTAGACAACCTGATCGCTATTTGGGTTTAACTGAAACTCCAGTCGTCATACCTGATGACGGGATCGAGGATCCATTAACCTTTAAACAGGCAATGGATGATGTTGACAAGAACGAGTGGATTAAAGCCATGGACTTAGAAATTAAGTCCATGCATTTTAATTCAGTATGGGATATTGTAGATCAACCTGAAGGGGTTAGACCCATAGGGTGCAAATGGATCTACAAGAGAAAACGAGACGCTGCTGGAAAGGTACAGACCTTTAAGGCACGACTTGTGGCAAAGGGTTTTACCCGACGGGAGGGGATTGACTATGAAGAAACCTTCTCCCCTGTTGCCATGTTGAAGTCGATCCGTATACTTTTGTCCATTGCCACGTTTTACGATTATGAAATATGGCAAATGGATGTCAAGACTGCCTTTCTGAATGGCAATCTTGAAGAAAGTATCTACATGTCTCAGCCAGAGGGGTTCATTGCACAGGATCAAGAGCAAAAAGTTTGCAAGCTTAAACGATCCATTTATGGATTAAAACAAGCGTCTAGATCCTGGAATATGAGATTTGATACTGCGATCAAATCTTATGGCTTTGAACAAAACGTTGATGAGCCTTGTGTTTACAAAAGGATCATCAACAACTCCGTAGCTTTCTTAGTACTGTATGTGGATGATATCCTACTCATCGGGAATGATGTAGGTTATCTAACTGACATTAAACTATGGCTAGCAACTCAATTCCAAATGAAAGATTTGGGTGAGGCACAATATGTTCTAGGGATCCAAATTGTTCGAGACCGAAAAAACAAAACGCTAGCCCTGTCTCAAGCGTCTTATATCGACAAATTGTTGGTTATATATAAAATGCAAAATTCCAAGAAAGGACTTTTACCTTTCAGGCACGGAATTAATTTGTCTAAGGAACAGTGTCCTCAGACACCTCAAGAAGTTGAGGACATGAGACGAATTCCCTATGCCTCTGCAGTAGGCAGCCTAATGTATGCCATGTTGTGTACAAGGCCTGATATTTGTTATGCAGTAGGGATTGTCAGTAGATATCAATCCAATCCAGGATTCGATCACTGGACAGCCGTTAAAAATATCCTCAAGTATCTAAGGAGAACGAGGGACTATGTGCTCGTGTATGGTACCAAGGATTTGATCCTTACAGGATACACTGATTCTGACTTTCAAACCGATAAAGATTCGAGGAAATCTACATCGGGGTCACTATTCACTCTGAATGGAGGAGCAATAGTATGGCGTAGCATCAAGCAAGGATGCATTGCAGACTCGACCATGGAGGCCGAATATGTAGCCGCTTGCGAAGCAGCAAAAGAAGCAGTATGGCTCAGGAAGTTCCTGACTGACTTGGAAGTCATTCCGAATATGCATCTGCCAATCACCTTATATTGTGATAATAGCGGCGCAGTTGCAAACTCAAAGGAACCTCGTAGCCATAAGAGAGGCAAGCACATCGAAAGGAAATATCATCTCATTAGGGAGATTGTGTACCGAGGAGACGTGATCGTCACAAAAATAGCGTCGGAGCACAACATTGCTGATCCGTTCACGAAGGCTCTCACGGCTAAAGTGTTCGAGAGTCATCTAGAAGGTCTAGGTCTGCGAGATATGTATGGAAAATAATCTAGGGCAAGTGGGAGAAATGTAACCGGTATCTGATGCCCTGGTTTATTGTATTTGTACATTATAATACGTTTTATGTAATATACATGTATTTTATACACCCACTGCCGTTATGGATTATAGTACATCCCACTAAACTAGAGTTTTAGTTCAAGTGGGAGATTGTTGGGATTGGTGCCCTAAAACTCGTAGATAGTGAATGTTAAACAAATATTATATACTTGTTCGATAAAGTTGTTATCGAGATTAATTCAGTAAAGTCATTACTGAATAAGTAAATAGCACATTAGATAACCCAAATCCAATAAACTAAGATCCATGGCTATAAGATGAACACTTGAGCTTTATGTAGAGACATAAAAGTGGATCAAGCTCGAGTTATAGCCTAAACGGTCTATAGTATAGGAATAGGGCTGGGTACCTTATTCTGGGGACACTATGAGACGCGGCCCACTTTATAGATAGTATAGACGATGTGATCCTAAATTGTCCATGTAGAGACATGTGAGTGGGGGCGTCCTATGCAATGAGTTTGCATAAGACCAGGACCGAGAAATAAGTCACTCTCGCTTTATAACACCGTTTACTGACGAGACTGACTATTTCATGTGATGACCTAGGTAACTCAATCTTAATCCTGAGCTAACTATGAACTCCTGTTTATTCGGGTTTATCCTTAGATCTGCATAGGTGAGAGTGGCTCAGTATCGCCGACTCAATAAGCCTCCCATTTCAAGGATAGGAACGGGTAGATAGCTGGGGACATAGTCGTGCGAGAAGGAATTCACTCCTACCCAAATTAGGGATAGTAGAAAGGTTGTTCCCTTAAGTGCTGACTCCGGGGCTTGAACAAAGGGATCCCGCCCTTTCATTGGCCCGAGAGGGACTCGGTTTATTGGTTGGACCATAAACCAATTGTTCATTAGAGGATCAGTGGGACTTAACGAACTAGAAGTACTATAGGGGTAAAACGGCTTTTTGACCTAGCTATAGCTACGAACAACCTGTGAAGGATCGACTTACTAATCATGGTTAAATCAAGTGGACGGAAATATATCTATAGTGAGGGGAGTGCGACTATCGGGCTATAGTGGAGTGTCCCGGTAGTTAACGAATGTTGGTTAAGCTTGGTTAATGAGATTAGTCGGTTAGCCTCGAATCGTTGGAGCCCATGATCTATAGGTCCATTAGGTCCCCCTACTAGCTCATATCGGAATAAAGCCTAGAACAAAAAGATAGGAAGCTTTGAATCGTTCAAAATCGGGAAAAAGGGTATTATCGTAAATTGTGTTTGACACAATAATTTAATTATGAATTAAATTAGAAAATGAGAGATGGAGTATTTAAAAGTGTTTTGAATACTGTATATATGTATTAGGAATCATATATAATGAATTGCACAAGGTAACAAAGATTCATTAGATTAATCATATCATATTAATTTGAAATGTTTCAAATTAATTACCAAGCAATCAATTTCAATTTAGAATTGAAATTAGGGTTAATTTGCAAGCTTGAAATCAGATTTCAATTTGTATTTAGTGGATTTAGTTGGAATCCCACTTATGCATGATCATTCAAAGTGGAAAGACAACTCACTCATGCATTGTTGCATGTCTTGTGTAGTGAACACCTAGAATCCACTTGAGCTTGCAAATACACCATGTGTCTTGTGTCTTGAGGCTTGGCTTTGCATGGGAACTCTCTATAAGAAGAGTATGAATCAGATTCAAGTGGAGAGAGTGATTTTCCATACTGTTATGCTGCTGGAATTTACACTCAAGCTCTCTCATCTCTCATACTTCTCCATAGCTTGATCCTTCAAGCATTCGCTTCCCATTCCCTATCTTATATAGACTCCCACAAGTCGTTCTTGGCCCGGAGGATAGTAGGGAAGACTCTAGAGGTTGTCCATGGAGCATAGGAGAAGAAAACACCACAAGGAGTTCCTCATTAGTGAGCTACAAAGGTTGGTGTTCTCTAAACTCTTTGTTCTGTCTTTTCTAGAACATGCATGCTTTAGGAGTAAAATTGAATGAGTTAAGTGCTTCCAATCTTCAATTGCTTCCGCATATGTTATATGAACACCTTCAAGAGAGAAGTGCCGTGATGCGATCGAGGAGGACGATGCATCATCCAACACACCAAGATGAGTGGGCATTGATGTCAGACGAAGGCATAAGCAAGTTGAGAAGCAACAGTGTCATCAGATGCGTGAGTGGTATGCTTAATAGGGGTCAGATGGGGCCCCAGGGCATAACCTTGGAAGTCGGGGTTTCGTCATGAGTTTTGACGAGCGGCTCTGGAGTTAAGTGCATATGATTGAAGTATGCAAGTCCGTAAAGTTTCGTGTCAATCGGACACCAGACAGGCACTCTACGTTGGCGTATAACTCCTCGTGAAATTGACGTGCAGGGGTATCAAACCAAATATGCCTTAGAATGCACTATAGGGGGAGGCAAGGTGTTGGCTTTCCACCACCCCTGGGTTTTGTGGCCTAAGTGAGCTACCCCATGGCACATGCATGTGTCATGGCGTGGGCGAGCGTTGCAAGAGGAGTGTCTTAGGCGTCTTCCTTTGGGAAATGGTTTAAAAGGACAATGTCGGGTGACACGGGTGTGCCGTCATTGCGCCCCTTCCCATGGGCCTGAGGTTGCACCATAGGGTCGGGCTGCGGCACGGTATGCAGAAATGACTTGGCATGGACACGGAAGGGTTCATGCCTCGATAAGTGCTCGAATGGATGGATGTCCGGGAGGTCCCAAATATAAGCAAAGACCATGGGTCGGTTCTCGAGAAACAGGTCCAAGTGAGCTGTTAAGTCAGATGACATCTCAAGGCTCGGGGTGGCATCGTGCAGCATCAGTGGAACCTGATAGTTCCTGGTTGACACGGTATTTGCCTGAAATGTCCCGATAAGCTTCAGTAAGCGTCAAAAAGCCACAGTAAGCGTTATAATGCCTCAATAGGTCCCGATAAGTGCTGAAATCACCCGGTAAGATTCGGTTGAGTGTTTTAAGGTCGTTTTGACCCAGCGAAGGGTCCAAACACATCCTGACGAAGTTCCAAATCAATGTAGAAGCGTGTGAGTCGTGTTATTGAGATTGAAGATGATGAAATGAGATGCGACATTGCGTTTAAATGACCTTGGCCTGATGTAGAGGCAAGGTTGAGCCTTTGGACTTGGCCCAGGGTAGAGGCAAATCGGCTAGAGTCGCGAATGAGGGAAAATACATGTACGGGCGACGTGTATGGCCGAATGAAGCTCAGTTGCAAGATAAGTTGAGTTCGGTTGAGGATGAAAGAACTTCACCTAAGGTCCGATGAAGCCAAAAAGTCCTGCAAAAAAATTATACGGGTTAAGAGATGACCCTTAATGCTGGCCATGGTCGCATGTAGATCATGGCGCCGCACGGTTGAAAAATACGACCGTGACACCTAGGCTAAGCCTTGATAAAAAGAAATTATTTCAAGCTACAATATAAAGCACACAATGCAATAAAACATAAAAATGTAGTAATGCCTTGGATGATTCTTGGATGATTTTTCTCCTTTCATCTCCCCTCTATTTATAATCTCTTCTTTCCTGGAGCCAAAGGGGAATACTTGAAGGCAAAGGATCATCATATGGATAGAAACATGCTCCCTACTCAAACTTGCTCCCCACTCAATACCAATGCTCTAGCTCATAAGCTCTAGCTCATCATGCTTCCATGCGCCAGAATTCTACAACATCATGCTTCCCATGCGCCAGGCTTCTAACTCATCAAATAATCACCAAATTGGGCCCGATTAGTGTCAATTTCTCAAAATTGCATCAATTTCTCCTTTTGGGACTAAGAATTCTGAAATCAATAAATTAATGCAATTAAGTACCAAATTAAGCACATAATAAGCTAAAATTTAGGGCTAAAAAGATAACATTTTTTCATGTTATCAAATACCCCCAAACTTAAACTTTTGCTCGTCCCGAGCAATAATTGACTGGATATAGAAAAAAAAACAGACTCAAACCTCTTTGATTCAATTTTCAGAACAATATAGAAAACATAAGTGTGAATCATGTAAGCATAGCATAGTCATGAGAAATTTCAAATTAAACTTAGAATTAATGAATAGCATGCTCAAAACTTATCTAAAGGTACTCCTACTAACATAGATTAGTTTTATGGCTTTTTCCATAAGTTTTCCCCCTACATTGGCTAAGAATCTAATATTTCATAACCTAGCAATCATGGAAAACAAAGAAGCTTAGGGCACCTGATTTTTTTTTTTTTTTTTTTTTTACGGGTGGATCCTCCCCCAAACTTGCATTTTATTGAATATTAAGGGCACTAGCTTTCACACACCGCTGCAGGGACCCATATCCCGAGTTTAACTCTTGGATGGCCTAACTGATCACAATGGAGGTAGCTCTTTTTACCCCTAATCATTTTAATTCTTTTTGCAAGCTAACATGATTGTTTTTTTCCATTTTTTTCAACAGATTTTCTTCTTTTTGTTGTTCTTTTGCAGGCATAACATATTTTTCTTTTTCTTTCACCTAGCTCTTACATGCACAATCAAGCATGGATTCTTAGTATTAGGTACATCGAAGTCAGAACAAATTTATAAAAGTCATAAGAAAAATCTAAGTTTTCGAAGTTCACAACAAAATAAGCTAATCACATGCTTTAGACAACAATTCTAAGTAAAAAAAAAAAAAAATCAATTTTCTCAAGTTTTAGCTATTCTCCCAAACTTCACTATTTATATAAACTATATTATTAAAAAAAAAACTTGAATCAAATATTAGGTCGTCATTGCCACCAAAACATGTAACTGAAGGTGTTCATATAACACATGCGGAAGCAATTGAAGATCGAAAGCACTTAAGACATTCAATTTTGCTCCTAAAGCATGCATGTTCTATAAAAGACAGAATAGAGAGCTTAGAGAACACCAACCTTTGTAGCTCACAAATGAGGAACTCTTTGTGGTGTTTTCTTCTCCTATGCTCCTTGGACAACCTCTAGAGTCTTCCCTACTATTCTCTTGGGCCTAGAATGACTTGTGGGAGTCTTATAGTAGTAAGAAATAGGAAGGGAATGCTTGAAGGTACAAGCTTTAGGAAGAAATGAGATGAGAGAGTATTTGAGGGAGAATTTCAGCAGCATAACCTTAATCAAATTGTTGTCTCTCTTTGAATATGATTCAAGCACCCTTTATAGACCTCTCCCATGCAAAGACAAGCTTCATGACACTAGACACATGGTGAAAATCCAACTCAAAGTGGATTCTAGGTGTTTAATTCACAACACATGCATCTAGTGCATGGTTGTGTTGTTTTCCACTATGCATCATCATGCAAGAGTGGGAATGCCACTAAATCCACTATGATTTGAATCTTAATTCTGAATTTTCAGCTTGCAATTCATTTCTAGTTTCAATTCAAAATTGAAATTGATTTTAAGGCAATTAATTGGGACATTTCCAAGTAATTTTGATATGATTAATCCAATTAATCTTTATCACCTAGTGCCATGAATTATATATGATTCCTAACACATATATATGGTATTTAAAACACTTTTAAATACCTTATCTCTCTATTCCTAATTTAATTCATAATTAAATCATTGTGTCGAACACGTTTTACGATAAAACCCTATTTCCCGTTTTTGAACGATTCAAAGATTCCTATCAAAATATTCTAGGCTTTAATCCGATATGAGCTAGTAGGGGGACCTAATGGACCTATAGATCATGGGCTCCAACGATTCAAGGCTAACCGACTAATCTCATTATCTAAGCTAGCCAACATTCGTTAACAACCGGGACACTCCACTATAGCCCGATAGTTGCACTCCCCTCACTATAGATATATTTCCGTCCACTTGATTTAACCATGTTTAGTAAGTCGTTCCTTCACAAGTTGTTCGTAGCATTAGCTAGGTCAAATAACCGTTTCACCCCTATAGTACTTCTTGTTCCTTAAGTTCCACTAATCCTCTAATGAACAATCGGTTTGCGGTCCAACCATCAAACCTAAGTCCCTCTCGATCTAACAAGAGGGTGGGGCCCCTTGTTCAAGTCCTGGAGTTAGTACTTAAGGGAACAACCTATCTACTAACCCTGAAAAGGGTAGGAGTGAATTCCGTCTTGCGAGACTACGTCCCCAGCTATCTATTCGATCTTATCCCCAAAATGGTAAGCTTGTTGAGTCGGCGATGCTGACCACTCTCACCCATGCAGATCAAAGGATAATCTCGTATAAACAGGAGTTCATAGTTAGCTCAGGATTAAGAACGAGTTACCTAGGTCATCTATGAGAAATAGTCAGTTTCTTCAGTAAACGGCGTTATAAAGAGAAAGTGACTTATTTCGTGGTCCAGTCTTATGCAAACTCATTGCATAGGACGCCCCCACTCGCATGTCTCCACATGAACGATTTAGGATCTCATCGTTTGTACTTAATACAAAGTGGGCCGCGTCCATAGTGTCCCCAGGATAAGGCACCCAACCGTATCCTTATACTATAGACTATTTTTGGCTATAAACTTGAACTTGATCCTACGATATGTCTCTACATATAGTTCGAGTATTCATTTTATAGCCAAGGATCTTAGTTTATTGGATTTAGGTTAATCATTTGCAATTTACATATTCAATAACATCTTTTACTGAATAACCTCAATAACGACATTATTGGAAATAGAAATATGTTTAACGATTTACAAACTACGAGTTTATAGGACATTAAACCCAACAGTAACTATTGAATTCTTTCTCCAAACAGCGAAGCCAATCCCCCAAAACTTAAAATGGAAAATGTTCTCATTGGACCCCCAAACTTGGTTTGCACTTTGTGGTAGGGAAGGGTTTTTAAGAATGCGCTAGTATTTCTAAATTTTAACACAATGTGAGGGAAATACAAACGAGGTAGAGCAATAAAAACTTGATGAGATAACACTATTGTGGTAGGGAAAACCCAAAATTTTAAGGCATTATACAAATATTAAGTGCATGCAAATCAACTCAAGAAAGATTGAAGCATCAAACAGGCATGTTGTACTAAAAGTAAGTGCATTGAGAAACATTATCAAACATGAAAATTGCAGAAGCAAAGCATACTCTCTACTCAAAGCTAGCGCATTAACCCAACTCATCAACATTGAGACTTCTAACCTAATGCTTTCTTCTTCTCACTTCTGAAGGGATAAAAGCCCTACGCAGGGAAAAGAATTACCGAACCTACTCATAGTTTTTTATTTTAATTTGAAATACCAATACAATTTGCAAAAGATTATAGCAATAAATCTATATTTAATGGGGTGTACAACGGCTATAAACATGCTAAATGATTAACTAGATCGATCCTAGTGATCAAGGATT
The DNA here is from genome assembly GCA_017139565.1 of Luffa aegyptiaca. Taxonomy (NCBI): domain Eukaryota; kingdom Viridiplantae; phylum Streptophyta; class Magnoliopsida; order Cucurbitales; family Cucurbitaceae; genus Luffa; species Luffa aegyptiaca. The sequence continues at coordinate 34,719,776 of CM029397.1, forward strand.
TCATAGAAAACTTACTTTTGTAGAAAGCCTTGATCGATTCGCCTTTTCTTGCTAATAAGATCGAAAACGCAGCAACCTTCTTGTGCAAACACCACAAATTTGTTACACCGGTATATCTCTAAGACTTCTTGAAGCAGAAGACTTGTGGGAGTCTCTTGGGAGAGATCTCTAAGAAAAGGAGAGTCAATTGGATGTCTTTCACCCCACCCCTGGGGTCCTATATATAGGTAAAGGCCCAAGACCTTTTCCTAATAGGAAAAGGTCTATGAATAAGTTCAAATCTAATATCTGAACAATATCTAATTTTAATAAATAATTAATTAATTACCCAATTAAATATCACATATTTAATCTTAGGGATTTTATTAAAATTAAAATTAATATGAATCCAATTCATATTAAATTTATTTGAACTCCTTCAAATATTTTTCTCAAGAATCAATTTTTGAAATTAATTCAAAAATTATATTATAAGTTTCATAAAACTTTATATTATAATGTATCAACATACATCATAAGATTCCCTTAAATAAATTGAACACTTTCAATTAACAATTTATACTTAATTGCTTCAAGTCTCTTTTCGAGCTACCAGTGGGACCTAATGGATCTACAGATCAGAAGCTCCAACGATACAAGACTAATCGGCTAAACTCATTAACCAAGTTAGTCTCCATTCGTTAACTGTGGGTCACTCCACTAAAGACCCACAGCTGCACTCTTCTCACTACAGAATATTTCTGTGTCCACGGATATTGACCAATAATGGAAAGTCAGTTCTTCACGTGTGTTCGTACCCCAGCTGAGTCAAATCACCGTTTTACCCCTGGTTTACATCTTTGTCCTTAAGTCCCCAGTGCTCCTCTAATGAACGACCTGTTTAAGGTCCAACCAACAAACAGAAGTCCCTCTCGTGCCATAGAGAGGGTTGGGCCCATTGTTCAAGTCCCAGAGACACCACTTAAGGGAACACACCTCTACTTACCCTAGAGTCGGGAAGGAGTGAATTCCATCTTGTGTGATTTTGTTCCCAGCTCCCCACTCGGTATTGTCCCCAAAATGGTAGGCTTATTGAGCCGGCGTGCTGGCCACTCTCACCCATACAAATCAAAGGACAACCCCTCGTGAACAGGAGTCCATAATCCACTCAAGATTGAGACCGAGTTGCCTAGGTCATCCTAGTGAAATAGAAACCAAGCTAACTAATGGTGTTACAGTTAGTGGTTAACTATTTCGCGGTCCGGTCTTATGCAAACTCATTGCATAGGATACCCCCACTCGCATGTCAACTACATGAACGCGTTGGATCATTGCGTTTGTACCATAATAGAAAGCGGGTCGTATCCATAGTGTCACCAGGATATGGTACCCAACGTTATCCCTATACTATAGACCCTTTAGGCTGAAGCTTGAACATTGATCCCCGTATGTCCCTACGTACTAGTTCAAGCCTCATACTATCAGCCTAGGATGTTTAGTTTATTGGATTAGGGTTAATAAGACAAGATCTACTCAATACAAACAAAATAAATCATTTTATTAATGTTCGGTTAAATGTTACATTTACTATCTACGAGTTTTATGGCATAAAACCCAACAAAGTCCCACTTGAACTAAAACTCAAGAAAATGGGAAAAAACATGTACAAATAATCTAAAGTTGGAAATGGTAAATACAATAAACTACGGCATCCTCATACCCTATTACATATCTCTCACTTTCCCTAGATTACACAATGTACATATCTCGTAGACCTAGACACTCTAGATGACCCTCAAACACTTGAGAGCCTTCGTAAAAGGATCATCAATGTTGTGCTCCGAAACGATCTTAGCAACGATCACATATCCTCGTTGATCAATATCCCGTATCAGGTGATACTTCATCTCTATCTGTTTTCCTCATTTGTGGCTTCGAGGTTCTCTGGAATTGGCTACAGCCCCATTGTTGTCACAGTATAATGTAATGGGAAAGTCCATATTTGGAACTACTTCCAAATCTGTCAGGAACTTTCTTAGCCAAACCGCTTCCTTGGCTACTTCATAAGCAGCTACATACTCAGCCTCCATGGTTGAGTCCGCTATGCATCCTTGTTTGATGCTTCTCCAAACTACAGCTCCCCCGTTAAGGGTGAACATTGACCTTGACGTGGATTTCCTAGAGTCCTTGTCAGACTGAAAGTCAGAGTCAGTGTATCCAATGAGAACTAACTCTTTAGCCCCAAACAGAAGCATGTAGTCCCTCGTTCTCCGAAGATACTTGAGGATTCCTTTAACGGCGACCCAGTGGTCTAACCCTGGATTTGACTGATATCTGCTGACTATCCCTACAACATAACAAATGTTAGGCCTCGTGCAGAGCATTGCATACATTAAGCTACCCACTACTATTGCGTAGGGAATCCGTCTCATATCCTCAATTTCTTGAGGTGTCTTAGGACACTGTTTCTTAGACAAGTGAAACCCATGCCTGAAAGGCAATAAGCCCTTCTCGGAGTTCTGAATCGAATATCGGGACAAGATTTTGTCGATATACGTTGCTTGAGACAGGGCTAGCGTTTTGTTCTTTCGATCTCGAATGATCTGGATTCCAAGAACATATTGGGCCTCTCCTAAATCTTTCATTTGGAATTGGGCCGCTAGCCATTCTTTTACGTCAGACAGATATCCTACATCATTCCCAATGAGTAGAATGTCATCAACATAAAGTACTATGAAAGCTACTTTGTTTTTGTTGATTTTCTTGTATACACAAGGCTCATCAACATTTTGGTCAAAGCCAAAAGATTTGATCGCAGTATCAAATCTAATGTTCCAAGATCTGGAAGCCTGTTTCAACACATAAATGGATCTATTCAGTTTACAAACTTTTTGTTCCAGACCTTGGGTTATGAACCCTTCGAGCTAAGACATAAAGATATTCTCTTCAAGATTACCATTCAGAAAGGCAGTCTTGACATCCATTTGCCATATTTCATAGTCATAAAACGTGGCTATGGATAAGAGAATTCTTATTGACTTTAACGTAGCAACAGGAGAAAAGGTTTCCTCATAGTCCACCTCTTCTCTTTGGGTATAACCCTTTGCTACAAGTCTTTCTTTGAAAGTCTGTACTTTCCCAGCAGCATCTCTTTTCCTCCTATAGATCCATTTACACCCTATGGGTTTTACCCCTTCAAGTGGATCTACAAGTTCCCAAACTTGATTGAAGTACATAGATTCCATCTCAAGGTCCATGGCTTTGGCCCATTCGTCTTTATCTACATCATTCATTACTTGTCGATAAGACAATGGATCCTTAACACCGTCATCAGGTATGACCACTTGTGTTTCAGTTAAACCCAAGTAACGGTCAGGTTGTATCACAACCCTCCCACTGCGTCGAGGCCCTCCAACTATAGGAGGAGGATGAGATTGACGTGAAGAACTGGCTCGTACATCAACTCTTGTTGAAGGACCAACTTCATGAACAACCCTTGTTGACTCTTCTGTAGCTTCTCCTAATACTTGTTTACTGATAAGGGTAAAAAATATACCTATTTTGCCATTATATTTAGCTCATTTTACTGATAAGGGTAAAAAATATTGCACGTTTAGATCAATTTTACTGTTCCCGAGCTCAAAATATGTTAAAGTTGATAAGTTAGGGTGTTGAAATTCACTTTTGTCAAATTATGCTCATTTGTGCTTAAAAACACTTAAATTTAAAGGAATTTGACTAAGTTTGTTGCTGTGCAGAAAACAGAGGAGAAGCTGGAATTTACCCAAAAATGCGACCGCATTTATGGGAAGGCAAAATGAAATGCGACCGCATTTCTGGAAAAACCAAGACAGTTTCGAGTCGTCCACGGGTCGTTGTTGACGAGTCTTTTTCGCACCTAACCGGCCGTTTTGACCCCGAAACCGACTGCGCTACCTACCAGCACCTATTTCGTAGCTCCTCAACCATTCTTTACACTATATAAGCTCAGGATTCGAAGTCAAATTCAAGCAGAACTCATTTGGAAGAAGAGGGTGGTGACATAACCCTAGTTGACGCCTATGAGTAGGGATGCCCGAGGTCTTTCTTAGATGACTAAATTCTAACCTTAGTTAGACATCAAACCTTAGGGTTTGTAGGGATTTTCACCCATTCCCACTTGTAAAAGCGAGAGAGTGGAGTGTCTAAGCGAACTCTAGAAGGATTGAGTAAATAGAAAACCCATAATATTTGGCTATCTCCATTATTCCCAGCTCTTGATACTTTTCATTATTTTGTATTCTTTACATTCTTATTTCAATGAAAATGTATTCATTTGCTCTTTATCTCACCATGAGTAGCTAAATTCCGTTGAGGGGTTCAATATGGTGAATTCCCTTATGGTTGAATAGCTTGAAAGTGTTTTATTTGCTTAAGTTTTGTTCAATGCATGTCATTCTTTATTGAATATCATTCTGATCTTGCTAAGTTTAACTTGATCACTTAGACTTTTCATGCTATGTGAGTTTGATCTCGAGAGGGACAAACGATATCGGTTCTCATAAAGGTGATATAGGAGAAAAAGCTCGAAAGAGATTGTTCGGCGGTATAGGACAAGCTGCCTAAGGCACACCCTATATCGACTATAAGGTTATAGGTTGCATTCGTGAATTGTCCCCAAAATGGTAGGCTTATTGAGTCGGCGTGTTGGCCACTCTCACCCATACAAATCAAAGGACAACCCCTCGCGAACAGGAGTCCATAATCCACTCAGGATTGAGACCGAGTTGCCTAGGTCATCCTAGTGAAATAGAAACCAAGCTAACTAACGGAGTTACAGTTAGTGGTGAACTATTTCGCAGTCCGATCTTATGCAAACTCATTGCATAGGATACCCCCACTCGCATGTCAACTATTTAACGCGTTGGATCATTGCGTTTGCACCATAATACAAAGCGGGTCGTATCCATAGTGTCACCAGGATAAGGTACCCAGCCTTATCCCTATATTATAGACCCTGTAGGCTGAATCTTGAACATTGATCCCCGTATGTCCCTACATACTAGTTCAAGCCTCATACTATCAGCCTAGGATGTTTAGTTTATTGGATTAGGGTTAATAAGACAAGATCTACTCAATACAAACAAAATAAATCATTTTATTAATGTTCGGTTAAATGTTACATTTACTACCTATGAGTTTTAGGGCATAAAACCCAACAACTTCAACTTTCAAAAAATAAATAAATGCAAGAATTAAACTATCTAATGAACATAAAATAAAGAGATAGAATGCATCCCTGATTTAACTGCTTGAGAGACATGCATACACCTAACATACTTGAAAAATAGCACAATACACAGAATAAGAAATAAAACAAGACGATTCAGAACTATTGTTGCCTTCCCCGGCAACGACGCCAAAATCTTGGTTCGAACTATAATCACTTCTAATTGTATTGAATTAATTAAAGAATATGTTGTTGTTCTGCATTAATCCAAGTATAAATTATGCACTACCAAGTAATACCTGGAGTATTCTAGGGTCAGATCCATAGGGAAGGGGCGAGTAGTAAAAGTGTCTTTCCTTAAATCCTATTCTAATGCATGGGCGTTAGGAATTACAAAAGAGATTGAGATGCGGTGAAATAAACATGCGATAATATAAAAATAGAAGATATGCAATAAAGGAAAAATAGTGAGAGATGAGCTATCGAGGCTTTCACCGCAGTAACCGCATATGACAAATAAGATATTAGTGCAGCGCACAACAATGAATCGACAGAATATTGATGCCTAAGCGAGAAATAATCATGTGGTTCCCTCTCAGTATTACACATGCATTTCGCGTAGAATTAAGAACATTTATGTTCACTTAATTCATGTGTTAGCATAGTTCTCTATTTACTTGCAAGCGGCTGAATTATCCCTATGACAACCAAAACACATCCATGAACTATCTTTTGCGGCCACACTATTACTAGCGCAACCAGACTACATGTAATGCATTATCTTGCTCTACTTAGATATTTCAACATGCATTACCCTCCCGAGATTTATCATGCTGCTACCGCTACCACCTGGCCAGGCAGATATTAGTAATGGAAAAATTAACGCATCTAAATAGACAGCATCAATATCATTGATTCATTGTAGCGCATACAAAAATAATCCTAAAACCACATGGGCGCCTAGGCTAAGCCTTGTTAAAAAGAAATTACTTCAACCTACAATATAAAGCACACAATGCAATAAAACATAAAAAATATAGTAATGCCTTGGATGATTCTTGGATGATTTTTCTCCTTTCATCTCCCTTTTATTTATAATCTCTTCTTTCTTGGAGCCAAATGGGAATACTTGAAGTCAAAGGATAATACTTGGAGCTAAAGGATCATCATATGGATAGAAACTTGCTCCCTACTCAACACAAACTTGCTCCCCACTCAATACCATTGCTCTAGCTCATCATGCTCTAGCTCAAAAGCTCTAGCTCATCATGCTTCCATGCTCCAGACTTCTACAACATCATGCTTCCCGTGCGCCATACTTCTACAGCATCAAGCTTTCCATGTGCGTGGCTTCTAACGTATCAAATAATCTCGAAATTGGGCCCGATTAGCGTCAATTTCTAAAAATTGCATCAATTGCTCCTTTTGGGACTAAGAATTCTAAAATCAATAAATTAATGCAATTAAGTACCAAATTAAGCATTGAATAAGCTCAAATTTAGGTCTAAAAAGATAACATTTTTTCATGTTATCACGAATACTCAATGCCAAGCTTGAAATTATCATCTTAGCTTCACCAGGCGTTTTGGAAAGCGCATCACCACCACTCGCTATATCGAGCATCCTTCTATCGTCAGACGTCAATCCTTCAATGAAGTGCAGAAGCAAGGACTCCTCGAGCAATGGGCGAGGAGGAAATGCACATAAGTCATTGAAGCGATCCCAATACTCGTGAAATTCTTCCTTAGGCACTTGGGGTGATGTATATGAGTTCTCTGATGACTTCAAAGTCTCCGAGAGGTGGGAGATGACTTGGATCAAGAGCTGCTAGATCTTGCACCATGCACTCGCCCATGGCTATAACTTCAAATTCTGCTAAACGAGGGCATCTTTCTGCATAGAACGAGTGAACATACAACAAAAGAAGTAGAAAAGAAAAATGCAAAAAACCAAAAATTAAAAAGAAAACAAACACCTTTTCCAGGCAACGGCGCCAATTTGAACGATCGACTTGTCGAAGGTCGAATTCAAATAAATTTATAAACTCCAACTCTATGCTACTTTGCAGTAGGTAATGGTCGACTCTTCCACAGGGAAATGGTGATTCTTAATAATTTTTGGGTCTTTGCGCGCACACACAAGGGGTAAAAATTGTGGAGCATGGTCTTTCACTAACCAAACTAAACAAACACCAGCAAAATAAATTAAAATGTCGGAAAGACAAATTAAGTATGCAATGTAGTCGAATAAAAAAAATCATAGGAAAATAAATCAAAGGACGGGACTGTCGGATTGGTTATTTCTTAGAACACCTTGTGCATTTAGTTTTACCACTTGCTCTAAAAATTATTTTGGTGAATAATTAAATTGCCCAAAAGCTTCTTAGCTTTTCAGATAGTCCACCTACTCAACCAGTGCTTAACCAACTAAACTACCTGATACTCCACGAACAACTTAATTGATTAATTATTTTAATCACGCCTGCCGCCTTTCATGCTTAGACCGATAAATCCTCAGTCTAAATCTAATTAGCCAATTTAGCAACCAGATGACTCCTCAAAATTGTTAATCAACTAATTGCATTAACGTGTTAGTGATGCGCAAATTGCTAACCATAAGTGTACGGGTCAAGTAATAATATAGTGTTTTCTGGTAAAACGAGTGTCGTCCTCTGGATTGGTTTTCTAGCAAATTAAGTATCGTGAATACTTTTGTTCAATTTTATTTAGGGACCAAAACTTAATGAAACAGATAAATCTAAAGACAAAAAGCATAAAATAAAGGTGGAGACTCAAAGGGAAAGATTCTTAGGGAATTGATTTCATTATTTAAGATTGAGGATTGATTAATAGGAATGAATTGATCGTGCAATTATTCTACAAGCCAAAGAAACTTTTATCACGATTACCTCTCCCGAGTATAATTGATTCTCATGCATATAACTAACTTGATATCCCTATCTAAGTTCATTAACATGCAAGGCATTATTCGGCTTAGTCCTTGTTATACTTCTAGAGATATTCCAAATCCCATCACAAACTTAGAATTTCTACTCTAGTCATGCAATTAAACAAGGTAAGTCTTAGGCCAAATCCTCTCTCCCGAGTTAGATTCAACACTTAAATCATTCAATTAGTGATCAAGTAATTGAAAGCATTACACAAAATAGCATGCATAAAATAACAACACATTCATACCAAAAATCAATCCAACAACTACATCAAACCCTAAGACAAACAACTAGCAATTCATAGTCTTTAAACCACAAACACTAATTGAAAGAAAAGCCATAAAAACTACAAGAGTTAAGGGAAAGAGAAAGGGAAACTCGAATCCGCCGACACCGCACGTCCCCGTCACGATCTCCACGTCTTCTCGCTTGATTCCCGCTCCTTGGCCTTGCCTTTAGCTCCCACAAAAGGTCTCTAGTCGAAATTAGGGCTAATCTAACCAATTGGACTCCCCTTGGCCGTAGCATGAAAAGAAGATTAAATAGGAAATCTGTCGATAGCGTCGCGACGCTATGCCTTTACCGCGTCTTTTGTTTATGGAAAACCCGACAGCGTCGAGACGCTGTGACCTTTGCCGCCCAAAACACTTAAGGAATACGCTAGCGTCGGGACGCCATAAGGCTAGCGTCTCGACTCTAGCTCTCGGACAGGCCTCTTTTGCACTCTTCCAACTTTGTTTCTTTTCGGCTCTTTGGCCTCTTTTCACGTCCCGAACACCCAATTAACTCCAAGTTCACGATTTAGCACCAATCAACGATTTCCTACGAAATAAACATTTAAGTGCAATAAAATGGCCAATAAATCATAAAAGACTAGCTAAATTAATTAGGGAAAACTAGCTAGCTATGCTCGCTATCAGTTAGGCCTGGAATTCATTAACTAAATTAGGAATTCAAATTCTCTAATTTAATTAACCTAACTTTTCTTAGTTTCTTAGGCCTATCGAAAGTCTACACTAGCCTAGCGTCGAACTAGAGATATATCCGCTTCAACCTAGTGGCTATCTACACATAACGGTTAAATCAGGCTCATATTCAATTTAAGGGACGTCAAATCTTAAATCAACATACATGCATAATTCTTTAAACAAGAAACTAAGATGCAATTAAAATAAATTCACAAAACAAAATGTAAGGGACCAGCAAGTTCAACTAAATGTCACAAAGGTTTAGGAAAAACACCAATCCAACAATCTAAGGGGTTTAGTCTGTCATGCTACAAGATAAAACAATAGAAAAACAAAGATTCATAGCAAAAATATGAAAGAACCTGAATGTAAACCAATACAGGGCTGAAACAAACGAAAAAGTTCTGAGAAGAGACGAGAAGAACAGTTGAAAAATGACCTAACCTAAAAAGAAATCGAAAAATTTCCTATTTAAACTTAACGCCAACGTCAAGACGCTGGCCCTTCTATCCGAGGGTTGAGATCGGGGCAGCGTTGAGATGCTGCCATTCTAGCATCAAGACGCTTGCTCTCGGGTTTGCCTAATCTTTTCAATTGCTCTTTCAATCCTTTATGCTCCAATGACGAGGTTCAAGTGCTCCGGTCAAGACCTTTAGCTCCACGTAATCTCGGGGACTCCAAATTAGCTTGAAAACATCCTAAAACTCTCGAGTTCGCGTTGAATTGACATAGTGGCCTAATTTTCCTCTTTTGCTCGAATTCCTATAAAACAAACAATAAAACAGTAAAATGCAAACTAACAAGATTAAAGTAAAGGTAATAAAATAGCACATTTTAGGTGTTATCAATCTTTCTTTCATCTTGTAGCAGTCAATCTAAGTCTCGCCTCCTTCTAGCCTCTGTCAGTCCCTCCATTCCAAAGAAGTAGAGGGGAAAAACTTGCCTCTCCGTGAAAAAGGCAACGAAAAAGTAAGATAGCGAGGATAAAGAGTCATATTTAGTTGTCTTTTCTGGACATAGTAAGATGCAGACGCAATCTGGTACAAATCTGTCTGCGCCACAGATATGTAGGTACTTATAGGCAGTATTCTCCATTTGGACCCCTCTTCTGAGTAAATTGTGGGCACAAAGGTGGGTGCATAATCTACTCAGGTTGAAATATTACTTGGATTTTCTTTCTTATCTCATATATCTATCTGTATTACTTGTATTTACTTTTTGATAAATCAAAACCCCAATCACTCCATTATTTTCTGGTTACTTTCTTTGGTTACAAATTTAGAGAAGATTCTTGTTTTAAACATTGAAAAGGATTGTTGTTAACCATTCTCTCTTGGAATTCAATATCCAAAGTACTCTTCACTTATTACTTGGTAGTATTAATTTGATTTTAGGTAAATTCAAGCATGTTTTGCAAATTTTGAGCCTCCATTAAAATTTTTCTTAATTTTTTTTGTCTAAATTGACCTACATGCCCTTTCTAGCATTGCTTTATGCGTTTTTTACACACCCCGCCCCAGCTCTCTCTTAACTACCTATTGAGGTGGTGTGCCGGCAATGAATCCTAACTAACTATAATACTCATGGCCAATTACATGCTCTTAACCACTCTTAGACACTTAAGTGACCAAAGATTTGGGCAAAGTTTCCTCTAAAACTTGGCTAAAACACACCTGAAAAGAAACGATGTATATGCATAATTATAAACTATATAACACATTCTCAAACACAGGTTAGACACAGGCGTCTCAACCACAAAATTCAGTCCAACTCTTCGCTATCAAAGCATTTACAACCAACTAAGTCATGCTACATGTTCTTATTACATAACCTTCACCCAAGACATCACATACATACAAAAGTACTCTAAACACGATCTCGAGTGGCAAAATCAGCTTCTGTGGGCTTATCGAAACTCAGTCGCTACCTGGTAGAAAAATTTAAAGGAAAAGAATGAGCTAACGCCCAGTGAATGGTATTTACTTTCAATTACGAAAATAGTTCTCTAAAATATTTAACTTAACTAAACAAAATATCGTGTAAAACTTATAACTCAGAAACTCATAAGTATTTAGCTTGCAAAAAGAAAAGCAGTGATAACTCTTTATAAGCATAACTAAAGAATTAACAAGAACTCACTAACCCTGTACCCTTGTCTCTAGTCATACCGGCGTAGAGTCTTCTCAATACACACAGCAGAGCAAACTCTGTCATACTAAGCATAGAATACACTGCACACATAGTAGAGCAAATCTCTAGTCATAAGTGCACGCAGATCAATCTCTCTCAGGCTAACCATCCCAACACATGGCCCGAAGCCTACATGCACTGGAGTGGATCCCGAGGATCTCTCTCTATGTACCATGGAAACACTTCACACAGCACATGGGTAATCACCTAGAGTACGTAGAGCTAGCGACTTAAAAACTATTTTCTAGTATGAATTTCTTACATAAAACTCATCTAAAATCATTTCCTCTTGTAGAATAACATTTCATAAACTCAAGCAATGTTTCCAAATAACGAAAACATTCTAAAAATCTCAAATAAGCGCATAATGTTTCAAATGCTTCTGAAATGCATATTCTAACAAAGAAAACCATCAAAATCAATGGAACTTAAATCATTTTCTCTAAAACATGCTTTAACTCTGGTTTTTCTAGAGTAAAGTACTTTAGTATAGTACTTTCAATAGCGAAAAAATAATTATTAAAACAACCACTCCAATACTATTGATGAGAGAAATTCGGGTCGTAGGCCGTCCCGATCTCCGTTTGACCTGAAATATTTATTAAACCAACATATAAGTTTCAATTTAATTTAAATGACTAATTTAGTTACAACACACCTAAAAGCCACCCTACCAAACCAAGTTCTTCTCAATTTTCGATCCTAAGTACCCTTTTTTGTCCTATTCACCAATTAAATACTATTTTTTCAATTTCCCTAACATTTTTTCTCCTTTCTCTCTCTTCATTATCACAAAGGTACAAATTTCACATTTTCTATTAACATTTATTTTTTTTTCCTTTTCTTCATCCAACCACCCATTTTTCTTTTCCCAACTCAACTCACGTTTTCCCCTCATTTCCTTCCATTATTATTATTTTGTTTTCAAGTTTTGCATTTTGTTTAAACCCATTCTTCTCTCTCTTTGTTGTTTCATCTTCTTCAACCTCTCTCCCTAGTCTTCTTCAACCTCTCTCCCTAGTTCTTCTTCTTTATTTCCTTATTCAACCAAAAACCCATAAATCTCTCCATGATTACACCCCTTCTTTTTCTTCTCTTTTCACACAAAACCACACCTTCACTTCCTTTTCCCTTCTTCTTTGGAAATTCAATCTCCAAAACATACTTACCCATAGCCAAAACCACAAGAAAAACTAAGAAAACTTCTAAATCAACTTACCAAATTCGTTGAGGAATGTCGTGGTTGAGCTCAAACACCCCAAAAATCGCACCTCCTCTCCGAACTTCCTCTCGATCTCTTTGTCTCTCTCTTCTCAGTTCTCCCTCTCTTCTTTGCTTCTTTTCTAAGATCTCTCTTCGTGGGTTTTTTTTTTTAAAAAAAAAACCTCCTTCTCTCTTTTCGTGAGTCTTCTCCCCCAGCCCTTTCATTTTTTTTTTTTTAATTTTATAAACCCATTTACCGCCTCAACACCCAACTTTTCTTCTTATTATTTTTTTTAACCTAAAATGAAAAACAAAAGTTAAATGGACTGGGCCTTACAGAATATTACCTCCTTTTAGGAATTCCGTCCTTGAAATTCGGCGTCTCCAATCAAGAGAATAGTTGAGGGTATTGAGCTCGCATTTGCTCTTCACTCTCCCAGGTTACTTCTTCTACTGCATGGTTTCCCCATAACACCTTAACAAGTGGAATGGTCTTGTTTCGTAGCACCCCTTCTTTCCTATTCAGAATCTTCTTTGGCGCCTCCACGTAAGTTAAATTCTCTTTCAGTTGCACGGGCTGCGACTCTAGTATATACGATGGGTCTGGTACATACTTGCGTAACATGGAAACATAGAACACATCATGAATTCTGGAAAGTTCCATCGGCAATGCCAAACGGTAAGCAACTAGTCCAACTCGTTCAAGGATCTCGTATGGACCTATGTATCGCGGACTTAACTTTCCTTTCCTCCAGAATCTCAACACACCCTTCTAAGGTGACAACCGAATGAAAAATTTTTCACCCACTGAGAAGCTTAGATCCTTCCGACATTTATCAGCATAACTCTTTTGGCAATCTTGAGCCAACTTCAACCTTTCCCTAATCAGTTTCACCTTTTATGAAGTGATCTGAACAAGCAGGGTCCCATCATCTTCCTTTCTCCAACTTCATCCCAACAAACTGGAGTTCTGCACTTCCGACCATACAACGCTTCAAACAGCGCCATTCTAATGCTGGAATGGTAACTATTGTTGTATGCGAACTCCATCAAAGATAAATGTGAGTCCCAACTCCCTTTGAACTACAAGACACAGGCTTGTAACATGTCTTCTAAGGTCTGAATAGTTCTCTCTGACTGACCATCTGTTTGAGGATGTAAAGCTGTACTAAAATGTAATTTAATACCTAACGGTTGCTGCAAGCTTGGCCAGAATTTAGAAGTAAATCTGGTGTCCCTGTCTGAGATTATATACACTGGAGCTCCATACAAGCTCACTATCTCATCCACATATAACTTAGCCAACTTGTCAAGAGTATAGGTGATTTTGATTGGTAAGAACCGAGCGGTCTTGGTTAACCTGTCAGCTATCACCCAAATTCCATCGTGACCAGCTTGTGTAAGAGGAAGTCCAAATAAGAAATCCATGGTTATATGCTCCCATTTCCATTCTGGAATCGGAAGTGGGTTTAGAAGTCCACTAGCTTTCTGGCGTTCTGGTTTTACTTGCTGGCAGATTAAGCATTTGGAGACATACTCTCCAATCTCTCTTTTCATACCAGGCCACCAATTATGCTCTCTCAAGGTTCTGTACATTTTTGTACTCCCTAGATGCATTACATAAGCTGAACTATGGGCTTCTTCTAAGATCTCATTCTTTAAATCCAGCTTGTTCGGCACACATAAGCGACTATAGTTCATCAAAGCTCCATCCTCTCTCAGTGCATAATCTGTTCACTGATTACTCGTCACTTCGATCTTTATCTTACTAAAAACTGGATCACTACGCTGGGTCTCTATGACTTTATTAATCAGAGTAGGTCTTACTTGAAAGTGAGCAAGTAAACCTCCTGAACCAGATTAAACAACCCTCTCTTTCCGAAATACTTCAAAGAAAAGATTTTTTCAAAGAAAAATCTGAAACACAACCCACTTCTATTAAAGACTTACAATTTGAAATCAACAATCTTAAAAAAGAGATTAGAGAAAACAAAGCAGAGATCGATCTGATAAAAATCGAGCTCCATAATCTCAAAACAAATACTATCAACTCCGATAATGAAGGAGAAGATTTCCTTCTAAATCAAATCACAAAAACCCAATTTCAAAAATGGTATTCTTTAATCACTCTTAAAATAGAAGATTTTCAAATCACCCTCAAAGCCTTAATTGACTCTGGGGCTGATCAAAATTGTGTCCAACAAGGTCTCATCCCTACCAAATATTTTGAAAAAACTACTCAAAAACTGAGTAGCGCAAATGGTCAAGGGTTAAATGTTCAATACAAATTGTCAAATGCTCATATATGCAATAATGAAATTTGCATTATTTGCTCATTTCTTTTAGTCAAAGATTTAAAACAAGAGTTGATCTTAGGAACCCCATTCCTAATCCAACTCTATCCTTTAAGTATTACTGAAAAAGGTTTAGTCTCCAATTTTGACGGAACCGATATCATTTTCGAGTTCATTACTCCAATTCTTCCATATGATATTATGGAAGTAAGTGAACTAAAACTGGAAGAGATCCAAAGAAAACAAAAACAGATTTCTTTTCTAAAAGAAGAAATCAGCTACAAAAAGATTGAAGACAATCTTAAAAACCCTTCTGTAAAAATCAGAATAAAGGATCTAGAAAGCAAAAGTCGGTGTCATCGAATTGAAACTCGTTCAATTCTTGATCAGAGCTATCGTAAACAGAAGAATATTCTTCTTCTAAGTCTAGCTCATTGATTCTTCTGTTAGGGCATCTATTTGCTTAGTGTCCTTCCTTTTGACATTTAAAACAAAAGATTTTTCCTTTGTCTTTGAAGGCAGCTTGCTTTGGTTTGGATGTGTGTCTAGATTGCCTTCTCTTATAGCGAGGATTAGGGATGAATTGCTTTCTGGGAATATACTTCCTTGACTGTCTTTGATAGAACTGAGGTCTATCATTGTATTGGTTTTTGAAATACCTTCGGCTATTACGCCGTCGGATGATTCTGTTAGTGGGGCGACTTGGTTCTTCAATACGTTCGCACCCATATTGAGAGCAAAAGGCTTTCATATCCCTTAATCTGCTCTTTTCGCTCTTTTGAACCTTTCGCTGCACTTTGATCTCGTTACAGATTTGAAGGCCACAATTAATGACATATGCTGTTAGATCACCATAGGTCAAATTGTCCCAATTGATTTTTCCATTATAGCGCTCATGAAGGGTCATATAGACTCTTTCAGATACGTAACTTGGAAGTCCATCTAGGAACTTTTCTTTCCAATGGGTCCAATCTGGATCTTTCATGTAAAAGACCCTGGATAAGAACATATCCTTGTACCAATTGAAATTGGCAAGATTTTTGCATCTGAGATTTTTGAGAATGGTTCTTTGAGTGTCATCATGCTTCATACTATGTGAAGTTGTGAAATTCCAAGAGATAGCATAAATTAATGCCTCTACGGCATCTTGCTGATCTACTTCTTCTTCAATGATGATGACCTTTGGAGGGGTTTTTGAAGTTTCAGGTTTAGAAATAGGTTCTCCTCCTATCCTTATACCTGGATCGGCTTTTGTATCAGAAATCTCTCTTTTTCTTATGACCTTTGTGGAATGAAGTTTGATTTCCAATTTGATGGCGGTATTGAGACAATCCCACCATGCCTTAAGGACACCTGTAAAACCATTGATCAAGGTTATACAGGCTGCATGATTTGAATTCCCATTTTCTTGGTATGCTGTAGAAGCTATGAGCATTTCTGACAGCGTATCTTGAATTTGTCTATCCGACTTTCCATCAATGTTCCAAACAATAATAGAATTTCCGTCAAATTGTTTGGTTTTAACGAACTTGTGTCTTTGTTCGTAATTGAGATCTGGCATCGAGGGTCTTTGATACCAGTTCACACGATCTCCTGGATTTAGATAACCCAGCTTATTAAGGGATTGAGTTTCGTCAATTTTTAAGTCAGAAAATTGTTCAATGATAGAATCAATGTCATCACTGTCACTATCATTTAAAACATTTATCTGGCTTGAGCTTTCTCCCCTAGATATGGCAGAAAGCTTTCTATCAATCTCCTCCAAGAGTTTAGTCTTTGGAGTTTTAAGATTGACCTGTTCAAGAGGGCTGAACATGGGTTTGATTGGTGCTGGAGGAGGATCAATTAATTCCTCTAGCCAGTAAACTTGTTCAGCTATGGAGGTTAGCATTCGGTTGGAGAAATTGTTTTGGAGCTGAATGCTTTTGATTTCTTTGTTGGTAGGAGGTTGAGCCTCTTCAGCATCTCTAATGAGCTGAAAGGGTTTTGCGACAATTTTTTCATGATAAAAACTGTCGAACTCAACATCTTCCATTGGAGGATAGTTTCCTTGAACTTCTCCTCGTCTCATTGTTTTCCATCTTTCCTTTTCTCTTATGGCACATATGTGAGAATATTCTTTTCTCTGATTGAACCATCTGAAAAAGGAAACATGTTCTTGAAGCTTTTCAAGAGTTTGAAAGTACTCTTCTTTAATGACTTTTCTCTGTTCTTCAGAGTAAGTTTTAAAGAAGCGTTTTCTTTCTTCTCTATTTTCTTTAGCCATAAACTCCTTTTGCAGAGCTTCTTTGTCAACTTTGAAGTCGTTATCAGCAATGATAACGTTCAACTGGCTTTTGAAAACCGATTCTGTTTCCATATCGGTTTGGGTTGGAGAAGGAGGTTTTTCTTCTTCATATTGGAAATTTGGAACTCCGTGTTCCAATTTTACAGACTTTACTCTTAGTGAGTTAGTTCTGCCAATACTATGAAGAGATTCTGGCCTAATGCCAGAGGTGCTTGGTCTTGAGCTCATGAACTCTTTTCTGTTCATGTTTTCTTTTACGACTGGTAAGCGAGGTTCTTCATCCTCAAATTTGATTTCTACTCTCCCGTCTGGATGTTCAATGATATGGGAAAGTTCTTTCTCCTTCTTTTTTGGAACAAAGGCATTTTCGATTGTCCAAGAAGGATTTCTTGTGAGGTTATCCCATGAAAGCATCTTTGGGACACTTACAGAGGATTTATTGATGTTGGTTTCAATAAGCATGGTTTTCCCTTTAGGGGATTGTACTAGTGCTTTTGGTTCCATTGAGGAGGTAAGAGTTTTGTAGGTGATCTTATAAAGAAGCGTCATCTTCTTGACACCTTCTTCCAGATTCAAACCTTGACCTGTAACTTCAAGGGTTAAGGTCTTGAGAATATGGGGGTCATCAAGAGCCACCATAAAATTTGGGAAAGTGCTATCTTAGAAAATCATTCCACAAACCGACGATAATATCCAGCCAGACCAAGGAAACTACGAACTTCTGTCACAGTAGTAGGTTGCTCCCACCTAGCCACTGCCTCGATCTTTTGTGGATCAACGCATATACCCTCTGCAGAAATCACATGACCCAAAAACATCACCTTGTCAAGCCAGAACTCACACTTGTTGAACTTAGCGAACAATTTCTTCTTGCGTAATGTTTGCAGCACAATCCTGAGATGTTTAACATGCTCATCTCGATTACTTGAGTAAATCAGTATGTCATCGATAAACACTATTACAAACAGGTCTAAGAATGGATGGAATATCCTATTCATAAGGTCCATAAAAACTGCTGGAGCATTAGTCAACCCAAATGGCATGACCAAAAACTCCTAATGTAAATAGCGTGTCCTGAATGCAGTTTTCGGCACATCAGCTTCCTTTATCTTAAGTTGGTGATATCCTAATCGTAAATCGATCTTGGAGAACAATGCAGCACCTCTTAACTGATCAAACAAGTCGTCAATTCAAGGTAAGGGATACTTGTTTCGTATCGTTACCTTATTCAATCGCCTATAATCAATGCAAAATCTCAAAGTACCATCGTTCTTTTTAACAAACAATATCAGTGCACCCCAAGGCGACACACTAGGCCTAATGTAGCCTTTTTCAACCAACTCTTGCAACTACGCCTTCAACTCCTTTAGCTCTGTAGGTGCCATTCTATAGGGAGCTTGTGAGATTGGTGCAGTGCCTGGTATCAGGTCGATGCTAAACTCTATCTCTCTATCAGGTGGTAATCGCGATAGATCATCAAGAGACACATCTGGAAACTCTTGCACGACAGGTATATCTTCATGTTTTTGAAGGTGTTCATATTACTCATGCGGAAGCAATTTTAGGATCGGAGGCACTTAACCACATCAATTTTAGAAAATAAAAAAAAAGCTGTCCAAATACCGTAAACAGAGAGCATAATTTGTACCAACCTTTTTGGACACCGATTCAGCAACTCCCTTTGATTCCTTTGATCATGAACGGTGTATGGACCACCTCTAGTGTCTTCCCTACTATTCTCCTGGCCAAGAACGACTTGTGGGAGTCTATAGAGATAGGGAATGGGAAGGGAATGCTTGAAGGTTCAAGCACTTGAGAGATATGTGGAGATGAATGAGTTTAAGAGCAAATTCCAACAGCATAACAGTAATGAAATGGCTCTCTTGGGCTTGAATCTGATTCACACTCTACTTATAGAGATATTCCATGCAAGGAGAAGCCTCAAGACACAAGACACATGGTAGTCTTGCAAGCCAAAGTTGATTCTATGTGTTGATATCACAACACATGCAACTAGTGCATGGATGTGTTGTTTTCCACTTTGTATCTACATGCAAGAGTGGGAATCCAACTAAATCCACTAATCTTGAATCCAAAAATCTGATTTCTTAGCTTGCAATTAAATGTAAATTTCAATTCCAAATTGAATTTAACTTTAGGTAATTAATTTGAGACTTTTCAAAATGATTTCTTATGATTAATCCAATTAATCATACCAACCTTGTGCAATTCATCATATATGATTCCTAATACATATATATGGTATTTAAAACACTTTTAAATACTTTATCTCTCATTTTCTAATTTAATTCATAATGAAATTATTGTGTCAAACACAATTTACGATAATACCCTTTTTCCCAATTTTGAACGATTCAAAGAATCCTATCTTATTGTTCTAGGCTTTATTTCGATATGAACTAGTAGGGGGACCTAATGGACCTATAGATCATGGGCTCCAACGATTCGAGGCTAACCGACTAATCTCATTAACCAAGCTTAACCAACATTCGTTAACTACCGGGACACTCCACTATAGCCCAATAGTTGCACTCCCCTCACCATAGATATATTTCCGTCCACTTGATTTAACCATGTTCAGTAAGTCGATTCTTCACAGGTTGTTCGTAGCTATAGCTAGGTCAAATGGTCGTTTTACCCCTATAGTACTTCTTGTTCCTTAAGTTCCACTAATCGTCTAATGAACAATCAGTTTGTGTTCCAAACATCAAACTTAAGTCCCTCTCGATCCAATGAGAGGGTGGGGCCCCTTGTTCAAGTCCTGGAGTTAGTACTTAAGGGAACAACCTCTCTACTATCCCTGAAATGGGTAGGAGCGAATTCCGTCTTGCGAGACTATGTCCCCACCTATCTATCCGATCTTATCCCTAAAATGGTAGGCTTGTTGAGTCGGCGATGCTGGCCACTCTCACCCATGCAGATCAAAGGATAATCTCGTATAAACAGGAGTTCATAGTTAGCTCAGGATTAAGAACGAGTTACCTAGGTCATCTTTGAGAAATAGTCAGTTTCTTCAGTAAACGGCGTTATAAAGAGAAAGTGACTTATTTCGTGGTCCAGTCTTATGCAAACTCATTGCACAGGACGCCCCCACTCGCATGTCTCCACATGAACGATTTAGGTTCTCATCGTTTGTACTTAATAAAAAGTGGGCCGCGTCCATAGTGTCCCCAAGATAAGGCACCCAACCCTATCCTTATACTATAGACTATTTTGACTACAAACTTGAACTTGATCCTATGATATGTCCCTACATATAGTTCGAGTTTTCATTTATAGCCAAGGATCTTAGTTTATTGGATTTAGGGTAATTATACGCAATTTACATATTCAATAACATCTTTTACTGAATAACCTCAATAACGTCTTTATTGGAAATAGAATATGTTTAATGATTTACAAACTACGAGTTTATAGGACATTAAACCCAACAGTTTTAACCTTCCAATTCGTGTATCAACCACATGAGCCAAGTAAGCTGCACAACCCTTCCTTAGCAATTTATTGGCCTTTAATGACAAGATGATACACAATGGCCAAATCTTTCTTTCAACCTTAAAGGTAACTTCTGCCTCACCAGGTCGTTTAAACACAACCTCCTTATGATAGCAATCAACTGATGCATAATGCATAGCTAAGAAATCCATTCCCAAGATAATATCAAACTTTTGGATTCCCAATGGTATTAAGTCAACAGACAACTGCTTCCCCTCTATTTCGATCATACAATTCCTATAGACGTTACGTGCTACCACTGATTCCCCCACAGTTGTGGCTATCACTAATTCACCAGGCAATAATTCTAGAGTTTTATCTATCCCAACAGTGAACATTGTCGCAACGTCATCGCGACGCGGAGCGGCCGACGTCCTTTCCTGAGGGTCTCTTTCGAGGTTAGAGGTTTGGAGTCGCCACCAATCATCTTGGGGTGTGATTGGTCACCCATTTTAAAAAAATGAACTGGTCTTAAAAACCAAAAATAGGTTCGGGGGTCAGTTGTGTGTAGGGAAGGTATTAGCACCCTACAACACCCTTTTGAAAACATTTTATTTTATTACTCGAATTCATTAAACAAAGGTCCATGTCTTAACAAGAAATAAACAAATAAAATTTGAGAAAAAAGAAAAAAAAACGTATATTCAAGGATCTTGATGCTTGTTTTAATCCATAAATGGATCGTTTAAGTTTGCAAACCTTTTGCTCATCACTCTGGACTATGGATCCCTCTGGTTGAGCCATATAGATAGTCTCTTCAAGGTTGCCGTTCAAAAAGGCTGTCTTGACATCCCTTTGCCATATTTCATAATCATAAAATGTGGCAATGGATAAGAGTATTCTAATCGACTTAAGCATGGACACAGGGGAAAAAGTTTCTTCAAAATCCACTCTTTCCCTCTGGGTAAAACCCTTTGCCACAAGTCGAGCCTTAAAGGTTTGAACCTTACCGGCTTGGTCTCGTTTTCTTTTCTAGATCCATTTGCAACCAATTGGTTCTACCTCATTCGGTTGCTCTACAAGTTCCCAGACCGAATTGAAGTACATCGACTCCATTTCGAGATCCATGGCTTTGATCCACTGGTCCTTATCAGCATCATTCATTGCTTGATTAAAGGTCAATAGATCCTCTATACCATCATATGTAACGGTCGGGTTGTATTATAACCCTCTCACTTCTTGAGATGGATGTGTTTGACCAACAACTTTTGATGGACCAGCTTGATCAACAACTTTTGTAGATTCTTTTGTAGTTTTTCTTGAAATCTCATCTAATACTAGTTTACTGCGAGGTCGATGTTCTTTTATGTGATCTTCCTCAAGAAATGTGGCGTTTGTCGATACAATTACTTTATTTTCTTGAGGATCGTAAAATAGACCACCTTTCGTTTCTTTAGGATATCTCACAAAAAGGCACAGTTTTGAACGTCGTTCAAATTTCTTTGGGTTTTGCACCAACACGTGTGTCGGGCATCCCCAAATTCTGAAGTGACGTAAACTACCTTTACGCCCTCTCCATAACTCATTTGGTGTTTCAGGAATACTCTTAGGGGAAACCATGTTCAAAATGTATACAACAATCTCTACTGCATATCCCCCAGAACGAATCAGGCCACTGAGCATAGCTCATCATTGATTGAACCATGTCCAACAAGGTTCGGTTTCTCCTCTCTGATACACCATTTTGTTGTGGTGTAGCAGGGGCTGAAAGTTGGGACGTAATTCCATATTCTATCAAATAGTCCTGGAATTGTCGGTCCATATATTCTCCACCTCGATCTGATCGTAGTGTTTTAATCGTTTTACCTAAGTGGTTATCAACCTCAGTCTTGTACTCTTTGAACTTTTCAAGGGCTTCAGACTTGTGATGCATTAGGTAAAGATAGCTATACCTTGAATAATCATCAATGAAACTGATGAAATACTCATACCCTCCTAGTGCTTTGACATTCATGGTGAAGGAGGAATTCCCAATTCCGTTACAGCGGAAGCAATTGGACCGAATCGTATTTTAATTTCATTCTACAAAATACTAGTACATTGGCAAAATACAGAATTCATAATTCTACAATTTAAGGTTAAGCAAACTTACAGTCGTCTGACGACTCTGAAATTCTTCAAGAACGCCTTCTTGAATGTCAGGGACCAAAATTGAAATCTTGGGACACCACCACAAGATTACCCTGCTATCCTCTGAGTTTGGGAACTCAGTTGTGGGACTAAATTCATGAGAGGGAATGGTGAAGAGAATAAATTTTTCTTCTCTGTATTCTCTGGGTTGAGAGCATTTTTGAGAGAGAGAGATCATGATCTTCCAACTTGCAGAATGAGCAGAATCTCTGAAACCCCTCTAGCGTGAGAGATAAGTGAGAGAGAAAAGATCTTTTTATTATTTTTTTTTTGTTTAATTAATTAAATAAAATGAATTTAATTTAATTAATTAATCACATTAATCAATTAATCTTATGTGCATTTAAATCATATTTAAATGCACCGCTCTCACATAATATATAGTTTCAATTAATTTAATTAAATCCAATTTAACCAAATTAATATAAACCAACTAATTAATTAATTCATAATTAATTAATTTAATGATTAACTAAATATCACATATTTAATTAATCCATCATTTGAATCACATTCAAATATGCATCTCTCTTATAGCCTATAGTTTTAATATGAATCATATTCACATTAAAATTAATCTATAGATATTAATTTAATTAAATCATATTTAATTAAATTAAATTGAACAATTAATTAATTCAAAATTAACTAATTTTATAATTAATTAAATATCATCCATATTTAATTAATTACATATTAGAATCATATTCTAATATATCTCTCATATATTATATAGTTTAATTAAATCACATTTAATTTAAACTAAATTGAATAATTAATTAATTCATAATTAATTATTTAATTAATTAACTAAATATCATATATTTAATTAATTATATATTTAAACTCCTTCAAATATATTATTCTCTCAATTTAATAAAGTTTAAACTCACATTAAACTTTATATTATAATGTATCACTATACATTATATTAATTGTATCTTATACAACTAACTTGATTCCCATATTGAATTTGAACTATTCAAATTCTTTCAAGATAAATTGTTCCCAATTACTCTTTACGAGCTAGCAGGGGGACCTAATGGACCTACAAATCAGAAGCTCCAATGATATGAGGTTAACTGACTAAACTCATTAATCGAGTTAACCAATATTCATTAACTGTGGGTCACTCCACTAAAGACCCACAACTGCACTCTTCTCACTGTAGAATATTTTTGTGTCCACGGATATTGACCAATAACGGTAAGTCAATCCTTCACGAGTGTTCGTAACTACAGCTGGGTCAAATTACCGTTTTACCCCTGTGTTACCTCTGGCTCCTTAAGTACCAGTGCTCCTCTAATGAACAACCTGTTTATGGTCCAACCAGTAAACAGAAAGTCCCTCTCGGGCCAATGAGAGGGCGGGATCCCTTTGTTCAAGCTCCGTAGTCACCACTTAAGGGAACACTCATCTACTTCTCCTAGAAGCGGGAAGGAGTGAATTCCATCTTGTGTTGTCATGTCCTCAGCCCCCCACTCGGTTTTGTCCCCAAGAAGGTAGGCTTATTGAGTCGGCGTGCAGGCCACTCTCACCCGTACTAATCAAAGGACAATCCCTCGTGAGAAGGAGTTCATGACACACTCAGGATTAAGACTGAGTTACCTAGGTCATCCTATTGAAACAGTAACCTAACTAGTTAGCGGTGTTACATCTACTGGTTTACTATTTCGTGGTCCGGTCTTATGGAAACTCATTGCATAGGATACCTCCGCTCGCATGTCTCCTACATGGATGCCTTGGATCAATACGTCTGTATCGAATACAAAGCAGACCGTATCACATAGTGTTACCAGGATAAGGTACCCAGCCTTATCCCTGTACTATAGACCTTTTAGGTTGTTACTTGAACACCGATCCCCGTATGTCCCCACATACTAGTTCAAGTTACATGTTAACAACCTTGGATCTTAGTTTATTGGATTTGGGTCATATTGTGCAATTTTAGACTTAAATTAACAATAACACTTTATTGTAGAAAACTCAATAGGACATAAAACCCAACAAACTCCCACTTGGACTAAAAATCTAGTTTAGTGGGATGTACAATAATCTATCTCAGCAGTGGGTGTATATATACATGTATAATACATAAAACGTATTTACAATGTACAAATACAATAAACTAGGGCATCACTATACCCATTACATAATGGTATCACTATACCCATTACACTTCTCCCACTTGCCCTAGATTACATCTTTGTACATAACTCGTAGACGTAGACATTCTAGATGACCCTCATACACTTTAGCCGAGAGAGCTTTCATGAATGAATCAGCAATATATCCTTTAGGTTCAATGTGCTTGCTTGTCTTTCAATAGGCAAGTTCATATTTGGAACACCTTCCAAATTAGTCTTGAACTTCCTAAGTCATACACTCTCTATCGCTGCTTCATAAGCAACTGCTTGTCGGCCTATATGGTCGAGACTGCAGATACGTCATACTATAGCTCCTCCATTAAGAGTGAACACAGACAATGTGAACATGTGTGTGTTAGTGTATCCGGTAAGGATCCAATCCTTAGTGCCATACACGAGCATATAGATCCTCGTTCTCCTAAGATATTGGAGGATGTACGTAACGGCTCTCCAGAGATCAAATTCTGGATTTGATTGATACTTACTGACAATCCCTACTGCATAGGGCTTATGTCTCATGTCCTCAACTTCTTGAGGTGGCTAAGGACACTGTTCCTTAGACAAAAGAATTAAATCCCTAAAAAGGTAGTGAACCCTTCGTGGAATTCTGCATCTTATATCTAACTAACATCTTGTAGACATAAGACACTTGAGACAAGGCTAGCTCAGCTTCTCCCAAATTTTCATTTGTAAATGAGCTGTTACCCTCTTTTAATGTCAGTAAGATAACCTACATCATTCCCAATTATTAGGATATCAATCATATACAACACTAAGAAAACTACTAAACTATTGACAATGATCTTGTAGACACAAGACTCGTCAATGTCTTTATTAAAGCCAAAAGATTTGGTAACTTTATCAAATCTTATATACCAAGATCAAAATGCTTAGGTTAATCCATGAATGGATTACTTAAGCTTGCAAACCCTTTTGCTTTTGATCTTGCTGTATGAACCCTTATGGTTAAGACCTTTAATGTCTCATTTTCTCTTGTAAATCCACTTGTAACTAATAGGTGTTACCCATCAAACAGATCTACAAGATCTCAGATGGAAGTGAAATACAAAAGATTTCATTTCCAAGTCCATGGCTTTAATCCTCTGATCGTTGTCAACATTATTCATTTTCTTTCGAAAAGACAATGGCTCCTCTATGCCATCATCAGGTATGATGACCTATGCTTCAATCAAGCCCATGTAACGTTTAGGTTATAAAACAACCCTCCCACTACATCGAGGCACTCTCAACTATTGAGATGGATGTGACTAACCAGATGCATTGGTCCATCAACAACTCTTGATGAACAGCCAGTCTCATCAACAACTATTGTGGATGTTCCTGTAGCTTCATTAACTTTCCACTTAAACCGACCTTACTTTGTGGACTATGATTTCTCATGTGGTATTCTTCTGAGAATTTAGCATTTGCCGATACAAATTATTTATTCTCTTGTGGATTGAAGAAGTATCCACTTCTCGTTTCCTTTGGGGTTGCCTACTGCAGTCAATACTGCATGACTCCAAAACGAGCTAGGCAATTGAGCATAGCTCAACATGGATCGGACCATATCCAATAGGGTTCTATTTCTCCTAAATGAGATTTAGGGTGTGATCCCATGTACAATCAAATAGTCCTGGAATCTCAAATCCCTATGCTCAACACTTTGATCAGATCAAAATGGTTTTATTATCTCACCTAACAAGTTTTCAACTTTAGTCCTAAGCTCCTTCGAATATCTCAAGAGTTTCAGACTTAAGTTGCATTAGGTAGAGATATTCATACCTTCGAATAACCATCTATAAAAGAGATGAATTATTCATGACTTCCCACTGCTTTAACACATTGGACCACAATGATCCAAATGTACAAGCTCCAGGGGCTCTTTGGCTCTTAGATCTTTTCCAGTAAAAGACCTATCAGTCATATTGCCCATAAGACATGACTTACAAGGTAGTAGAGAGTCATCTTCTAACTCGCTTAGAAGTTCACTCTTGACCAATCTCCCAATCAAATTTAGATTAATATGGTCTAACCTTAACAGCCAAAGAAAGGTATTTTTCCTTTAGGAGAAATCCTTTGCCTCTTTATCACTTTGAGTATTAGCAGTGCTAAACAGCTCAGTGCTTATGACTGCTTTACTCTCGATTAGTCTTAAAACATATAGGTTATTTTTTAGTCCAGCTGAACTAGTGTCAACTCCCTTTCTTGAAATAAAACTGCGTTAGCAGAGAAAGGTAAAGAGCAACATTGTTCTAGCATTAAAGATACAGAAATCTAATTTCTGTTCATCTTAGGAAATACATACACATTATCTAATAATATGTATTTTTCTCCCACTAAGAAAAATAACTTAATGTTCCCCACTGTTATAGCCGAGATAACCTCTCTAGTTCTCAACTTTGAGAGTTATTACATCAACAACAAGCTATTGCCAGGAACTCATGCCTTTAAAAGAAGAACACACATGATTTGTAACCCCTGAATCAAGTATTCAGGGAGAATCGCCATTCTTCACTAATCACGTTTTCAAGACAAGTAAATGAAAATTATGGTCTTGAACAAGTTCTCTTTTTCTAAGCAGGGTCCTATGTCATATGCAACAAGAACAATTCTTAATGAATTAGACATTTGGGGCATGAGGACATTCCTCAGTTAAGACTAATCGTAGACTTATTTACCACAATTTGATGTTTAAGCTTGTTGTATTACCGTTATTTATAAAATGGTGTAAGACAACGCACAAAAAATTATTATATAATTGCTGAAGTAACAAATTACTTGTATTATTAATCGCACTAACCCATTACAAATAATTCAATCAAATTCTGCAAAAACAAACAAGCAATCAAAGAAACCTTATAAAACTATTGATTTAGTTTTTGCAACGATACTTCAAAGGTTTAGAACAACAGCCACCGAAGGGTGGTCAGCTACTCCTCCTCTGAATTGAGACAATCTCAACCAAACTCTAACACCAGAATAACTCATATTCCGTTAGCGTTTAGTTACCGTTGTTCGGTCAAGGATTAGTTAACACATTTAACTCATCCCCGTAAGTGTAACCCTCCCACTTTCAGATCCCAGAGGTACGGACCAACAAGCTACCAAAAGGAAAGACAACTGTTGGTAATTAACCTAAGTGACCCTATCCATTTCTGAAGTTCACGGTGTTCCGAAAACCTATGATCAGGCCCTCCGAAGGGATGGTCGCTCCAGGACGACACGCGGGCAGATCCTAAGAATCTCACGGTGCGACCTAAGGGTGGAGACCGTAGGATACGTTGACACGCGTCCTGCTCCCACTTACTATAGACATTCTCCCCATTCACCTTGTTATTGACCCATGCAAACACTTTCCGAAGGGAGGTCGCGCCCAAGGCGACACGAAGCCGAGCATGGATCTCACGGTGTGAACACAGGGGGACGTGAGAGTAAAAACTCGATATGAAAATCTTGTTTTTATATTTTTCCTCCCACTGAAATGTCCTACCGTATTTTAGGGTTATTTAACTTAGATAAACCCAGCTAAGTCAATCTATCTAAGTCTATGCCTATTATAACTCTTATAATAAGGTATTTACACTAATGTCTAGGTCAATTAAACCTTTTTAATTACCTAGTGACATTGCATGCTAATAGGACAATGGTTAATTCAACTCAGGTACCAGGTCAGTTCCCAGGTAGGAGAAACTCCAGCCTAGACAGAACCTCACCGGGAGAGTTCCCTTATAACAAAAATCCTATTTGTCCTACTTACCATATTTTAAATCTATTAAAATACTAAGTATGACATAATTTCTAATCCTATTAGAAATACCGATCTTAGGTCTAATTAATTTTAAACAATTTTAAAATTAATTCATTTTTCCTAAGAACTTATGTTTGCATGCAACTCTTTGTTATAGGATAATAAATTTCTAATCATTAATATTATAACTATTATAAATTTTAATGAATTAGACCTTTAACATGTTACTATGATGAATAAATCAACAATCAAATTCTAATTGATATATTAACCATGCAATAGCATTCATGACATTAAATAATACAACATTTATATTAACTAAGGTAATGTCATGCTTCTATTCAAAAAAAAAAAGGTAATGTCATGCTCAATGCAATTTAATTTTTTTTTAATTAATTTAACTCTTAAATTAATTAAGCACGAAAAATTTAATAACATGCATTGACATTTTCATACATTAATATAACTCTTTATATTAATCGCCCATGAAAATAAATTAAGCATATAAATTACTTATAGAAATATAACTTTTATATTTTTAAACTAAAGTAATTTCATGCTCAATGCTTCTCAATTTTCATCCATTTAATATAACACTTTATATTAAACATCCATGAAAATTAAATCCATACATAATACACAATTATAACATTTATAACAATAAATATGCATGAATATGCTTAACCTATGGTGGGATTTAAATACTATATGACATTCATAAAGCAATTAAATAGCTAAGTAGACGGGTTTTGGCATCCTAAGACTCAAAAAATTAGAAAAATTACATTAATTTATCTAATAAAGTCCTATCACCACGTCCAAACCCTTCGAACCGGCAAGAAAACGGGCTGAACCGCACTGAACCAGCTTCAAAACACCTTGAAACAGCTCAAAATTGCTTGAACCGAACTGAACCATGCTGAACCGGGTCAAAAACCCCTTGAACCAGTCAATATGAAGCTGAACCGAGCCGAAAAAATGGCTAGATCGCGCGAACCAAGCCAAAACCATGCTGAACCGGTCAAAATAATGCTGAACTGGTCAACAAAAGCTCGAACCGCGTCGAACCTTCGAAAACCGGTCAAGAACCGGTCAAAAATCAACGAACCACGCCTTTAACTGATGAATCGCTCAAACCATACGCTATATAATATAATGCCCACGATTTATAACTTAAAACAACCCACGATCTCGACGGTTAGACGAAAGTTAAAACAGCCCACGATCTCGACGGTTAGACGAAAGTTCACGCTCCAGCTTAATTGAACGCGCGCCCGAGTTCGATCCTAGACGTACGCGACTTTTCCTCATTTTTTTTTATTTTTCCGCACGCGAAATAAACATAAAATCTGCCCATCCTGAAGCTCGAACCTCTGCCCTCGAAGACCCTGATGCGCGCGCGCGTAACTACCTGACGCACGCGAGTTCGAGCCGTCCTTAACGCAGATTTTTTTTTATTTTCACGTTCGTCCGCACGATTCCGTCAGTTTCTGGATTTTTCTTCAGCAGGCTTCGAGTTTTCCAGAAATATCTTCAATTTCAGTAGCTTTCTTCTTCGATTTGGCACCAAATTGATACACAAAACTTTGACACGGACTTACAGACTCGAATTTGCAACGAAATTGCCCAAAAACAACGGGCCTTTACATGATCAAATCAAGAAACTTTGCAAATTCTAATGCCAAAAACCCTAACCATCTACTAGAAAAATTCATACATCATATGCACAATTTTAATCCCACCAATCAACCAATGCAAATTTTGTAAAACAAAATTAAGATAACGATTTGGCTCTGATACCAATTGAAGGATTGGAATTCCCAATTCCGTTACAGCGGAAGCAATTGGACCGAATCGTATTTTAATTTCGTTCTACAAAATACTAGTACATTGGCAAAATACAGAATTCATAATTCTACAATTTAAGGTTAAGCAAACTTACCATCGTCTGACGACTCTGAAATTCTTCAAGAACGCCTTCTTGAATGTTAGGGACCAAAATTGAAATCTTGGGACACCACCACAAGATTACCCTGCTATCCTCTGAGTTTGGGAACTCAGTTGTGGGACTGAATTCATGAGAGGGAATGGTGAAGAGAATAAATTTTTCTCTCTGTATTCTCTAGGTTGAGAGCATTTTTGAGAGAGAGAGATCATGATCTTCCAACTTGCAGAATGAGCAGAATCTCTGAAACCCCTCTGGCGTGAGAGATAAGTGAGAGAGAAAAGATTTTTTTATTATTTTTTTGTTTAATTAATTAAATAAAATGAATTTAATTTAGTTAATTAAATATTAATTAATTAATCACATTAATTAATTAATCTTATGTGCATTTAAATCATATTTAAATGCACCGCTCTCACATAATATATAGTTTCAATTAATTTAATTAAATCCAATTTAACCAAATTAATATAAACCAACTAATTAATTAATTCATAATTAATTAATTTAATGATTAACTAAATATCACATATTTAATTAATCCATCATTTGAATCACATTCAAATATGCATCTCTCTTATAACCTATAGTTTTAATATGAATCATATTCACATTAAAATTAATCTATAGATATTAATTTAATTAAATCATATTTAATTAAATTAAATTGAACAATTAATTAATTCAAAATTAACTAATTTTATAATTAATTAAATATCATCCATATTTAATTAATTACATATTAGAATCATATTCTAATATATCTCTCATATATTATATAGTTTAATTAAATCACATTTAATTTAAACTAAATTGAATAATTAATGAATTCATAATTAATTAATTAATTAATTAACTAAATATCATATATTTAATTAATTATATATTTGAACTCCTTCAAATATATTATTCTCTCAATTTAATAAAGTTTAAACTCACATTAAACTTTATATTATAATGTATCACTATACATTATATTAATTGTATCTTATACAATTGACTTTATTCTCATATTGAATTTGAACTATTCAAATTCTTTCAAGATAAATTGTTCCCAATTACTCTTTACGAGCTAGCAGGAGGACCTTATGGACCTACAAATCAGAAGCTCCAATGATATGAGGTTAACTGACTAAACTCATTAATCGAGTTAACCAATATTCATTAACTGTGGGTTACTCCACTAAATACCCACAGCTGCACTCTTCTCACTGTAGAATATTTTTGTGTCCATGGATATTGACCAATAACGGTAAGTCAATCCTTCACGAGCGTTCGTAACTACAGCTGAGTCAAATTACCGTTTTTCCCCTGTGTTACCTCTGGCTCCTTAAGTACCAGTGCTCCTCTAATGAACAACCTGTTTATGGTCCAACCAGTAAACAAAAAGTCCCTCTCGGGCCAATGAGAGGGCGGGATCCCTTTGTTCAAGACCCGGAGTCACCACTTAAGGGAACACTCATCTACTCCTCCTAGAAGCGGGAAGAAGTGAATTCCATCTTGTGTTGTCATGTCCCCAGCCCCCCACTCGGTTTTGTCCCCAAGAAGGTAGGCTTATTGAGTCGGCGTGCAGGCCACTCTCACCCGTACTAATCAAAGGACAATCCCTCGTGAGAAGGAGTTCATGACACACTCAGGATTAAGACCGAGTTACCTAGGTCATCCTATTGAAACAGTAACCTAACTAGTTAGCGATGTTACATCTAGTGGTTTATTATTTCGTGGCCCGGTCTTATGCAAACTCATTGCATAGGATACCTCCGCTCGCATGTCTCCTACATGGACGCCTTGGATCAATACGTCTGTATCGAATACAAAACGGACCGTATCACATAGTGTTACCAGGATAAGGTACCCAGCCTTATCCCTGTACTATAGACCTTATAGGTTGTTACTTGAACACCGATCCCCGTATGTCCCCACATACTAGTTCAAGTTACATGTTAACAACCTTGGATCTTAGTTTATTGGATTTGGGTCATATTGTGCAATTTTAGACTTAAATTAACAATAACACTGTATTGAAGAAAACTCAATAACACTTTATTGATACAAGTGTATAATTCGTTAACATTCACTATCTACGAGTTTTAGGACATAAAACGCAACACATGGGACCACAGAGATCCGAATGCACGAGTTCTAAGGGTTCTTTGGCCCTATAACCTTTTTTCGAAAATGGTCGTTTGGTCATTTTTTCCTCGAGGCAGGACTCATATGGTGGCAACGAGTCATCTTCTAACTAATTTAATAGTCCACTCTTTACCAATCTTTCAATCCTATTGCGATTTATGTGGCCTAATCTCAAGTGCCAAAGATAGGTATTGGGAGAAACTTTTCGCCTTTTGTTTTGAGTTTCAGCTACTTTAAACATTTCCGTATTAAAAATAGCTTTAACTTGAATTGGTCTTAACACGTATAAGTTGCTTTCAAGTTTTGCAGAACATATTTGCATACCTCTTTTCTTAACAAACACTTCATTAATATCAAAAGATACTTGGTTTTCATGTTCAATCAAACAGGAGATAGATATTAAGTTCCTTTTTATATCGGGAACGTACAAGATATTTTCAAGTAATAAGAATCTATCTCCAAAAGACAACTTTAGAGTTCTTGAAGCTCTGGCTGAGACAACCTCTCCTGTTCCAACTCTGAGAGTTACCTCGCCATCTGCCAGCATGTGCCAGGAACTAATTTCCTGTAAATAAGAGCATATATGGTTAGTCACTCCTGAATCTAATATCCAGGCGGAGCTACCTTGCTCAACTAAACATGTTTCAATAACGAGCAAATCAAATTTACCTTGTTTTTCCTTTTCAGCCTTTTTTTCGCAAGGTATTTAGGACAATTGTGTTTCCAATGTCCATCCACATTACAGTGGAAACATTTTCCCTTATCTGCAGCTTTGGTTTTTGCCTTACTTACCATTGGAGCTTTTCCTTTCCCCTTTTCCTTCTTTTTCTTCATCTGAATACTCTTATTCTTAGAAGTGGAAGGTCCAGACTTGGTTCCTAAAGATAATCCTTTTTGGAACCTCTTGCCGGTGGCAACGTTTGCTTCCCCTTCTTGTCCCCTCTTGGTGAGACTTTGGTAGGTCTGGACCTCGTTCAGCAAAGTAGTCAGGTTATAGTCTATTTTGACAGCGTTTGTCCTGAACTGAATGAAGCTCTTCGGAAGAGACTTCATTATAAAACTAACCTGACTACCCTCATCTATTGTAGCACCGTTTACTTCAGCCACATTGAACTGTACCATCATGTTCAAAACATGTTCCCTTACAAAAGCACCTTCCTTTATTCGGGAATTGTAAACATTCTTGAGAGCTTCGTGTCTAGTTTGCGAGGACGGTTGTCTAAACATACCTTGCAACGAAGTCATGATCTCCCTTGTGGTGACCATTCTCTCGTGCTTTTTAGACAAGACATCTGAAATGCTTGCTAAGATATAGACTCTTGCTTTATCATTTGCACGAGTCCATTTCTCATATGCTTCCCGAACAATTCGGTTCGTTGACGAGCCAGGGTTTGGTGGACACTCTTCGGTTAAGACAAATCTAAGATCATCGATTACTTAGTATGGTATTAAGATTTGACTTCCATGTTCCATAATTATCCCCGTTAAGCTTATCCGAAGCGAGTAATTGTACTAGTGAGCTAGACATGCTGAAAAATTAAACAAAACTATTAGAAAATTGCTTATTAACTAGTTTTGATAAAATCCAATAAGGTTTTAGCAAAAGTAATAATGTACCCAAGATTATTATTTTGCAATGACACTTTAGTGAGTTAGAGCAACTGCTACCGAGGGGCAGTCAATTACTCCTTCACTAAACCAAGATGTTCTTGACTAAATACTAATGCCAGAATAACTCTTATTCCTATAGTGGTTTAGTTATCACTACATTTGGTCAGGAATATACTAACACTTAGTAACCCTTGTAAGTGTGACCCGCCGTTTTTCGATTCCATAGAACGGCCCCAACAATGCTACCGAATGGAAAAGCTAATGTTGGAAATGGTCCTAAGTAATCCTATCCATTTCTGGAGTTTGCGTTGTTCCGATCTCCATGTTACAACCCTCCGAATGGTTAGTAGCTCCAGGGCATACAAGCAGGCGGAACATGGAAATCTCACGGTGCAACCTAACAGAGGAGACCGTAGGATGTGTTGACACACTTCCTTCACTCACTTACTATAAATACTTTCTCCATTCACCGTGTTATTGATTTATGCAAGCACCTTCCGAATGGAGCAGTTGAGGTATAATCAACACGAGGCCAAGCATAAATCTCACGTTGTGAACAAAAGGGAGAACGGGAGAGGAAAATGGATTTGATATATCTCTCCCCTCCCACTAAGTATTTTAAACGGTTTTGGGTATACTTATACTTATACGTATTTCGACTAATTGAATAAATCCTAAGTTTAAGTTCATTTTGACTTACGATGTCTAGGTGATAACGATTTATAACCTCACATCTCACACGCGCATGCTCATAAAACTGGGTTAACTTAACTCAAGAACCGACTCGATGCCCAGGTAGGAGGTGTTCCGTAAACCGTCAACTTAAATAACTCCAGCCTTAGACAACATCTTGCCGGGTGAGTTCTCTTGTAACCTTTGTTTTACAAGCTTATCGACCTATTTGAATCTAATTGAAATTGATCGAAAGTTGGATTCAAATTAACCCTATGTGAGCAAGCACCTTATCTTTGTTATAGATTTTAGATTTCTATCTCATTTATTACAATTATAAAATCAATCTATAACAAGCCCAACTTGAATATAACATTTATAATCAAACTAAAGAAGTTTCATGCTTCATGCTTTGTATATTTTCTCTTTTAATTAATATAACTTTTATATCAATTAATCAATTTTAAAAATAACCATTCAAGCATGCATCTCCCTAAATTAATACAACATTTATATTAATTATCATGAAACTTTATACATGCATTTAATTAATATCATAACTCTTATAACATATTAATAAATGCATGATTCATGCTTTCCTATGGTGGGATTTTAAATCTAAATGACATACATTATGCACATAAAATTCTATTTGATTAAAACATACATTCAATAATGCATAATTAATTAAATCAACTAAAGTGAATTGGTTTTGGGATTTTTAATCAAGCAAAAAAAAAAACTAAAATTATTACAATAATAATTTCAAATAGGGCTTGGACCGCTCCCGAACCATTTGAACCGACCCTAACCGCCCTTGGATTGCTTGAACCGGACCATTTTGCCTTTAAGAGAAGAACTGGGCTGGAACTAAAAAACAGCATGCTGGAATTTTCGGCCAGCTTTGAACAGTCTCCAAATTTCTTCAAATTCACGGCCTAAATGGACTCTATTAATTCTCAAATTTTACAGACACCATATGAACACATTAATGCCCATAAACATGTAGGCAATTACAATTAATTCCAATGAATTGAACAAGAATTAAATTCAATCCCAAAAACAATTTTCTTTAGTTTCTACACAGTTTCATCATATGAAAAGCTACCCACCAAGCTAAAATTAATGCATGTTAGGTGCCTTAATCATGCTCTGATACCAATTGAAGGTGTTCATATAACACATGCGGAATAAATTTTAGGATCGGAGGCACTTAACCACATCAATTTTAGAAAATGAAAGCATGCTGTTCAAATACCGTAAACAAAGAGCAGAATTTGTACCAACCTTTTTGGAGACCGATTCAGCAACTCCCTTTGATTCCATTGATCACAAACGGTGTGTGGACCACCTCTAGTGTCTTCCCTACTATTCTCCGGGCCAAGAACGACTTGTGGGAGTCTATAGAGATAGGGAATGGGAAGGGAATGCTTGAAGGTTCAAGCACTTGAGAGATATGTGGAGATGAATGAGTTTGAGAGCAAATTCCAGCAGCATAACAGTAAGGAAATGGCTCTCTTGGGCTTGAATTTAATTCACACTCTACTTATAGAGATATTCCATGCAAGGAGAAGCCTCAAGACACAAGACACATGGTAGTCTTGCAAGCCAAAGTGGATTCTAGGTGTTGATATCACAACACATGCAACTAGTGCATGGATGTGTTGTTTTCCACTTTGTATCTACATGCAAGAGTGGGAATCCAACTAAATCCACTAATCTTGAATCCAAAAATCTGATTTCTTAGCTTGCAATTAAATGTAAATTTTTATTCCAAATTGAATTTAACTTTAGGTAATTAATTTGAGACTTTTCAAAATGATTTCTTATGATTAATCCAATTAATCATACCAACCTTGTGCAATTCATCATATATGATTCCTAATACATGTATATGGTATTTAAAACACTTTTAAATACTTTATCTCTCATTTTCTAATTTAATTCATAATGAAATTATTGTGTCAAACACAATTTACGATAATACCCTTTTTCCCGATTTTGAACGATTCAAAGAATCCTATCTTATTGTTCTATGCTTTATTCCGATATGAGCTAGTAGGGGGACCTAATGGACCTATAGATCATGGGCTCCAACGATTCGAGGCTAACTACTAATCTCATTAACCAAGCTTAACCAACATTCGTTAATTACCAGGAGACTCCACTATCGCCCGATAGTTGCACTCCCCTCACCATAGATATATTTCTGTCCACTTGATTTAACCATGTTCAGTAAGTCGATCCTTCACAGGTTGTTCGTAGCTATCGCTAGGCCAAATGACCGTTTTACCCCTATAGTACTTCTTGTTCCTTAAGTTCCACTAATCCTCTAATGAACAATCGATTTGTGTTCCAAACATCAAACCTAAGTCCCTCTCGATCCAACGAGAGGGTGGGGCCCCTTGTTCAAGTCCTGGAGTTAGTACTTAAGGGAACAACCTCTCTGCTATCCCTGAAATGGGTAGGAGCAAATTTCGTCTTGCGAGACCTATGTCCCCAGCTATCTATCCGATCTTATCCCCAAAATGGTAGGCTTGTTGAGTCGGCGATGCTGGCCACTCTCACCCATGCAGATCAAAGGATAATCTCGTATAAACAGGAGTTCATAGTTAGCTCAGGATTAAGAACGAGTTACCTAGGTCATCTTTGAGAAATAGTCAGTTTCTTCAGTAAACGGCGTTATAAAGAGAAAGTGACTTATTTCGTGGTCCAGTCTTATGCAAACTCATTGCACAGGACGTCCCCACTCGCATGTCTCCACATGAACGATTTAGGTTCTCATCGTTTGTACTTAATACAAAGTGGGCCGCGTCCATAGTGTCCCCAAGATAAGGCACCCAACCCTATCCTTATACTATAGACTATTTTGACTACAAACTTGAACTTGATCCTATGACATGTCCCTACATATAGTTCGAGTTTTCATTTATAGCCAAGGATCTTAGTTTATTGGATTTAGGGTAATTATACGCAATTTACATATTCAATAACATCTTTTACTGAATAACCTCAATAACGTCTTTATTGGAAATAGAATATGTTTAATGATTTACAAACTACGAGTTTATAGGACATTAAACCCAACAGTTTTAACCTTCCAATTCGTGTATCAACCACATGAGCCAAGTAAGCTGCACAACCCTTCCTTGGCAATTTATTGGCCTTTAATGACAAGATCATACACAATGGCCAAATCTTTCTTTCAACCTTAAAGGTAACTTCTGCCTCACCAGGTCGTT
The DNA here is from genome assembly GCA_017139565.1 of Luffa aegyptiaca. Lineage (NCBI taxonomy): Eukaryota > Viridiplantae > Streptophyta > Magnoliopsida > Cucurbitales > Cucurbitaceae > Luffa > Luffa aegyptiaca. The sequence goes on from CM029397.1 coordinate 34,758,003, forward strand.
TAAACACAACCTCCTTATGATAGCAATCAACTGATGCATAATACATAGCTAAGAAATCCATTCCCAAGATAATATCAAACTTTTGGATTCCCAATGGTATTAAGTCAACAGACAACTGCTTCCCCTCTATTTCGATCATACAATTCCTATAGACGTTACGTGCTACCACTGATTCCCCCACAGTTGTGGCTATCACTAATTCACCAGGCAATAATTCTAGAGTTTTATCTATCCCAACAGTGAACATTGTAGCAACGTCATCGCGACGCGGAGCGGCCGACGTCCTTTCCTAAGGGTCTCTTTCGAGGTTAGAGGTTTGGAGTCGCCATCAATCATCTTGGGGTGTGATTGGTCACCCATTTTAAAAAAATGAACTGGTCTTAAAAACCAAAAATAGGTTCGGGGGTCAGTTGTGTGTAGGGAAGGTATTAGCACCCTACAACACCCTTTTGAAAACATTTTATTTTATTACTCGAATTCATTAAACAAAGGTCCATGTCTTAACAAGAAATAAACAAATAAAATTTGAGAAAAAAGAAAAAAAAATGAAAATCGAAAATTAAATGTCTCACTAATTTTACCTTTATCTTTAAATAAAGTAAGGATTTAATTTTGTGAGTGGGGTTAACCCATAACTTTGTTATCACGTAGAAATTTCCTAATTAAGGAAAAAAAGAAAAATTTTACCTCAAGAATTTGAAAATTATTTCAACTCCGTCACAGGCTCTACATGAATTATTTTGTCTCATACTTATTAATTCACATTTCAACGAAAAAATGTAAATTAACGATGATGAGTGGTAAAAAACCATTTAAGAAGAAGGAAAAAAAATGATTTAATATTTTGAAGGCTTTTGAAAATTTAATTTAAAACCAAATTAAAACAAAATTGACCTCCAAATCAAATTTTCAAATCAAACTCAATTTGACTTTACTAGATGAAATCCAATTTTGAAAAAAAAATTGAATAAGAAATTAATTTTAAAGTAAATTGAAGTTAATTTCAAAACAAAACCTTAGGCTAATTTCAAAACTTTAGGCTAAAAATTTCCATAATCAATGCTCTTTCTTTTCTCTCTTTCCATCTTGTTTAATCTAAAATCAATTTGAAACTTGTTTGGAAAATAAAGGGGAATTGATATCCAATTTGAAACATCAAATTAAATCATCAAAGAAAAATTGAAGTTTTATTTAGAAATTTCAAATTAGAACCAAACTACATCCAATTAGATACTTTAATTTAGAAAAGAGAGAAAAAGGAAAGGGAAACAAATAAATAAATGAAATAAAATAAATTGCAATTGATTTGGAAACTTAAATTCATAGCCAAAATGAAAAATGGAAAAGTTTGGATACATAAAAAAGAAATAATCATTTTCTTTTCTTGTTTTAATTAGAGGAATAATAATAATAATAATAATAATGAGACAAATAAGAGAGAGAAGTGAGAAAAATAAAGAATTTAAAATGTGGGACCCACTACCTTTTCTCTTTCCCCCAACCTCTTCTTCTTCCTCACTTATTCCAGCTCCCTCTTCTATTTTTTTTGCTTTTTTTTTGTTGCAAAGGAGCTTCTCACGGCTAGGACGGGCGGCGGCGGCACGAGTCTTCGACGACGGCGGCGGTGTGAGTCCTTGACGGCAGCGGCGGTGTGGTGTTCGACAGCGGCAGTGGCGGCACGGCGGCGGCGAAAGTGGCGGCGGCGGCAGAAGGTTGTTTTTTTTTTTAAATCTTTCTCAAAATTCTACTTTTCCCTCTCAAATTCACACACTCTCTCTACAATTTCCTCACTTTCTATCTCTAAACTCTTTCACTCTTCTTCTCTTCTTTTTCTTTGTGTCCCTTTCTCACTCTAAAATGTCTTCCCTTTCTCTCTCTAAGCTCTTTCACTCTTCTTCTCTTGTTTCTTTGTGTGTCCTTCTCTCTCTAAACTCTTTCACACCTCTTCTCCTTCTTTTTTTTTTTTGTGTCCCCCTCATCCTCCATAAGCTCTCATTATATAGTAGAGCTTGGAGGAAGGGGTTGAGGAAAAGGGGGAAAGAATGGGAGGTTGGGAGAAGGAGGGGGGAATGGAGAAGAAGGGGGAAAGAATGGGAGAAAGAATAGGGGAGAGAGTGGGGAGTTGGAGAAAAAAATGGGAGAGGGAAACGTGGGAAAAAAAAAAGAAAAAAAAACAAGTTTTTGCCCAGTGTAGAGGAAAGATAGGATGGGACTTTTTCAAAATTTCTCTAAGAAAGGCTAAGCTCATTTTTGCATGGAAAGTTTTCGAAAATGTTTTAAGTAGTCTCAAGTTTTTGCTAAATTTTGTTTGTCTTTATCTTAATCAGTGTGAAAATCATGAAAATGATTATAAGATTGTTGCAGGCCTAAATTACGTGTTCGAATCCGATCAGACCATGCATAAAAAAAGTCAAAAATACCAAAAAAAAAAAAAACCTGGTCAAATATTGGTCAACATGCAGAGAAGAAAAAAATGTTGAGGACAACGCCTAGAGCATTGAGATGCTCCAGGTCAATGTTGCGTAGGGCGTTGTAACGTCGAGGCTCAGCGTCCTGATGCTCTAGGACTGCTAGGTGCATCTTTTTCCATTTGAAGCGTCTTGACACCATGAAGAGTGTCTCGACATTGTGTGTGAACAATTGTTGTTTTATTATATTTGTCAATTTTTTTATTTAACAGCACAATAGAGGTTTCTTGTGTAGCATAGGTTTGACAAAAAGAGAAATATTGTTTGTTAGTCACCTGGATGACTGATGACCCCAATTAGCCAATTAGCAACTCATAGTTTTGGAACTACGAACACCAATTGCTTAACCAATTAGCCAATTACAATTAATTAGTCATTCAATTCATAAGTCTAGAAGCCTAATATCAAGGACTGTCTTGTCGGTCTCCTCTTGTTCTCATGCGTTTTAATAAAGAATCTCCTTTCGGTTTCCTCCTTATTTACTAAGCATGGCATTACGACCCTTCATTAACAACCTCTAACGTCTATTTAATTTCTCCCGCTGTCACTCGGGTAAATAAACATTAGTCATGCATTCAATTCTAGTCTAAGCTTCTCTCTGTCGAGTTTCCACTTAGAAAACAAATCATTTAATCATTGATCAGGTGATTAAAAGCATTAAGGACAAAATGCACAAATGAATAAAAATGACAATCAAACCAAATCAATTAATTCATTAAGCAAAGGTTTCACAAACTAAATCAAACCCATAGAATTTAGGAATTAGCTACTCATAATCACAAAACATCCAACAATTCCTAATTACACCTATTCTAGAAACTAAAAACAAAGGAAAACGGAAGAGAAATGCCCATAATCATGTCGATCCCCTTGTTCCCATGGCGACCTCCATCAATCTCGAGCTCCCAACATCTTCAACAAGGCTCCAAATCTTCTCCCAAAACCCCCAAATTTAGTGTGGAATCGAGAATAGGGTGAAAACCCTTAAATTGGCTCCCCAAATCCAATTGCAAATGACCCTTTTCATAGCGGCCTAGCCTCCCCAGCGTCGAGATACTTATGTCACAGCTTCTCAACGCTATGACTTAATATTCTTGGAGCCCAAGTTGCTGCAGCGTCGAGACACAACAGCATTTCCAGCTTGCTCTTGGATTGCCAGCGTTGAGATGCTCAAGGCTAGCGTCTCGGTCTTCCTCTTCCATGATGACCCTTTGGACTTCATTTTGGGTCTCCAACTCATCTCTTTTGGGCTTTTGGCTTCGATCTTCATTGGTCTTCTTCAAAATGCTCCAAAAGCCTCCAAATTCATCCAAAATTCCTCGAGAACTCGGTTTTGCTCTTTGGCCCGGTTTGCTGAAATTCAAACATAAAATGGCATCAAAGCACACAAATTAAGCATAAAACTAGTTAAAAATAATAGGAAATAGATAGCATATTTGCATGCTATCAACGACCAACATTTTTTTAATTAAATTATGAACAAAATGACAATGGGCATTGCTTGCCATTAAAATTTAACCTTCAAAATTTTTATTTATAATGACGCACATTTAATGACAGACATTGAATTTTACTGTCATGCATTAACCTACATTAAAGGTTGACCGTCATTGTTGGTTACGATGAAAAACACCCTTAATGATGGGTATGGCGGGTATTGCGGGCATTGACCGCGTTTGATATCATTTTTCCTTTAATGTTGGACGAATTTGAGGTTTCAGTTAAAAAAAAAAGTTTTCAAGACCCCTCATCTTCTCGCCTCCCTCACGCTCTCCCTTTCTCAATTGTCTCCCTCTCTCATCTGCAGTCATGCCGACAACCAGCCCACACTGCCCCTAGTCACGCCAAGCACCTCCACTGTTGTTCCGACCCATGTCGCGCCAGTCAGTCTCCCCCTCTCTTTCTTTCTCTCTCTTTGTATAGCTCGACACCACTCAATCACGTGAAGCAGCATTGTCGTCGATTTTCTTTCCCTATTGCGTCGTCGCCGTCGTAGGTATTAGTGGCAGTAATCCGTTGTCACGAGCGTGGGTGGGTTACGGTAAGTTCCTGTGCCTATTAAGATTTTAGGTGATTTTCTTATGGACTATAACTTACCCATGGGTTCTCCAAATTAATTTCAAAGTTTGTTAGCTAAGTTCCATCACCTTAATAGTGAAATTTTCCGTCTAAGGACTTTGATCAACAAGGCATATCAAGCTTGGGGTGATTTTTCTTCCTAATTAAGTTTTGTTAGTGTTGTTGGGCGTTCGACGTAGACCCATGTTTAATTAAATTTGTTCCAGCGTCGCCCACTCGAATTCGACCTCAAATCCTTGAAGTTCTTACTTATTTAAGGTGTTGTCCAGCAAACAACTTGGACCATTTTAGTTTAACTTTGTAAAAACTTAATGTGCATAATGCTAACCGTATGTGTACGGGTCAAGTAATAATATAGTGATATGAAATCGAATGTCGTCCTCTGGATTGGTTTTCTAGTTAAACAAATTACCATGAATAATATTGTCCAATTTTATTTAGAGAGCAAATCTTAATGCAAAAGATAAATCTAAAGACGCATAAAATAAAGATGGAGACTCAAATGGAAAGACTCTTAGGGAATTGATTTCATTATTTGAGATTGAGGATCGATCAATGGAAATGAATTTTAGCATGCAATTAATTTACAAGTCTAAGAACCGTAAATCACAACTATATCTCCCGAGCATAATTGATTCTCATGCATACAACAAACTTGATATCCCTATCTAAGTTTATTAGCTTGCAAGACTTTGGGTTTAGTTCTTTTAACAACTTCTAAAGTTAATCTAAATCTCCCGATCTTAGATTTCTACTTTACTCAAGCAATTAGTGTCTAAGCTAAATCCTCTCTCCCGAGCAAGATTCAACACTAAATCATTCAATCAATGGCCAGTTAATTGAATGTATTCTAACATAATTGCATGAATAAAACAAAAGCACATTCATACCATAAATCAATCCAAAAAAAAACTAAACAACTACATCAATCCCTAAGACAAACAATTAGCAAGTCATAGTTTTGGAACTATAGATACCAACTGAAAGAAAAGCCATTCAAACAACTAGATAAAAAGGGAAAGAAAGGGATAAAACTCGAATTCGTTGAAACCGTTCGTCCACGTCACGATCTCCATGCCTTCTCACTTGGTTCCAATCCTTGGCCTTGTTTCAGCTCCCACCAAAGGTCTCTAGTCGAAAATAGGGCTAAAATCTAACCACATGGACTCCCCTTGGCCAACCAAAATTGCTTCATATTTATAGAAAAAATCTGTGCAGCGTCGAGACGCTAGGGACGGCGTCTCGACATTGTCCTCTTTGTCATCCTAATTAGAAAAGGAAAATTGCTAGTATCGAGACGCTAGCTCTCGGGTCTTCCACTTTTGACAAACCTCCAACTTGACTTCTTTTCACTTCTTTTGTTCTTCTTTACGTCTCGAGCACCCGATTAACTCCAATTTCTCCAATTTAGCTCTAATAAACAATTCTTATAAAAAGAACATGAATGTAACAACCCGACCAAAAGGAAGGTAAAATCAAGCTGAGGGTCGCTACTACATGCGTGAAAACGTAAAACTTTTGAAACTTTCAAGCGGAAGAGACCATAAGTAAAAATCTTTATTTAATAAATTGGGCCCAAAACCATAAGTCATTTTACAATATCAGACTAGTCAAAACAAGATAGACAATTTTCATAAAATAGAACATTAGAAACATTTAAAAACATGAGACTAGGAAGCTCGATCCTAGACTTCTATGGACATGTTTTGCAGCTGCATCCCATAGCCTTACCAAGTCACTGCCCTCGCCGATCGCCTGATGTCATCAACTACAACCTGAAAAGAAAAGTCATGTAGCATGGGTGAGTATATAAAAATATACTCAGTAAGTAGCCCACTTAAGGGCAAAAACTGAAAACATGAGATCTGATAACATGAAGACTAAAAGCATGAAACTTGAATTTGGGTCTCAAAATCAGAGGGACCTAACTGGAACAGTCATTCGGGTCTCTAACCCTGGGCCATAACTAGATTCATGAAACGTTCTGTCTAGGGTGATTACCTATCCCCAACCTGTGCCAACTAGAGTGTTGTTTGGGTTAGTCGAGTAGGGCTAGAGACTAGCTGGCAACCTCTAGCAAAACTACACCTATCCCAACACAACACCCCTGAATCATGAAAATACGGTGGAGCAATCTACTGCATGAAAACGTGCCTGAGTGCCATCTGTCGCATGATCTCGTGCCTGGGCTCAACACCGTCTTGAGACTGATAGAGCGCACGATCTCGTACTTAAAAACTGGACTCTAAAAGTCGACTGATTGACTGCACGACCTCGTGCTTGAAAACTGGAATCTACCAGTCAATGATGAATGCACGATCCCGTGCCTGAAAACTCGAATCTACCAGTCCTGAGATGAGGAAAGGAATAACCCTAGCTAACATAAGACTTAAGGATCCTTTAAGTCTACCAAGGTCCCTATTCAGAGTCTATTCTCATTCATTCGAATGGTTCTATCAATAAGTCATACTAAAATATGCTTGGAGAACTCATGGTCTAAACTAATCAGCCAGCCCATTAAGCACATTATGGTCTAAGGGATAAATCTAAACTTAGTCTCTTTATCCATTGCAATGCTACCAAAATTTCGGCAGCATAACGGCATACATACAGACAACCCCAAATTTTCTTATCACCTGGAAACAAGATAAAACACTTCTATATTCCAACAACCATGCATCCACACACTTCCAGTACTCTGAACTTTTACAATCAAAGCGAGTTAGATCTTGCATTCACAACTCAAGCATAACTTAAACAGACATCCAAACCAAACTCAAATAAGTTAAACATACGTCCAGAGCAAACCATAGTTATGCAAACAAAACATGCTTCCAAGCAACCAAAACATGCTAGTACGATTAAAGGCAAACTCAACATGCTTTACAATTCCAAGCAGGTACATAATCTCAACACACCTCAAAATTAATAACATCATGCTTATATGAATTCAAGAGAAAAACCTATGCCTTCAATCCAATTCATGCTATTCCATAAAATTCATCATGTACATAGGTTCAAAATGTGGAAGTTGCATCCAAAAAGCTACTTACATAAAAGCTAACTCAACATGCTGCAATTAACCATAACATTCTCAACAATTCCCATGTTTAAAAAAAAAAAACAGAACCAACCATGCTTGATTAGATCCAAGGGCAAAACTTAGAGCTTTAATCCGAATGGCTACTTACCTTGGGCAGATAATATTTGCTAAATCCTTTTCAAAATTCCTTAACTCCAAGGCTTTAGGCTAGCTACACAGAAGGGGAAACTTCCCAAATCAATAGAAGTTCAAAGCAAGCATTCAACTTGGAGTCCATTAATTTAGAGAGGATTTAACTCCCAAAAACTTACCCAAATTCAACCTTTAGCTTGCTGTCCGGTGATCCAATAACGCTCCAAACTGACGATTAAATCCCCAAAAGTTAAGAGAACGTTGCAATCACAAGCCACAATCAATGGGTACCTTGAAATTGAGATGTAACATCAATGGGTATTCCTCTAAAATATTCTAATCAACAAAAGCTTGATTAAATTGCTCTTACCCAATGTTGGAGCATCCAAATCCACAAGAAAATAACCACCCATGTTGCTGCCACTCGAATGGAGGGTCCTGAAGGCTTCTAGAAATCGAAGAGAACAACACCCACTGCAAAAACTCACCGGGTAACGCAGAAGAGCTACTGGACTGCCAAAAATTTGAAGAACCGATGCTGCAACCACTCACTGCTGCCAAAAAACACACCACCGAGACCTGCCATGGACGCCGTCGGCCTGCCCGATAAACACCGCATCGTGTAATGCTTTCTGAAGACACTCGCCGGAGAAGAGGAATCTCGCCAGAGAAAACACCGACGTTGAAAGTGAATAGGCGTGGCTGACGGCTGAAGCAAAAAAACAAGAAGTGGGTGGCTGGTGATGGTGGTTTCGGGTGTGAAGGGAAAAAAGAAAGAGATGGGAAGTTTGGGGAAGATGGTTCCTTGGGCTACGTGTCGACTCAAATAAAATAAGGAAAATTAGGGTTTGGCTTTGGCTAAGAGTCCTTTTATTCACCAAAATGCCGTTCATCTTTAATTCTAAGAATACCCATCCAAACTTATTCAATTAAATCCTATTTTCCACCAATTTCATTAAGTTAAATCCTATTAAACTCAAATTTGGAGAAATTGAGATTTACCTTAAAATGTCGACGTTACAATCTTCCCTCCTTAAAAAAACTTTCCTCCTCGAAAGTTGCTAGTCTTGGGAAAGCTTTGAATGTGATCTCTGACAATAATTCGAACTGGCTTCCCTTCATAACTCAAGTTCTCATCAGCCTCAAAGGTTCAAGGTCAATTACATGAGACGGGTCTGCCATGTATCTTTACAGCATAGATACATGGAACTCATCATGCATTGATGAAAGGATGGTGGCAAAGCCGAACGATATGTCATAGGGCCAATTCTCTCCAAAATCTCAAATGGCCCTATAAACCCGAGACTTAACTTCCCTTTCCTTCCAAACCTCAAAACTTCCTTCATAGGTGCTACTTTCAGAAACATAAAGTCTCCAACTGTAAACTCTAAGTCTGCGTCTGGTGTCCGCATAACTCTTTCGCCTGCTTTGAGCTGTCTTCATCCTCGCTCTAATCTTCTGGATTGCTTCATGAGTAACTTAGACCAACCCATATCCTTGCAGCTTACATTCTCCAACTTCATCTCACTAGAACTGTTATTCCTGCATGCTCCATGTCAATCCTTATGTGAGCCTAGTATGCGATTAAGGCTGAAGTGTGGGTTGTCTTTCTACCCAGTGCATCTACAACCACATTCACCTTACTCGGGTGGTAAAGGATCTCTACATCAGAATCCTTCACCAACTCGAGTCATCTACGCTGCCTCATATTCAGTTCCTTTTTGGGTGAAGTAATACTTTAAGCTCCTGCAATCTATGAAGATTTGGATTTTCTCATCATACACGTAATGTCTCCAAATCTTCTGGGCAAAACTACCGCTACTAACCCCAAATCATGAGTCGGTTAGTAGTTTCGTTCGAAGTTCTTTAACCAGCGGAAAGCATCGACAAGGATCTTCCCGTGCTGCATAAGGACACCACCTAAACCCTTCTTGGATACATCACTGTAACCAACGAAAGAACCTTATCCATCTGGGACAGTGAACACAAACGTTGAAACCAGCCTTTGCTTTGAGCTCCTGAAAACTTGCTTCACCAGCATTATTCCACACAAACGAACTATCATTCCAGGTCAACTGCGTCAGTGGTGTGGCTATCTTGGAAAATTCTTGGACAAAGCGACGATAGTAACCTGCTAACCCCAAGAAACTTCGCACTTCAATGACCGTAGTCGGGCAAGGCCACTTAGTTACCGCTTTTACTGTTGCTGGATCAACTGAAACTCCATCCTTCGACACCACGTGTCCTAGAAAGGACACCTGCTGAAGCCAAAACTCACACTTAGAGAACTTGGCATATAACTCTTTTTTTTCCTTAGAGTTGTCCGAACTCTCTTGAGGTGAAACTCTAGGATGCATAAAACCCTGTCCAGGAGTTCCTGCATTTACACTTTGAGTTCCTTCAGTTCCACTGGAGCCACTCTATAGGGTGCCTTGGGAATAGGAACTGTGTCTAGCTCGAGACCAATAGTGCAATCCACTAAATGACTTGTGATCATATTTCTTACGATTATGGGGGTAGTGCTTCCTCAGTCAAGCTTAACTGATTCAGGTTTGTCTGCAGTGCCAGACTGACAAATGCATTTCACATGAGTCTGAGAAACCTCCAAGGTCAAGTTGTTTGTGCCAGGAGCACTGGCTGAGAAGGCATCTAACCTATTGGCCGATTGCACATCTGAGGGTACATGACACGGTCTATCTGTTCTGAGGGAAATTGTCCTCTACCACCCCTGCCATGACCTTGTCCATGTCATGCAGAACCTCTTCATTGGAGGGGCAAAACTTAACATATAAGAGGTATCTTAAGGACGAGCTAAAATCATTCATGCTAAAAATAACGAGGACAAGTTTGCATTAACCCAAGCAGATGAAATTAACTTATTCAAGTTTTCATGCATAACACAAATCATCATTCATTAAACTCTTTCCTACTTGGTACTGACATACCTGGCGATAACGAGGCGTATTTGTTTGTGCTTGGCAAGTCTACAGAACCTAAAAGTTGGGCTCTGATACCAACTGTAACAACCCGACCAAAAGGAAGGTAAAATCAAGCTGAGGGTCGCTACTACATGCGTGAAAACATAAAACTTTTGAAACTTTAAAGCGAAAGAGACCATAAGTAAAAATCTTTATTTAATAAATTGGGCCCAAAACCATAAGTCATTTTACAATATCAGACTAGTCAAAACAAGATAGAAAATTTTCATAAAATAGAACATTAGAAACATTTGAAAACATGAGACTAGCAAGCTCGATCCTAGACTTCTATGGACATGTTTTGCAGCTGCATCCCATAGCCTAGCCAAGTCACTGCCCTCGCCGATCGCCTAATGTCATCAAGTACCACCTGAAAAGAAAAGTCATGTAGCATGGATGAGTATATAAGAATATACTCAGTAAATAGCCCACTTAAGGGCTAAAACTGAAAACATGAGATCTGATAACATGAAGACTAAAAGCATGAAACTTGAATTTGGGTCATAACATCAGAGGGACCTAACTGGAACAGTCATTCAGGTCTCTAACCCTGGGCCATAACTAGGTTCATGAAACGTTCTGTCTAGGGTGATTACCCATCCCCAACCTGTGCCAACTAGAGTGTTGTGTGGGTTAGTCGAGTAAGGCAAGTAAACTAGAGACTAGCTGGCAACCTCTAGCAAAACTACACCTAACCCAACACAACACCCTTGAATCATGAAAATACGATGGAGCAATCTAATGCATGAAAACATGTCTGAGTGCCATCCGGCTCACGATCTCGTGTCTGGGCTCAACACCGTCCTTAGACTGATAGAGAGCACAATCTCGTGCCTGAAAACTGGACTCTAACAGTCGACTGGTGGAATCCACGATCTCGTGCCTGAAAACTCAAATCTACCAGTCATTGATAAAATGCACGATCTCGTGCCTGAAACATGATAAAGGTCCCTATTTCGTATGGATCCTTTAAGCCTACCTAAGGCCCTTTAAGTCTAGCTAACATAAGACTTAAGGATCCTTTAAGTCTACCTGAGACCCTAAAACATGATAAAGGTCCCTATTCAGAGCCTATTCTCATTCATTCGTATGGTTCTCTCAATAAGTCATACTAAAACATGCTTGGAGAACTCGTGATCTAAACTAATCAGCCAGCCCATTAAGCACAGCATGGTCTAAGGGATAACTCTAAACTTAGTCTCTTTATCCATCGCAATGCTACTGAAATTTCAGCAGCATAACGACATACATACAGACAACCCCAAATTTTATTATCACCTGGAAACAAGATAAAACACTTCTATATTCCAACAAACATCCACACAGTTCCAATACTCTTAACTTTTACAATCAAAGTGAGTCAGATCTCGCATTCACAACTCAAGCATAACTTAAACAGACATCCAAACCAAACTCAAATAAGTTAAATATACGTCCAGAGCAAACCATAGTTATGGAAACAAAACATGCTTCCAAGCAACCAAAACATGCTAGTCCGATTAAAGGCAAACTCAACATGCTTTACAATTCCAAGTAGCTACATAATCTCAACACACCTCAAAATTAATAACATCATGCTTATATGAATTCAAGAGAAAATTTAAGCCTTCAATCCAATTCATGCTATTCCATAAAATTCCTCATGTACATAAGTTCAAAATGTGGAAGTTGCATCCAAAAAGCTACTTACATAAAAGCTAATTCAACATGCTGCAATTAACCATAACATTCTCAACAATTCCCATGTTTCAAAAAAAAAACCAACCATGCTTGATTAGATCCAAGGGCAAAACTTAGAGCTTTAATCCGAATGACAACTTACCTTGGGCAGATAATATTTGCTAAATCCTTTTCAAAATTCCTTAACTCCAAGGCTTTAGGCTAGCTACACAAAAGGGGAAACTTCCCAAATCAATAGGAGTTCAAAGCAAGCATTCAACTTGGAGTCCATTAATTTGGAGAGGATTTAACTCCCAAAAACTTACCCAAACTCAACCTTTAGCTCGCTGTCGGGGTGATCAAATAACGCTCCAAACTGACGATTAAATCCCCAAAAGTTAAGAGAATGTTGCAATCACAAGCCACAATTAATGGGTACCTTGAAATTGAGAAGTAACATCAATGGGTATTCCTCTAAAATATTCTAATCAACAAAAGCTTGATTAAATTGCTCTTACCCAATGTTGGAGCATCCAATTCCACAAGAAAATAACCACCCATGTTGCTGCCACTCGAATGGAGGGTCCTGAAGGCTTCTAGAAATCGAAGAGAACAACACCCACTACAAAAACTCACCGGGTAACGCAGAAGAGCTACTGGACTGCCAAAAATTTGAAGAACCGAGGCTGCAACCACTCACTGCTGCAAAAAAACACACCACCGAGACCTGCCATGGACGCCGTCGGCCTGCTCGATAAACACCGCGTCGTGTAATGCTTTCTGAAGACACTAACTGGAGAAAACACCGACGTTGAAAGGGAATAGGCGTGGCTGACGGCTGAAGCAAAAAACCAAGAAGTGGGTGGCTGGTGATGGTGGTTTCGGGTGTGAAGGGAAAAAAGAAAGAGATGGGAAGTTTGGGGAAGATGGTGCGTTGGGCTATGTGTTGGCTCAAATAAAATAAGGAAAATTAGGGTTTGGCTTTGGCTAAGAGTCCTTTTATTCACCAAAATGTCATTCATCTCTAATTCTAAGAATACCCATCCAAACTAATTCAATTAAATCCTATTTTCCACCAATTTCATTAAGTTAAATCCAATTAAACTCAAATTTGGAGAAATTGAGATTTACCTTAAAATGTCGAAGTTACAATGAAAGTGCATTAAAATGGCCAAATAATACTCCAAGACTAACTAAAATTAACTGGGAAAAATAGCTAGCTATGCGCACTATCATGGGCTCAGGAGGAATTCCAAAGGAGAATTTTGCTTGGAATATTCCTCGGTTTCAATTGGGTAAATGCTCTAATTTTTTTGTCGCCTAAGCTACTACATAAGTTTTTATTGTGACTTGCAAGTCCTGAATTAAATCTTTAATATTTTTAGGTATTGCTTAAGTGGTTGCCAAAAGGAACTGGTGGGTCAAGTTTATTTATTTATTCTGCAATTTGCTAAGTAAGTGGCTTCCCTATCATAATGTTGGAAATTTATTGTTGAATGAAAAATTTTTGTTTGTCATGATAATTGCAAAATCATTGGGTGCTGATTTGTTTTGATTTTGGAGCATGTATTGGAATGTTATTATGTGAAATTTACTATGTTATGTTCTTGTATGTTGAGTGATGAATATGCAAATTAGGAATTCGATGAATGTTATGGAAAAGTCATTGGTTTGAAGTGAACTTTACTTTGTGTCATTATATTAAGTTAGTTAAGGGACCTCTCACATGCATATATATGACTCATGATAACCAGCGTTCTTGAACGTTTTGACATTAGAAAAACTTGGCGGTATGGTCAAGAGTTTTTCTTAAGACTTGGCGATATGGTCAAGATATGATTTTTAGAGATTTCCTTAAAACTTCGCGATATGGTCAAGGGAATGATTTTAGTACTTTTTTTTAAAACTTGGTGATATGGCCAAGATGACAGGTGGCGATATGGTCACAATAAGGTTTTAGTGGCGATAAGGTCACAGTTCATTTTTGTGGCGATAGGGTCACATTTGGCGTTATGGCCGAGAAATAGAGTTATAATAAAGGCAAAGTTTAGGTCCCTTCATGTATGTTCTTGCAAAAACCAACCCTGGCAGAGGGGTTACTTACTAGATATTTTTAATATTCATTATTTGTTTATTTTAATATTTTTAGGCAAGGGTAAGGATGTGATAGGCAGGCGCAAGAAGTACTTGTTGGTGGCGCCATGGTGGATGATGTCGGCATAATTTTTACTTCCGCATAATAGTTTCCTTATTTGAGTTTTCTATGTAATTATTCAAAGATTTATTTAATTTGTTGTATTTGATGTTTCCAAATATTTTTATGTTTTGCAAAGTTTTCTTGGGATCCCAAATAGATGTTTATTGAAACTATTTATCTATTTTGTACATTTATCGAACCCTAAACTTAACAAATTATATCAATTTGAACCTCAAACTTGCATAAATGTTGCAATGTAGACCTTTGGTCAATTTTTCATTTGAATTGATATCAAAACATGTAATTGACAATTTTCTTTTATTTTTTTAATTCACATTGCACCTGAGTTAGTGTTTTGTAACAAATTTTTTTGGAAAAACCAAAAGAAATCAAATATCTCAGACTATTCTTCTCATTATTATCCAAAAAAGAATCACAAAGTTATTGACAACAAGAAAAATCCACCATATATGAGAAATAAAAAGCCTCGAAATTTCTTTATTTTTGTTTCCTATATTTGTACATTCTTCTAATTGACAAGAAAAAAAAAATCGTAAAAGAAGAAAAAAAAATCCCACAAAGTTCTTAGAAACAATAAAAAACCAGCAAATATTTGAAGATAAAAAACCTCCAAAGTTTCTTTGCTTCCGAAATCTTAAATAGTAGAAAAAAAAAACTTTCACAATTAAAGTTCTCAACAACAAGAAAAAGTCAACTAAAATAAAGTTTGTCCAATATTTTATTTATAAGTAACCAATCCAGGTGCAATGTGAATTAAGAAAAAGAAAGGAATAAATAATTAATTACGTACAATGGTTCAAACGGAAAGTTAACCAAAGGTATACATTGTAAGACTTACGCAAGTTTGAGGTTAAAATCGATACGATCTGATAAGTTTGAGGTTCAATTTGAAGAAATTGA
The DNA here is from genome assembly GCA_017139565.1 of Luffa aegyptiaca. Classification (NCBI taxonomy): domain Eukaryota; kingdom Viridiplantae; phylum Streptophyta; class Magnoliopsida; order Cucurbitales; family Cucurbitaceae; genus Luffa; species Luffa aegyptiaca. Next base: position 34,773,480 of record CM029397.1, read on the forward strand.
AACTTCTGGGTTAAAATTGATACAACTTGTAAAGTTTAGGGTTCAATTTGATGAAATTGAAAGTTTGGAGTTAAAACTGATACAACCCCAAAGTTCAGGGTTAAAAATGAAAAATTTCCTATTTTATTTGCTTATGTGAGAGATTTTTTCATCCATGATGGGATTGAGAGATCTTTCCAACAAAGAACTCGAAAAGATGGTAAGGGAATAAGACTTTAAAAAAAATTATAATAAAGTCTTTGAGTATATAAGAATAATACTTTTTGGAGTTTAAAAAAAAAAAAAAAAGAATAAGATTTTTTGGTATTATCCTTTATTAATAGAAAATTAAATTTTGGTCCACTCCTCAAATGTTAATAAAGAAGTAAAGTCAAAAGAATATGAAGAAAGTTAACTTTTCACATCATAAAAAATGATTCCACAATAGAATTACATGACTTGAAAGTTATCCATTTGGAAGTATATAAGAAAAAAATTCGAAATTATCCATTTATATTTCTTTATTTTTGAAAGTTTGATCATGAAAGTGATTCACGACATGACTGGGAATAATAAGTTTGCCTAATCAAAATACTTCTCAAAAGGTTTAGACTGTGTTTTTTCGCCAAATAAATAATATTCTCAATAATAATTATAAGGGAAAAATACACTTTTAGTCTCTGAGGTTTGAGTTAGGTTTTATTTTGGTCCCTGAGGTTTCAAATTCAACAATTTAGTCCCTGAGGTTTGAGATAAGTAGCAATTTGGTCTCTGCCATCCATTTTACCGTTAAATCTAACCCCCTGCTGACGTGACAATACTATTTTAATTAAAAAAATTAATTTTCAATTTTTAAAAATAAAAATATATTAAAATAATAAAAATAATATTATTTTTAATTTAATTTATTTTTTTATTCTTTCTCTCTTCCACCTTCTTCTTCCCCATCCTCCTCCTTCTACCTCTTCTTCTTCTTCAATCTTCCTCCATGGCCGGCGGCCAGCAGCCGGCGACCACAGCTCGCCGGCGGTGACTTTTTTTTTTTTTTCCTTTTCCTTTTCTTCTCCCTCTCTTCTCTCCCCCCCCCTCTCCGTTTCAGATCTAAAATGGAGAGGGAGGGAGGGAGCTCCCTCCCCGTTTTGGACGAAAAATCGGAGAGGGAGCTCCCTCCCTCCCTCCCCGTTTTTCGCCAGAAAAACAGAGGAGGGAGCTCCCTCGATGTGAAACGGGGAGGGAGGGAGGGAGCTCCCTCCCTGATTTTCCGGCGAAAAACCGAGGAGGGACCTCCCTCCTCGGGTTTTTTTATTATTATTTTTAAAAAAAAAACAGAAGAAGATGGGAAAAGAGTGGGAGAAGAAAAAAAAATCGCCGACGGCGAGCGGTGGTCGCCGGCCGCCGGCCATGGAGGAAGATTGAAGAAGAAGGATAAGTGGTGGAAGGAAGAGAATGAAGAAGAAGAAGGTGGAAAAGAAAATAATAAAAAGAAATAAAATAAATTAAGAATAATAATATTTTTATTATTTTAATATATATTTATTTTAAAAAATTCAAAATTAATTTTTTTAATTAAAATAATAGTGCCACGTCAGCAGGGGGTTAGATTTAATGGTAAAATGGATGGCAGGGACCAAATTGCTACTTATCTCAAACCTCAGGGACTAAATTGTTGAATTTGAAACCTCAAGGACCAAAATGAAACCTAACTCAAACCTCAGGGACTAAAAGTGTATTTTTCCCTAATTATAATTACATTGAAGATAAAGTGCTTAGTTTTTTTTTTTTTTTTTTTTTTTTTTTTTTTTTTGAAAAAAAAATGTTAAATTGCTTGAAAACAAGGAGATTCAGATAAAATCACTACCTGTTACCAAAGTCACTCTTGTTGAGGAAAAAAAAGTGTTAACTTTCGCAAAATAACAATGGGATAACTTAATTATTTTTTAAAGTTTAAATAGTTTATTTTTCCACCCATATATTTTTCTTTGCACTTTTTCTATATCTAGTTCTTATTTATATATTAAAAAAATGTATATCTAATTCTTATTATTCACACCTAACTTTGAAGATGAGACACGTGGAATATGAGTGTACAATCTCTAACTTTAATTCTCTAGACTCTTTTGTGTGTGAGTGTGTTTCGCTCAAGGGCTGACATGTTTGATAAGTATAAAATGTTTATCAAACAGAGCCTTAATTATTAAACGGTTATCAAACGGTTAATAGGTATAAAATGTGTTGTAATGGGCAAAAATGTTTTTATTCTTAATAAACAATAATGTCAAATATTTTGATTCCGTTGTCATGTTGTGAACTTACTTTATTCCTAAGATATTTGGTAAAGGTCTCGTCAACTTACTTTATTGGTAAGATATTTAGTAAGGACCTTGTCAACTTACTTTTTTGGTAAGATATTTAGTAATGATCTCGTCAACTTACTTTATTATTGGTAAGATACTTGATAATAGACACAAAATACTTTGTGTTAGTTCTTTTACTTCTTTTTGTGCTAATTAAAATTATAAATAAAAAATGGAATATTCAAAGGAAAGTTTAATATTCTCACATTTACAGACATCATAAATTAAAACTACAGGTAATTAAAAATAGTCAACGAATTTTAAATGATCCTCTATAAAATAAAATACTATAATGTACACATCTCTTATAATGCACTTTTATTTAGAAAAATTGGAGTGGGTGACAAATTGGATCAAATTAATAGCAAATATAGCATAATGTAAAAAAAAAATGCAAATATAGCAAAATCTATCAGAGTAAATTACTGATAGACACTGATAGACTCTCTGATTAATTACAATTTATCTGATAGACTTCGATTATCAGAGTTTATCAGCGATAGACTCTGATTAATCAGAATCTATCAGTCTACTGATAGACTCCGATTATTCAGAGTCTATCAGTATCTATCGCTGATAAACTCTGGTTAATCAAAATCTATCAGTGACTATCACTGATCAAAGTCTATCAATGATAGTCATTGATAGGTTTTGATTAATCGAAGTATATCAGCGATAGACACTGATATACTTTGAATAATCAGAATCTATCAGTGATAGACACGGATAGAATCTGACAACAACTTTTTGGTCTTGTACAATTAATTTTGCTATATTTGCAATTAGTTTGCAACTTTGCTATATTTGCTATTAATTTGGTTCAATTTGCCATCTATGCAACTGCCCCTTTTATTTAAACCATTGTTATATATTATTTAGAAATTGGATAATAACATTATTAAGATTTGACAAAAAAAAAATGATTAGAAGTATAAATTATAGAATTTCTTGTCGTTTGTGTTATTTTTATTTTCAATTTTAAAAATTTTCAATTTCATTTTTTATATATGTGTTAACTTTTAAAATTTGAGAAATCAAAAAGAAATTAAACTTAAAGTAACATATACCAAAAGAAAACATTTCCTATAAATTGAACTATACTTGAACCTTCAAAACCCATCTCCTCTCCTCCAATCTCAAGATCGTGAGCACACTTTAGTCTTCTTCCAAACTCATCAATGGCTCCTCTTGTGCTTCTCCAAGGCGAGAAACTGCGGCAACTTTGTAGAATAATTCGAAACCAAGAGGTCGAGGCCGTAAAGAACATCCAATTCAAATCTCCAATTGATCAGGACAAATATCTTAGAGATGTTTCAGACAATTACCACTCTGCGATAAAGCTTCTGGACGATAGTGATGCCATCAAGCAACAGTACGAAAGTGATGCAACAAAATCTTCGATTGCTCACGAAACCTATTCTTACGTAGAAAAGGCTGTTAACATCTCGCTCCAGGCAGTGAGGAACTATACGCTTCGAACAAACTATTTGTCGAAAATTGGTGCACACTCGAAAGATATTTTTGAAGCACTAAAAACTTTAGATCCAAATAATGTGACCAACGTGGCTAAACTAGCCAAGGAGGCTAATCAATACAAAGAAGCTATGGAACAGTACATGATGAAGCATCAGAGTCCGGCTTCGCGCAATTTCTCCAAATGGCTCAAGGACAGTGGAACCAAGTTTGAGGATCTCATCGCAAGGTAAAACGTTACTTAACAATACATTTCCTATCCAAATGTTCCCTCATTTTGTAACCTCAATTTCTATCCATATTATTTTCGTTATTTCACTTGCAACACATCTCGAAAATATATCTCCACTTAGCGTCAAAGTTAATGTGTTCACTAATATTGTAGATTATTAAATATTTTTATTTAAAATAATTTTTAAAGGTTAAATTTTAGTGGAATTAAAATATTTGGATTGATTGGAGCGGCTGATATATAGTTCATTTTTTTTTTTGTTTTCCAGTTTCTTTTTTGTTCTAAATAGAAAAGGGAGTTTGATGATTATAATCGTTTGTTTTTTCTATTTAAAAAGGTGAAATCAAAATGGAAGGAAATCTCTAGTTTAAATTTTCATCCCTGCTTTGAAATAAATCCATTAATTTCTTTAGTTCAATTTTTCATTAATAAATGAATAGAGATTACTTTAGGCATGAAATTAAACTACATAGGCTAAATCATTAAAAAAAAAAAAACTAAGTTTAGAGATGAAAATATTACTACCATGAGTTAAAGCACAAAACTAAATATTTTTTATTATCTTTAATCCTTATCTTTCAAAACTTAATGTTTTTAAATTAATCTTCTCAACAAACTCCTCTAACATCTCCAATGTGGAATTATTAGGTACCAAAATAAGCGTGGTTTCTCTGGACTATTCAAAAACTTGACTGATGAACAAAAGCTTCTGGTAAATATCTCTCTATGATTTTATAATATTATGTTCAATTTACTATCATTGAGAGGCTTTATGGTAATGTTCTTATTTCTCCTTTCTACTTTTAAAAAAAAAAATTAATTTCTCAACAATTTTTAAAATTTCATATTCTCTAAAAACGATTTATCAAGTAAAAATTTTATTTTTCCAATTTAATTTTTTTGAGAACAATAAACTAAGAAATAAAAACATGACCATACCAATTACTCAATCCAATTTATTATGATCCCCAACTTGCTATATAGGTATATGATGACATCATTGTGGCCTCTGGGCGGGGAACTTTGGTAGCGGACACGCTATCAACGATTTCTGGTGTAGCTGGAATTTTGTTTCTCATCCTTGCTGCTGGGGTAATGGTATGGGACATCTTTACATCGGAGCATGTTCTCGAAACAGTAACGAGAGATGCGATGATGACCGTTGCAGCAGTCGGTGGGGCAATGGTTGGACAAGTTGTGGGAGCTGCCTTGCCATCTTTGGTTGGCATCGAAGCTTCTGCTTTGTTTGTGATGGCGACTGCAGTTATAGGCAGCATTGTGGGAGCCTTTGTGCTTGGTGCGTTTGTTGGTTGGTTGCTTGATTCTATATTTGGCACTGGAGGTTCTTATCCTCTTAGCACTGATGGTCATCATTGCTATGTGGCACCATTACCTGATGGTGAATCAGTGGCACGTCAAATTGCTCATAATTAGAATGAATTAAAGGGTTATTGCATGAATCTCTAAGGATCAAGAGCATGCAAAATTAGAAGAAACTACAACTACTTAACTTATGAATAATTATATATGATCCATATCCTTGTTTGGACCTTGGTTCTATGGGGAAATATCAATCTACTGATTTACGAATAATTATGATGTTTATCCTTGTTGGAAACTTTGCTTGATTTTTCTATTTCTCTTTATTTTCTTCATGAAGTTCGAATTGGTTTAGATTTTATTTATGGACACTGTTGATAATTTCATGAATTCTTCTCTAGACTATGGTTGGAAAAAACGTGGGAACAACCTATATATCATCCCTAAAAGTGGGTAGGAATCGATTCCATCTAGCAGAACTATGTCCCCAGCTATCTACCAGGTCTTATCCCCTAAATGGTAGGGCTTATTGAGTCAGCGAACTCAGGCTACTCTCACCCATGCAAATCAAAGGTTAATCCCGAATTAACAATAGTTCATTGTTAGCTCAGGATTAAGATCGAGTTACCTAAGTCATAGCATGAAATAGACAATTTTAACAGTAAACGGTGTTATAAAGTAAAAGTGACTATTTCACGGTCCTGGTCTTATGCAAACTCATTGCATAGTACGCCCCCACTCGCATGTCTCCACATGAACGATTTAGTATCACATTGTTTGTATCATATGCAAAGTGGGCAGCGTCCATAGTGTACCCAGCCCTATCCTTATACTATAGACCATTTTGCTATGACTTGAACTTGATCCACTTTTATGTCTCCACATATAGTTCAGGTCTACATGTTGTAGTCAGGGGTTCTTAGTTTATTGGATTTTGGTTAATTAATGCAAAACTAAAACAATAATTCAATAATACCTTATTGAACAATTCCAATAACATTTTATTGATATTAATTAACTCGTTACATTTACTATCCACAAGTTTTAGGGCATAAGACCAAACAAATAATAGTCATTAGATGTGTAACACCATTAACTAACTAGATTATTATTTCATAGGATGACCATGTAACTCAATTTTAATCTTGAGTGAGTCATGAACTCCTGTCTGCGAGGGATTGTCCTTGATTTTTATGGGTGACAGTGACTTGATTCGTCAACTCAATTAGCATACAATTTTGGGGACAAGACCGAGTGGGGAGCTGGGAACATAACTACACAAGATGAAATTCACTCTTAGGGTAAGTAGATGAGTGTTCCCTTAAGTGCTGACTCCGAAACTTGAACAACGGGTCTCACTCTCTCACAAACCCGAGAGGGACTTCTGTTTAATGGTAGGACCATAAATAGGTTGTTCATTAGAGGATCAGTGATACTCAAGAGATAGAGGAAACTCATGGGAAAAATAGTGATTTAACCCAGCTGTAGTTACAAAGACTCATGAAGCATTGACTTAGTGTTAATAGTTAATATCCGTGGACATAAAATATTCTACAGTGAGAAGAGTACAACTGTAGGTCTTTAGTGGAGTGACCCACAGTTAATGGATGTTGGTTAATTTGGTTAATAAGTTTAATCAATTAGTCTCATATCATTGGAGCTTCTGATTTGTAGGTCCATTAGGTCCCCTTGCTAGCTCGTAAATGGTAACAAAGAACATTTAGTTTTGAAAGAATTTGAATTGTTCAAATTAATTAAGGAAATTTAAGTTAATTATATTAGATACAATTAATATAATGTATATTGATACATTATAATATAACGTTATTTTGGATATGATTCAAAATTAATTTGTGAGAGAATAATATTTGAATGGGTTCAAATATAAAGTAATATGAATTGGATTCATATTTAAAACTATAGGTTAAAATTAATGTGAATTAGATTCATATTAAAAGTATAGGTTATGAGAGAGATGTATCATTGAACATGATTCAAATGTAAAGTTAATTAAATATGTGATTTTTAATTGATCGAGGAATTAGTTAATTGTTGAATTAATTAATTGATTAATTAAATTTTATTTAATTATGTTAAATATGATTTAATTAAATTAAATAAATTAATACACTAGGTTATATTAGTTTGATTAATATAAATATATTATATATTAGTTAATTAAATTGGTTTAATTAATTAATTATGTTAATTAATTAATTTAATGATTTTTATTATTAAATTAATTTAATTAACTCTGCTGCATAACTGCATGAGAGCGAGGGAGAGACAAGCCAAGTGAGTGGGTAGTTAACTTAACTCCTCTCTCTCACCTCATAAGCCAATACAGACTGTGTGTATTTAGGTGTTGTTGAATATGTGAAAATCCTCCTAATGGACGAATTGTCGAGGGTCGTATCAAATAAAATTTATATTCCACGGTACCCAAAACTAACTTATAGATCTAGTGGCCGAAGTCGAACATAGGGAGCACAATTATAATTTATCTATCTTAGATTTATTGTGATGCCGAACTAATGGGGGGATTGAGATGCAAGGAAAATAGGCTAGGGAAAATAAATTGCATGAAAAATAAATGCTAAAAGTAAAATGCAAGAAATAAAAGGCAGGAAAATAAAAAGACGGTAGATCTCACCTCGGTATTATGCAATCGATTCTCGGGATGTAAGTTTGGTAATTCAATCATTGACTCTTGATAGGACCTAAATAGTCCTATTTTATCACCTCTAATCTAAGCTTGTTAGGGGAATTTTATGCTTTATTTGTCTTACTTACAGGTTCTTTGAGCTTAGGCAATGTCGGGAGCCAATCACGCTAAATTGGTGTTAACTCGGGCCAATTATGGAGTTTTGGAGCCATCTCGGTGTCTTGGACGACAAGGAGGTGAAAAGACCCAAGTGTACTGAAGCGGGCCTGAAGAACGACACGAAGCCAAAGATTGAAGCCCCGTACTGAGATGTAACGAGACAAGACCGAGAAAAAAGACAGCATGCTCGGATTAGGGATGGCGTCGAGACGATGCCCCTAGCGTCTCGACGCCGACGCGATCTCGAAACGGAATAAAAAGTTCGTAGCGTGGCGTCTCGACGGTGCAACGTTTTCTATAAATAATTGGCTTCGGTTTAGTCCGTCGTTAGGTCAGAATTTTTGTCTCTTTTCGATTTGTTTCGCTTTCTTTACTTTCCAGCTGCTGTATAAACATTGTTAGGTCATATCTTATGCAATTTCTTGTATTTGTTTATGGTTTTACCTTGTTTATGAGTAGCTAAACGTCTTTGTATCGTTGGATTGGGATTATGTCTTGATTGTTATTAAACTTGGCTGAGTTTTCTGGTATTTCAATTATGTTCTTACTGTATTTTTATTGAGTTTGGCATGTTATCCTGTTTAAACCAATACATGAGACTAGTCTCTTAGGCTTGACGACCCTAGGTGATTACTACTTGTGTATTCTATCAGTTATTTTTAGATAGCCACTAGGCTGAGGCAAGACAATCTCTACAGAGTGACGACCCTTGATAGGCCTAGGATGCATGCTAAAGGTTGTATGAATTAGATTTAAATTGAATTTAAATTTAGTTAATACGATTTCAGACCCATGATCCTAAAACGGCTAGTTTAAGTAGGTAATTGCGAGATTGCTTATTCTAAATTAGTTAGATATAATTTAGTAGCCATTACGAGGTCTTGGATGGTTGCTACATTATGTATGAGGGGTGGTGGTCGATAACGATAAAAATTGATTAATCTTGTTAATTGTAGAATTCTGGGTTAACAAGTTAATTAAACACAGGTTAGTGTAGGGAGTCCTCCGAGTAACCAAGAAGCTAACCGGACTAATAAAAATCGGCAAAGAATAATTTCTAGAGAAAACTAGGAAGCCAAGTGAAATAGCATTCAGGCATAAGAAATCCCAATCCAGCGATTCCTTTTTATGATATTGATTTTTGCTCTATTTTCCATTGCATGCTTTATTATGTTCTCTTTACTTTCAGCACTTATTTTGTTTGTCCTGCTTTTCTAAAAACCCCCCAGTTACATAAGCATAAAATCCTGCATCTGCTGGATCCCCTCCCCTGTGTTCGACCCTGACCACTATTTCTACAAAATAGTTTTAGTGTCGTGGACTATAAATTTATTTGACAACTCGAGTCTCGACAGCTCGTCCCGTCAACCCTCTTAATTAATTGATTTATTACTTAATTGTCTAACTGTCATTGGAACCATTAAAGATCCCTTATATTTCCAACCCAACCAACGCATCGAAGCCAGAGCCTCATTAGATTTGTAATTAAAGATCAATCTAACCGCATTAAGTAAAAGTGGATCGTTAGATAGACTCGTATAAACTAGGAACAACCTGGGTTTATACAATTCTAAGTCTAAATTCCTAGATCTATCATGCAATTGAATTAATTGGGATTACGCACCTTTTAACACAATTACATAACAAACCTATTACTAACCAATTTAGCATAACAATTAAATCGAGTCAAGCAAATAGGTTGTCAATCTATTCTATCAATCTAATTGTAGTTAAAACAGAAATTTAGAACACAAACGACAATATTTCATAAAACGTGAAGTACAAGGTCTCAAGAATACCAAAACTTACATTTACCGAGTCCAAATTACATAATGTTGGCCTAGCTCGTCATCGAATGCGTCCTCCAGGCTCGACCCACCATGGACATAAACTAAAACTACTCTAAAGATGAAAGAATGGTGGAGAAAGTGAGGGGAAAGACTACAAGAATGTAAGAATGAGTTGATGTCTAAACCTAAACCAAAGCTTCTTATTTATAGAACTTCTTGGCCTCCAAGTCGTGGTGTTTTGGCACTGAAACGATCCTTCAACTATGGGAAAATTTTGTTTAAAGAAAAGGAAAGTTCATAAAAGGAAAGCCACTAGCATCGAGAGGTTGTGTATGGCATCGAGACGTTGCTCCAAAATTTGCTCTAGCATCGAGACGCCACTTTGTGGTGTCGAGATGTTGTCCTCTCGGGTATTTGGCTTGAACCTGCTGCAAACATGGCGTCAAGACGCTATTGTTTAGGGTCTCGACGCCGAGCTCTCGAGTATTTTGCTCTAAGACTCGTTTTGCTCCGATCTTTGGGTTTTATGCCCGAAAACTCATAGATAGTAAATGTAACATTTTGACGACTATTTATAAATAAAGAGTTATTTCCATTCAATAAAGCGTTATTGATTTATGAATGATTAGTATTGCCTAAATAACCACAAATCCAATAAACTAGTAACCCCGGGCTATGTTATGAATACTTGAACTATATGTAGTGACATAAAAGTGGATCAAGTTCAATTAATAGCCTAAATGGTTTATAGTATAGGGATAAGGTTGGGTACCTTATCCTAGGAAAACTATGTGACACGGCCCACTTTGTATATAGTGCAAACGGTGTGATCCTAAATCGTTCATGTAGAGACCGTGCGAGTCTTATAATCCGACTGCTTGTTGTCCAGGAGCAACCATCGCTTCGGAGGGCCCGATCATAGGATTCGTAACACCGTGAACTCCTGAAAAGGATAGGGTCACTTAGGCTAATTACCAACAGTTGTCTTTCCCTTCGGTAGCCTGTTGGTGCGTGCCTCTGAGATCTGAAAGTGGGAGGGTTACACTTACGGGGATAAGTTAATTCGTTAACGAATCCTTGACCGAACAACGGTGGTCGACGTCTATAGAAATATGAGTTATTCTGGTAATAGAGTTGACTGAGAAGTGTCTCATTTCAAAGGAGGAGTAGCTGATCACCCTTCGGTGGTTGTTGCTCTAAACCTCTGAAACATCGTTGCAAAACTAAATCAATAGTCTTAGGGTTCTATGATTGCTTGTTTTTGCTAAACTGATTGGATTGTATGCAATTGTTTGTATTGCTCTTGTAATGGGTTAGTGCGATAAATAATCAAGTAATTTGTTATTTCAGCAATTCAATGATTAAATATGTGCATAGTCTTACGCCTATAACGGTGATTATACAACAAACTCAAACGATTAATTTGTGGCGAATAATTTTAGATTAGTCTTAATAGAGAAATGTTCTCATGCCCCAAATGTTTAATTCATTAAAAAATGTTATTAATGAATGTGACATTGAGCCCTGCTCAGCCAAAGAAGACTTGTCCAAAGACAGTAAATTCGATTTACTAGTCTTGGAAGCGTAATTTGTGAAGAATAGTGATTCTACCCGAATACTTGATTCATAGTCACAAATCACGTTTGTTCTTCTTATTAAAAGGAATGAGTTCCTGGCAACAGCTTGATGCCATTGAGATAACTCTCAAAATTTTTAACTAGAGAGGTTGTCTTGGCTGTAGCAATGGGGAACGTTAAGTTATTTTTCCAGTAGGAGCAAATACATATTATTAGATAATGTGTATATAATTAATAAAGATCAAAAGAAATTTGATTTCTGTATCTTATTGCCTGGAACAATGTTACTCTTTACCTTTCCCTGCTAACGCAGTTCATTTCAAGAAAGGGAGTTAACTTCTGTTCAGCTGAACTGAAAAATAACATAAATGTTTTAAGACTAATCAAGAGTAAAACATTCATGAACACTAAGTTGCTTGAGGCTGCTACTACTCAAAGAAATGAAAGGCAAAGGATTTCTCCTAAAGGAAAATACCTTTTCTTTGGCACTTAAGGTTAGGACATATTTACCTCAATATGATCGGGAGATTGGTCAAGAGTATACTTCTAAGCAAGTTAGAAGATAACTCTCTGCTACCTTATAGGTCATGCCTTAAAGGCAATATGACTAATAGATTCTTTTGCTAAAAAAGAACTATAGAGCCAAAGAGCCCTTGGAGCTTGTACATTTGGATCCTTGTGGTCCAATATGTTAAAGCAGTGGCAGGGCATGAATAATTCATCTATATTATAGATAATTATTCAAGGTATGGGTATCTCAACCTAGTGCAACTAAAGTCTAAAGCTCTTGAGAAATTCAAAGTGGTTTGAAACTGAAGTTGGAAACTTGTTAGGTGAGATGATAAAAACACTTCGATCTGATCGAGGTGTAGAGTATATGAGACTTGAGATTCCAAGACTACTTGATAGAACATGGAATTACATCTCAACTCCCAAACCCCTGAAACACCTTAAGGAAACGGTGTATCAGATAGGAGAAATAGAACCCTATTGGATACGGTTCGATTCATTATGAGCTATGCTCATTTGCCTGACTCGTTTTGGGGTCATGCAGTGTTGAGTACAGTACATATTTCGAACAACTTGTTGGGTTTTATGCCCTAAAACTCGTAGATAGTGAATGTAACCGTTGACCGAATATTAATGAAATAATATTGATATATTTTTTCCATTGAATGTTATTAGTCAATTTATATTTGTCTTTGCCTAAAATAACCCTAATCCAATAAACTAGACATCCTAGGCTGTAATATGAGTCTTGAACTATATGTAGTGACATATGGAGATCACTGTTCAAGAAACAACCTAAAAGGTCTATAGTATAGGGATAAGACTGGGTGCCTTATCCTGGTGACACTATGGATACGACCCACTTTGTATTTGATACAAATGCTATGATCCAACACGTTCGTGTAAGAGACATGCGAGTGGGGGTATCCTATGCAATGAGTTTGCATAAGACCGGACCGCGAAATAGTAACCACTGGTTATAACAACGTTAACTAGTTGGTTTTCTATTTCACTAGGACGACCTAGACAACTTGGTCTTAATCCTGAGTTGATTATGGACTCCTGCTCATGAGGGATTGTCCTTTGATTTGTATGGGTGAGAGTGGCCAATACGCCGACTCAATAAGCCTACCATTTTGGGGACAAGACCGAGTGGGGAGCTGGGAACATAATCGTACAAGATGGAATTCACTCCTTCCCGACTTTAGGGAAGCAGATGAGTGTTCCCTTAAGTGGTGACTCTGAGTCTTGAACAAAGGGCCCTACCCTCTCAATGGTACGAGAGGGTTTTCTGTTTGATTTTTGGACCACAAAAAGGTTGTTCATTAGAGGAGAACTAGTACTTAAGGAAATAAAAGTAACCCAGGGGTAAAACGGTAATTTGACCCAGCTGGTGTTACGGACACTCGTGAAGGACTAACTAGTCGTTATTGGTCTATATCCGTGGACACAGAAAATATGTTTGTAGTGAGACGCAACTTTGAGTCTATAGTGGAATGTACACATAGTTAATGAATATTGATTAATTTGTTTAATGAGTTTGACCAATTAATCTCACATCATTGGAGCTTCTGATCTGCAGGTCCATTAGGTCCCACTGGTAGCTCATAAAGTAATTTGAGGCAACTAAGTAATAAATGTAAATTGAAAGTGTTCAATTTACTAAGGGAAACAATATAATATATATTGATATATTATTATGAGAGAAATTAATATTTGAAGAAATTCAAATATTAATATAAATTTGAGTCACATTAAATTTATGGAATTTTGAAAGAGTTCAAATGTGAATTAATTAATTTTAAGGCCTAAAATCTATTTGGGCAATTAATTAATTCAAGGCCGGAAATGAAATATGTGATATTTAATTGGTGGTTAATTAATTAATCGGGAATTAATCAATTATGGAAATAATTAATCACTTAAGGAAGTGATTAATCATTTATGGAAATGATCTAATCACTTATGGAAGTAATTAGTCATTTGTGGAAAAGATTAATCAATTATGGAATTGATTGATATTGGATTGATTAAATAAGGAATAAGATTGAATCAATTTTGGAAAATATTGATTTAATTGAATATTTTATTGATGACCACTCTTCTATAAATAGAACACTAGACCTAATTGGTTTAGAAGCCCTCTTGCTCTTAGACTCACAAGACAAGACCCTAGAATTCTCTCTAGCCTCCCTCTTAGAGAAAGACTCCCACAAGTCTTTTGCCTCCTAGACTTAGAGACATACCAGTGTAACCTCTGTGGTTATTGTGTCTTTGAAGAAAATTTCCAGCAAAGAAATCAAGAAAGAGTCGTTGCGTTTTCGTTCGTTGGAGCATCGTTGGTGAAGAACAGTCAAGTCTACAACGAAGGTTTGTAACGGTTCTTTCCCCTTTTCTTTAGAAAAGCATGAGAAGAAAAATAGATTTATTTTCAAACCTTTTTCCAGCATGTTTATAGCGTTTTCAGCGGCTTTAAAGTGTGTTTAAAGTTTTATTTTGCCTTTTCGTAACGGTATTTTAATATTAATTAATATACGGCGTAAGGTCATTTCGATGCGCTTCCGCTGCGTCGGGGCTTTCATCCCCTTCAATTGGTATCAGAGACATCGTTGTCCCTATTAATTGATATTAAAATTTGCGATAGGCTCTAATAGGTGGGATTTATGCATAATGTATGTTCGGTTTGCATTGAACTGTTTGGGTTAATTTTATGGCCATAGATTTTATTTTTATGTGATTTTGATCATGTAAGGGCCCGGTGTTTCGGGTATTTTATGTAAAATCGAGTCCTATGTAAGTCCGGGTCTAGATTAAGCTTTTATGAGATAAAAATTGAAGAAACCGCGGCTGAAATCGAAGAAGAAAACCGAGAACAAGCTGCTGTTTTGCCCAGAAAATCGTTCTAGACGTAACAACTCGGGACGCTGTTCAGAAAGCGTCTCGACGCTGTCTCGATACCGTAGGCGCTCAGGTAAGGAAATCACACAACGTCGGGACGCTGCGTTGCAAGCGTCTCGACGCTGTCACGATGCGGCGCGAACTAGGGTTTTAAGAAGGCGCGGTTCAAGCAGTTTTGGCGGTTCGGTTCGTGGACTGGACCGATTCGGCTGGGCTGGTACCTATTTGGTCCGGTTCAGCTATTTTTTGACTTGGTTCGTGATTTTGGATGCCGGTTCTAGGTTGTTTGGGGCGGTTCGTGCTGTCTAGACCAAATTTTGGAGCTGCAGAAGGATTTTAGGATAGAATTTAGCTAAAATTAATGTAATTTAATGCTTTATTTTATCCTAGGGGCCAAAATTAACCGGTTCAATTGCTATTTATATGCTTTATGGATGTCATATAGAATTTATTAATCCCACCTTAGGTTATAAACATGCTCATGCATTTATTTATATATTATAAATTGTTATAATGTATGTTTTAAATGCATGGAATAGTTTTCATATTTTTTAATAGAAGTGTATATTAATTATATGAAAAATAATAAAGCATGAAGCATGTCATTACTTAGATTAAATATAAATAGTTATGTTTAATGTGATGAATGCAGCATGCTTGATTGATTTTCTTGATTGGCTTATAATTGTTATATTAAAAGCAAATCAATATTGCATGAAGCATGAAACATCCATAGTTATTAATATAATTGTTATATTATTCATGTGATGCAATTAGTATGGTTTAATTATTTAATTGGAATGAGATTGTTGAAGGAATTAAACCCTAGATTCTTGGTTATATGATTAATCATTAAAATTTGAAATAGTTCTTTAATATTAATGATTAAAAACCGTCAATTTTAGGAGGTGGTGCTCTTTGATGAGCAAACCCAAATTGGAGACACCATACCTATGACTCATCTTGCATTCAACTTGCTATCTACTTAAGACAGAGTTAAAGTGCATGGATTCATGCTTTAAAAGGCTGAGGAGTTGGAGAGAGATGATGATGATGTTCTTGCTGGAAATTTTCAAAACATAAAATTCTCCCAAATAGTTTTCTCTCCCTCAAAAAGTTCATCACAAATTTGCGTCCCACAACACGTTCTAAGACCGGAGAATAGCGGGGAAGACATCGGTGGTAGTCCACAACTCCATTGTCTCAAGAAATTCCCCACGGAGTTGCTGAATTTCCAGAATTAAAGAGGTTGGTATTGAAACTCTGTTTTCGATTTTTATTGGATGCATGTTTTCTATAGCAAAATTAATGAAATTGAGAGTCTCTCTTGATCCAAATCGCTTCCGCTAGTGTCTCGTACACTCCTTCAATTGGTATCAGAGCTGATTTGGACCCTCAATTTTCATTAATTTTGGCCTGATGGGTTGAATTTCATAAGATGAAACTGTTGTGGGAGCTAAAGTGAATAATTTCGGTTTTGGCATCAAATTAGCTTTAAATTCCTTGTTTAAATTTGTAATTGCCTACATGTATATGGGCATTAATGTGTTGGCAAGAGTCTTTACAAATTTGAGGGTCAATGGAGTTGAAATTAGGTTGTAATCGATCGAAGAAGACGAAATGCTCGTGCTGACTGAAAATAGGGTACTGCTATAGACGCGTCAGCGTTTCGACGCTGATGAACAGATTCATTGATTCCCAGATTTCAAATGGTGGTCTGGTCTGATCTGGTTTCTCGAGCCGGTTCGAATGGTTCGGGAGCAGTTCGAGATGGATTTTCAATTATTATTGTAATAATTTAGTTATTTGCTTGATTAGGATGCCAAAATCGGTCAATTTTAGTGTGTTTAATTTATTATGCATTGTGAATGGGTGTTTAAATTAAACAGGAACATAGT
Organism: Luffa aegyptiaca; assembly: GCA_017139565.1. NCBI lineage: Eukaryota > Viridiplantae > Streptophyta > Magnoliopsida > Cucurbitales > Cucurbitaceae > Luffa > Luffa aegyptiaca. The sequence continues at coordinate 34,790,335 of CM029397.1, forward strand.
ATGCATAAAGTATGCCATATAGATTTAAAATCCCACCATAGGAAAGCATGTTTCATTCATTAGTAATTATTATAAGTGTTATAATAAAATGGAATGCATGGATTAGGGTTTCATGATTAGATGCATGTTGAATGTTTTAAACTCATTTAGCTCGATTAGTATAAAGTGTTATATTAATAAACAAGAACGAACAAGCATGCAGCATGAAACCACCTTAGCATAGATGAATGTTATAGGTTGTCTATGTTATAAAGAGTCATAAACCGAGATAGACGTTAAAATCTATAACAACATAAATGCATGCTCACTTAGGGTTAACGAACCTCAAACTCGATCAAACTGCATAGAATAGGTGGATCTTGTAAAGCTAAGGTTACAAGAGAACTCACCCGGTAAGATGCTGTCTAAGGTTGGAGGTGTTTAAGATGACGGTTTACGGAACACCACCTACCTGGGTATCGAGCCGGTACTTGAGTTAAGTTAACCCAAGTTTTATGAGCATGCGTGAACAATGTAAGGTTTAAAAGAGTTTATCGACTATGTAAGGTTTAAAAGAGTTTATCACCTAGACATCGTAAGTATAAATCGTTATGCACACCTAGACGTAGGTTGTTTCTAAATGGTGCTTTATATATAACTTGAATACTTGACTGTTATATGCTTTCGTCACCATTAGAAACATGTTATAGGGTTAATTCATTAAAAGTTATAAATAGTTATAAAAGTTAATGAATAGAAACTGTCAACATATAACAAAGAATTGCATGCTAACATAGGATCTTAGGAACTGAGTTAAAGTTTAAACAGTTTAAAATTTAATAGACCTAAGATCACGTTTCTAATAGGATTAGAATTTCCTACTTAGTATTTTTATAGATTTGAAATATGAATAAGTAGGATATAAGACTTTGGTAATAAGGGAACTCTCCCGGTGCCTGGACCGGAACCTGAGTTGAATTAACCACGGCCTTATTAGCATGCAATGTCACTAGGAATTAAAAGAGTTTAATTCACATAGACATTAGAGTAAAGACCTTATTTAATAAGGCATAGACTTAGATAGTTTCATCTAGCCAGATTTTATCTGAGTCAAAATAAACCCTAAAATAAATAGGACACTTCAATAGGAGGAAAAGTATAAAACACGAGATGTTCATATCGAGTTTTTTACTCTCACGTCCCCCTGTGTTCATACCATGAGATCCATGCTCGACTTTGTGTCACCTGGAAGCGGCCTCCCATTTGGAGAGTGTTTGCATGGGTCAATACCAAGGTGAATGGGGAAAGTGTTCATAGTAAGTTGGAGAAGGACACGTGTCAACACATCCTGCGGTCTCCTCCCCTAGGTCGCACCGTGAGATTCTTATGATTCGCCTGCGTGTCGTCTTAGTGCGACCATCCCATTTGGAGGGTCTGATCATAGGATTCGTAACACCGCGAACTCGAGAAATGGATAGGGTCACTTAGGGTTGTTGGGGTTTATGTCCTAAAACTCGTGGATAGTAAATGTAACAAAGTTATATATAAAACGTTATTGAAATAGTTTATTTTCTGGTTGTCGACAGATTAGTTTATCTATGTATTAATTAACCAAAATCCAATAAACTAGAATCCATGGCTATGATATGAAACACTCGAACTATATGTAGTGACATAAAAATGGATTGAGTTCGAGTGATAGCGTAAAACGGTCTATAGTATAAGAATAAGACTGGGTACCTTATCCTAGGAAAAACTATGTGACGCGACCCACTTTGTTTCAGTACAAACGATGTGATCCTGTATCGTTCATGTAGAGACATGCGAGTGGGGGCGTCCTATTCAAATGAGTTTGTATAAGACCGGACCGCGAAATAAGTCACTTTCACTTTATAACGTCGTTTACTGTGAAACTGACTATTTCAAGCGATGACCTAGGTAACTCGATCTTAATCCTGAGCTAACTATGAACTCCTGTTTATTCGATCCTTTGATTTGCAAAGGTGAGAGTGGTCCATTAGTGTCGCTCAATAAACCTACCACTTTGGGGATAAGACCAGGTAGATAGCTGGGGACATAGTCCTACAAGATGGAATTCTCTCCTACCCGTCTTTAGGGATAGTAGAGAGGTTTTTCCCTTAAGTGCTGACTCCGGGACATGAACAAAGGCACGCTGCCCTCTCATTGGCTCGAGAGGTTTTAGGTTTAGTGGTGGGATGACAAACCAATTGTTCATTAGGGACTCAGTGGAGACTTAAGGAACAAGAAGTGCTATAGGGGTAAAACGGACTTTTGACCTGACTATAGTTACGAACAACTTGTGAAGGATTGACTTACTGATCACGGTTATATCTGGTGGACATAAATATATCTACAGTGAGGGGAGTTCAGCTACGGGCTATAGTGGAATGTCCCATTAGTTAACGAATATTGGTTAACTAGGATTGAAAGAGTTCAACCGGATAATCTTGGATCGTTCGAGCCTATGATCTGTAGGTCCATTAGGTCCCCCTGCTAGCTCAAACGGATTAAACCTTAGAACAGAGTGAATTCCAATTCGATTTAGGGAGATATCGTTAATTATATTCGATATAATTTAACGTATTTTTGTTTAATCTTTGGATTAAACTATATAGGAGAGTTGACATTATTTAAATATGATTTAAATATTGGAAAATGTATTCGATACATGTTCGGTTTTGAATTTGAATAGTGATTCACATTCACCGGTTTTGAGAGAGAACGTTATTGGTGCATTATTAATTTTAATATAAGATATTAAAATTGAAATTATTAAATAAATTAGATTTATTTAATTGAAGTATTAAAATTAGTTTTCATTTAAATTAATAGGATTAATTTAAAATTGAAAACTAAACAAAATGAATATTGTAATTCATTTAAATTCATGAATTGAAAAACTCATGGAATGACACCAATTTCATATTTTGACATTCACACATGTGCTGTCAATTTGTGGTAATCACAAAGCATCATATAACCTCTTTATAATGTCATGAAGAGGTGGAATATAATGATGCTGAAGGTGAATAAAAAGTTGTTGAATTTCTCCATGAAAACTCTATCAAAAACTGTATTTGAAAAACCATGAAAACTCTCTCAAACTCATATTCTTTCCTCTTCAAATTCATCATGCTCGGGTTCCCACAACCCCGTTCTAAGGTCAGAGAATAGCGGGGAAGGCTCTAGCGATAGTCCATGGCTCGATCGTGTGGAGAAACATCCAAGAGATCTCACAGATTGAAGCTACAAAGGTTAGCTCTGTTTTTGTTCTTATTTTCAGCATGCTTTAATCTTTGAAATTAATGAAAATTGGTGCCTAAGATCGTCAATTGCTTCTGCACGAGTGTTCTTCACTCCTTCAATTGGTATCAGAGCGTGGTTTGGGCACTTGATTTCCATTAATTTCGAGTTTGGTGGGTGAATTTCAATTGTTGAATGTGTTGGTTGCTAAAGTTGGATGAACTCGGTTTTGGCATCAAATTAAGCTTTCAATTGTTGGTTTAAATTGTAATAGCCTACATGTATATGGGCTTTAATGTCTTGGCTAGAGTCTAGAACAATTTGGGAGTCAATAGATAAGAAATTAGGCTGTAATCGAAGAAAGAAGATGAAGAACTCACTGGCCGAAGAAAACAGAGCGTAAAAAACTGGGCTGCTGTATGAACAGCGTCCCGACGCTGTTGAATGAATTCAAAAGGTTTGAATTTTGGCGGTGGTTCGGTTCAGATGGTTCATTCTCGATCCGGTTCACCGATTCCCAGTTGGTTCAACCCATTATCAAGCCCTTTTGGTTCGGTTCAAGCCTATTTTGGATGGTTCAAGCTGGTTCGAGAGGTTCGGGGCCGGTTCGGGAGCTGTCCAAGGCGGTTCAACCAATTATTTAATCATTAATGTAATAATTTAGCTTAGTTTAGATTGTTTGAATGCCAAAACCGATCCGCTTTAGTGTGTTTAATTATTTATGCATTAAGAATGTATCTTATAATTAAATTTGAATTAAATATGCATAATGTATGCCATATAGATTTAAAATCCCACTATAGGAAAGCATGTTCATGCATTAGTAATTAATTATGAGGGTTATAATAAAAGGAATGCATGTTAGGTTTCATGATAGATGCAGGTTGGATTGTTTTATTTTTCGTTTATGAATGTTTAAATATAAGCGTTATATTAATAAACGAAAACGAACGAGCATGCAACATGAAACCACCTTAGCATAGATGAATGTTATAGGTTGTATGTATTATAAAGTGTTATAAAAACGAGATAGACGTTAAAACCTATAACAAAGACAAATGCATGCTCACTTAGGGTTAACGGAATAAAATCTCGAATGATTCGCATAGAATAGGTCGATATCTTGTAAAGCTAAGGTTACAAGAGAATTCACCCGGCGAGATGCTGTCTAAGGCTGGAGGTATTTAAGCTGACTGTTTACGGAACACCTCCTACCTGGGCATCGAGTCGGTACTTGAGTTAGGTTAACCCGATTTTATGAGCATGCGTGAGAGATGTGAGGTTTTATCACCTAGACATCATAGCATAATAGTTATATGTCGTTAGAAATCACCTAGACGTAGGTTTTTTCAAAATTTTTATGCTTAGTGAATGGTGTTTTATATGTAACTTGAATTTTGATTGTTATATGCTTTCATCACCATTAGAAGCATGTTATAGGATTAATTCATTAAAAGTTATAATAGTTATAAGGTTAATGAATAGAAACTGTCAACCTATAACAAAGAGTTTCTTGCTAACATAGGATCTTAGTAACATAAATAATTTTAAAACGGTTTAAAATTTATTTAAACCTAAGATCACTATTTTCTAATAGGATTAGAATAATGTCCTACTTAGTGTTTTAATAGAGTTAAAATATATTAAGTAGGATATAAGGCTTTAGTTATAAGGGAACTCTCCCGGTAATCCGATACCTGAGTTGAATTAACCACGGTCTTATTAGCATGCAATGTCACTAGGAAATTAAAAGAGTTTAATTCACATAGACATTAGAATAAAGACCTTATTTAAAAGTTAAATATAAGGCATTAACTTAGATAGATTTGTTTAGTCGAAATTTACCTAAGTAAAAGACTCTAATCTTTAAAATACTTAGTGGGAGGAAAAAGGTATATGAAAATAAATCTTTTCTTCTCATGCTCTCCCTAAAGTTCATGCTATGAGGTTTATGCTTGGCCTCGTGTTGCTTACTAACACAACTTCTCCATTCAGAAGGTGTTTGCATAAATCAAAATCAAGGTGAACGGAGAAAGTATTTATAGTAAGTGAGTGAAAGAAGTGTGTCAACACATCCTACAGTCTCTTCCATTGGGTTGCACCATGAGATTCCTATGTTGCGCCTGCTAAGTATGCCCTGGAGCTACTACACCATTCTGAGGGATGTAACATGGGATTTCGGAACTATGCAAACTCCAGAAGTGGATAGGGTTTCTTAGGGCCATTCCCAACATTAGCTTTTCCATTTGGTAGCATTGTTGGTGTCGTTCTCTGGGATCTGAAAATGGAGGGTTACACTTACGGACACATCCTGTGGTCTCTTCCATTGGGTTGCACCGTGAGATTCCTATGTTGCGCTTGTTAAGTATGCCCTAGAGCTACTACACCATTTGGAGGGATGTAGCATGAGATTCAGAACAACGCGAACTCCAGAAGTGGACAGGGTTCCTTAGGGCCATTCCCAACATCAGCTTTTCCATTTGGTAGCATTACTGGGGTCGTCCTCTGGGATATAAAAATGGAAGGTTACACTTACGGGATTGTGATCATTGACCAAACAGCGGTAACTAAACAATAACAGGATATGAGTGATTATAGTGTTAACGTTTGGTTGAGAATGTCTCAGTTCAGAGGAGGACTAGCTGACCACCCCTCGGTGGCAGTTACTCTGAACCTCTGAAGTATCGTTGCAAAAGAATTATGATTCATAGGGCGCATAATTGCTTTTGTTAAATTGATTGGATTAGTAAAAGGGTTAAAAAAAATTAGACAACCAGTTTAAGTTTATTTGTTTATTTTCAGCAATGAGTATAGGTTCTATAAATGCCTCTTATATACGTCAAATACGTTATTGGTATAAAACATACAACTAAACAAACTTAAAACACTAAATTGTAGTTAGTGATTTGAAACTGTCTTAAAATGTAAAATGTCTTCAAGATGTTATATCTATTTCATTCTTGAAATGATCATAACATAGAAAACTGCCTAGCTAAAAGGAACATGTTCCAAGACTCTAAATATGATTTATTCATCTTGAAAATGTGCTTAGTAAGAATAGTGATTCGACCTGGATATTCGATACAGGGCTCACTAATCACGTTTGTTCTTCTCGAGAAATATGTTCCTGTCACTAGCTGTAAACTAGTTAAGATAACTCTAAGAATTGAAATAGAAAAGTTCATCTTGGCTAAGGCAGTGGGAGACTAGTTATTCTTCTCTCATGAACGTTACATATTGTTTAATGTATATGGTTCCTAAGATTAAAAGAAAACTTGATTTTCTATATCTTGTTTACAAGAACAAGGCTATTCTATCACCTTCTATGTATGAACCGTTCATTTCAAAAGGATGCCAATATTTGTTCTGCGAATATGAAGAATAGCATATATGTTTTAAGATCGATAGAGTCTAGAGCGATTTTAAATATTGAGATATTTAAATGCTAAAGAATCAACCAAAAGGCAACGTGTTTCTCTAATGTATCTATCTTTGGCACTTGAGGTTAGGCATATTCGATACGATTGAAGATTGGCCTAAAATGAACTTCTAAACAGGTTAGAAGACGACTCATTACCTCCCTAGAAGTCATGCCTTAAGGTAAAGCTGACTAAATGACCTTTTACAGGAAAAAGGTTATCGTGCCAAAGAAACCATAAGAGCTAATATATTATGTTTTTTGAATCATAGAATGTTAAAGCTCAAACAGGGGATGAACAAATTCATTAGTTTCAATTAATGATTGTTCAAGGTACACTATCTCTACCTAATGCATCATAAGTCCGAACTCTTAAAATGTTCAAGATGTTTAAGGTCGAGGTTAAGAACCAAAAATTAGGTAGAACGATAGAGACACTTCGATACGATCGAGGTAGAGAGTATATGGACTCGAGATTCCATGTCTATTTGATAAAACATGGAATTATATCCTAACTCTCAATACCTTATACACCATAGTAGAATGATGTAAAGGGAAGGAGAAACAAAACCTTGTTTGACATGGTTCATTCGATAAATGAGTTATTCTCAGTTGCCTTTACTCGTTTATCAGGGACATGCAGTGCTGACTGCACTTCAGAACACGAATATGGTTCTCTCAAAAGAATGTTTCTGAAACATTATTTGAATTCTGAAAAGAGCATAAAATGCGTTTATGTCGTTTCAGAACCTAAGGATGTCCTACATATGAGACAAACCAGAAGGTACTGGAACCTTATTCGAAAGTATGCCTATTTCAAGGTTATTTCAAAAGAAACGAGATGTGGATGCTTCTTTAAAAAGGAAAAGTATTTGTATGGTCAAATGCATATTTTCTTAGAAGAAGACCACGTTAGAAATCACAACCACGCAGTTAGATAGTGTTAAGTAAGTTATATAGTAAAGCTACAAATGTATCAACAAAGAGTTGTTGATAAGATTTATTCTTCAACAAAGGTTGTTGACCAAACTAATCCTTCAACAAAAGGGTTGTTGATCGAGTTCGCACATTAAGTCAGTCCTGCCCTTCTCAATTGATGAGAGAGCCTCTATGTAGTGGGAGGGTTGTTAATCAATCTATTGAAAACTATATGAGTTTAACTGAAACTCTGTTTGTCATACCTGATGAAAATATCGAGGATCCACTGACCTTTAGTAAGGTTATGGATGACGTGGATAAAGACAATTAAGTCAAAACTATGAACCTTGAAATGGAGTATATGTACTTCAATTCAGTCTGGTGTTGACCAGAAAAGGTTCATAGTCTAGGATCTGGAGCAAAAGGTTTGCGACCTTAACCAATCCAACTATGGATCAAACTAAGGTTTCGATCTTGGAACATAAGATTTAATACACGATTAAATCTCATAGTTCTTTGACCAGAATATTGATAAGTCTTGTGTCGGCAGAAGGATTGCCAATAGTTTTGTAGTTTTCTTCGTTTAGTATGTGATTGATATCCTATTCAATAGAAATGATATAGATTTCGCAACTGACATTAGAAATGAGCTAGCAGCCTAGTTCCAAATAATAGATTTGGAAAGGCTCAGTATGTTCTTAGAATCCAAAACGTTTGAAATAACAAGAACAAATCGCTAGCTCTATCTCAAGTATCTTATATGGACAAAAGTGTTAGCTAGATATAAGATTGGAATTCCGAGAAAGGTTAGTTACCTATCCAACATGGAATTCATTTGTCACAGGAGTAGTGTCCTGAGACACCTCAGGAGGTTGAGGACTTGAGACGAAATCCCTGTGCCTCGACAATCAGTTGTCAGATCTAGCATATGGTATGCAATAAGGGATCGTCAGTAGATACCAATTTGGTCGAGTGTAAGAACACTGGACTGTAAATAAAAATACCCTCAGGTATCTTAGGAGAACGAGGAATTATAAGCTTGTGTATGGTGCTGAGGATCTGATCCTTATAGGATACACCAATTCTGATTTGCACACCGATAAGGATTCGAGGAAATCTACATCGGGATCAGAATTTATCCTTAATAGGGAGCTATATAATGGCGTAGTGATAAGGGTAAAAAATATACCTATTTTACCCTTATATTTAGCTCATTTCCTTGTCAAATATTGCATGTTTAGATCAATTTCACTGTTCCTGAGCTCAAAATATGTTGAAGTTGTTAAGTTAGGGTGTTCAGAATCACTTTTTTCAAATTGTGCTCATTTGTGCTTAAAAAGACTCAATTTTAAGGGAATTTGACTAAGTTTGTTGTTGTGCAGGAAAACAGAGGAAATGCTGGAATTTACCTAGAAATGCGAAGGAAAAATGAAATGAGACCGCAATTCTGGAAAAACAGAGGCAGTTCCGAGTCGTCCGCGGGTCGTTTTGAACGAGACTTCTTCGCACCTAACCGGCTGTTTTGACCCCAAAACCGACTGGGCTACCTACCAGCACCTATTTCGCAGCTCCTCAACCAATTCCAACACTATATAAGCTCGAGATTCGAAGTCAAATTCAAGCAGAACTCATTTGGAAGAAGAGGGTGGTGACAGAACCCTAATTGACGCCTATGAGTAGGGATGCCCAAGGTCCTTCTTAGATGACTAAATTCTAACCTTAGTTAGACATCAAACCTTAGGGTTTGTAGGGATTTTCACCCATTCTCACTTGTAAAAGCGAGAGAGTGGAGTGTCTAAGTGAACTATAGAAGGATTGGATAAATAGAAAAACCCATAGTATTTGGCTACTGTCATTATTCCCAGCTTTTGATACTTTTCATTTATCTGTATTTTTTACATCTTATTTTCAATGAAAATGTATTCATTTTCACTTTATCTCACCATGAGTAGCTAAATTCCGTTGAGGGGCTCAATATGGTGAATTCCCTTATGGTTCAATAGCTTGAAAGTGTTTTATTTGCTTAAGTATTGTTCAATGCATGTCATTCTTTATTGAATATCATTATGATCTTGCTGAGTTTAAATTGATCACTTAGACTTTGCATGCTATGTGAGTTTGATCTCGAAAGGGACAGACGATATCGGTTCTCATAAAGGTGATATAGGAGAAAAAGCTCGAAAGAGATTGTTCGGTGGTATAGGGCAAGCTGCCTAAGGCACCCTATATTAAGTATAGGGTTATAGATTGCATTCGTGAATTATCTATGTCGGAGTCGAGTCACAGAAATGTGCATAACGGTACTCGCTTAGTCTTCTAACGGTTCTTGGGAGCAAGGGCAAATAGAAGTTAAATCTGACACAATGCATTGAATAGGCTTAAGTTGAATAATCCATGATTAAAGTTATTGCCTTAAGGATGAATCCATGTTGAATACCTCGTTTTATTCATTGTTGTTATTCTTTACTTATTTGCTAGTGTTATTTATTTTCTCTAAAAATCAATCATCAATCATATTTCTTTGGTTACCTATTCTTTAAGCAATCATTTGAGCAGTTTCTTCTTCAAATCTAAATTTCCAATTTAGTCCTCGTGGGATCGATACCCTTGGAATACTTCTAAGGTTTTTATTACTACGTGCGATAGTGTATACTTGCACTAAGGTTGGCTGAATTTATCTTTATTATTATCTATCATCTTATCTCACATCCATCATTCAGCCTCTGCCGCACCACGTAGCATCAAGTAAGGATGCATTACAGACTTTATCTTGAAGGCCAAGTAAGTTGTTGCTTATGAAGCAAGCACATGAGTCTGTAAGGACTTAAAAAGTTCATTTGTAAAGCTGTTCCAAATATGAGGCAAGTGTATAGAACGAAAATGTACATCTCATATGAGCGATTATGTATAGAAGGAACATGATTGTCACAAGAATAGCCTTAGAGTAAAATATTGGTGAATCATTTACGAAGGCCCTCACGGCTAAATGAGTTCGAGGGACATTGTTGGATTTCCAGAGTGAGTAAAAACAAAGTAAAAATAGACTCTAGAACACTGTGCAAGCATACACAATCCGCAACAAGTAATAAGTATTTATCGAATCCAAGGTCTGAATTAGCTCTCACTTTATCTATTTTGTATAACTCTTTAATGGTTTCAAAAGTAGTTAAAATGGTTGATTTTAGAATAATGCTGAAGCAAAAGAAATGACAGAACAGAAAGTAAACAAATAAAGCAGACAGATTAGAAACAGGCGTTGGTCAGGATTTAGTAATTGTTTTAAAGGATGCTCTAGCAATATTATTGATCAGACAAAACTCTTGCAGTCTTATCAGCAGGATCCTCTCGGAACTCTGGATTTTTTAGAATGTGTTTCAACTCCAATGACGCACTACCGATCAAGCACTAGGCAACTGGCTATCCCTAGCTCAGTCACTTGCGTTCACCAATACACAATGATCTAGTGTGATTAAATGTCACACACTTCCCAAATCATCCCTGAAACTAGGAAGTGGTATTCATACCGGCTGGCTAGGCGGGCACAAAATATAAATACGCACAACAAATAATCAAGATGCTCAAATCAACATATATTGCATAGAGAATAAAGCACGGTAATTACATACTTCCTAACCAACACGTAAGTGAATTTAGTTCATAAAGCTCATAGCAACACACGCTACAATCTGAGTATGTGCATCCATAACTACAAGAAATTATAAGAAAATACTATTTCCCTTAGTCAAATTCGTAGAGATGGTCTTCTTGAAGTCTCCAATCTTTCTCCTCTATTCGGCTCCCAATGATGGAAATGAGAAATGATTTCTTCCCCAAGAGTGGAATGTCTTTGACTTGAACGACTCTTCCCTTTTACAGAATGAAGACAAGCTTAAATTAGGTTGACCTAGACATGTGGATGGCTCTCCTTGCTCCTTAAATTCGAAAATAGCTTAACTAACTTTAGTTCATTAAAATGGATAACAAGCTGTGACGTGGCAGTTTTGCTGGATCGCAGATTTTGCTCCCTCAAGTCGCTCAGCAATATATTCTGCACAAAATAACTTCCAAAGCATCCATTCTTCCAAATAGGTTAGAACATGCAATAATCATCTAAAAGCAATCCTAATTAGCACAAATGACACACAAAACACTATAGAATTAAGGCCTAAATATCTCCCTTTTGGAGAGTTATCACACCCCCAAACTTGAACTATTGCGCGTCCCGAGCAATACTAACCAACCTTCCCTTAAGAATTCAAAACATTTGACAAAGCATAACTTAATCAGAACAGATAATCCAATACTACCTTCAACCTCTACCTGAGCATTCTGCAAAACCAAGCTCTACTGCAGCAAAATAATTCTTTCGGCATGGACAAATGATCACCACCTTATACATAATTCTAAGAACTTGCCACAGTCTAGCTCTATTACCAGACATATAAAAACACATTTTTCAGGGGTTTATATTTTTGTTCTTCAGACTTAAAGCAGCCCTAAGTCATAAGCTCTTAAGCATGGGATGACCCACTTTATGGTGCAGTATACCCTTGCCTCAAACTCATCACCAACTAGGCTAAATACTCATTGCTAAGCTAAAACATCCTTAGTTATTCTATCCCTTGCTCCTCAGAATGGCGACATTTTATGATGAAGCTCACCTAAGTCCTGGGAGACAGAAAAAACTGTTGGATTATTATTCATCCTTCAAAATTTTGCTCCATGAATTTTCTCAGCAAAATTTGCAACAATCAATTTATTTCAGCAAATAATAAATTTTTTTCATCATTTTTCACATTTCCTAGATTATCTTTTGACGCAAAGACAAACTGTGGGTATCACAAATCTCCCTGGTTACTCAATAACCTAGCAAATTATTTAATGAAGGAGAGGAATGCTCGAGAAAAACAATTGGAGTAGCAAAAAGTCCCCCAAACTTGAATTATTCATTGTCCCCAATGAATTATTTAATTGATAAATTATACCCCCAAACTTAATTTTGTCTATCTGAATTTTAAGCTAAGGCGTGGGACTAGAAGTAAGCTTAAAATGGATCTCATAAGTCAACACTACCTCAGAATCGTCTCGCCGCAGCAACAACCAGGCTAGAAGAAATGCTCAAGCAAAAGGTTTCTGGAGATCAGAATACCTTGATCTGATTAAGCTTAACTAGCCCGTGCTTCAAAAATTCAGAAGAAAATTAGTTAAGTTAGAATTACTCAGTGCCATAGAACAGAAATACTATTGGAAATTTCATTAAAAATAAAGAAATTACATTAGCAGACATATATATTTTTTCTTCAGTGACCCAGCAGTAGAAAAATTAAAAACAAGCAAAAACAACAAAACAAGATAAACAGAAAAAATAGAAAAAGATGTGGTCAGAAATGCGCGAGCAACAAAAATATTTCATAAAAAAGAAATGCGCGCCCAATTCTTCCTTCAATCCTCCTGACCAGGATCTTCTTCTTCATCTCCTTCTCTCTCGACAGGCGGTGGCGGAATCCAGGGGTTCAGTAGGTCATCAGGGAATATTGGGAAGGCCGGATATGGTTTAGAAAAATTTGATTGCAAGGCCCCCCTCAACGCGGCATCCCTTCTCTTCACATAATTCCAGAAGGTTTGGAATTGCCTTCGGCAAATTCCATCCTGCTGGAATGCATCTGTAATTGCTCTTGCATTTGATGGATGTCGCACACCAAACCTCCTTGGCGTGCTTCTTGTGTCCTTTGCAGCCTAGCCAAGTTTGGTGTGTCGATTATTCCCTTGTCCATTAAAGTCACATCATCAGCATTCATTGGAACCCCTGCCCTTTGGCATAACATTGTTATGGTGTTCGGGAAAAACAGCTTCCCAACCTTTTTTCGCCAGCAATAAAAAATCTCACTGGAAATTATTTTGCCCACATCAATACTCATCGAACGTAGAATAGCAAACACAAGAAGTACCCGGTCTCGAGACACCGTTGAATCGTGAGTCGTTGGCAGTAAGGGCAGCTTGATGAAGCCCATCCACGTATTGGCTTCACTCTTCAGATAAGCCGCCTGAAATGTGCGCTTTTCTGTCTTCGACAGTCTCCACTGAGCCCCCTTGATGCCAACCTCTCTGACAGCCGCATTTAACTGATCATTCGATGGCGCCACCACCATCTCATTAAAACCTGCGTGCGGAAAGTCTTGGAGGTTGAATAAAGAATTGATAGCTCCTGAACTCCAATCAACAGGTACCCCTCAGACGATAGCCTGAAATCCCTCTTGATCATCAATATTTGCATAGAATTCTCGGACAATATTGGAATTGACCGGCTCCGGCTTTGCACATAACTGATTCCAGCCATGGTTTGCTATTCCGGTTCTTAAGAAACGTGGCAAATCATCGCCAAATCCTCGTTCAAACAGAAAGTCCCTTTTTAGCATCTCAATATACTTTGCTCGAGCAAGGTTATTGATGAAGCGGTTGTACGACAACCGTGGCTCCTCAGTTTCGATATCGTCAGTCTCAGCGACTGCTTCAGCAATAACTTTGCCCTTGTCTTCCCTCTGTTTGGGCAAAATCTCTTCCTCCATTTTCTTTTCTGTTTCTTCTCGTGCGTTGTCTGCTTCCTCTGCTTTCTCCTGTTCTTCTCTTTCTGTATTTTCTTTCTCCGAATCAACTGTCGGCGGCGAAGGGGTATCAGTCAAGACTACCTTGACACGACCGACTTTCTGCTTCCGACGGCGACGACGTGGCACTTTCGACATAATAACCTCAACGCGAGCCTCTTGCTCTTGCACTTCCTGCTCATTGCCACTTTCTTGCATGTCTTCCGTCTATTTTTCTTGAACTTCTTGCGGATTCTCGACTGTCGGCTCAGTCTGTCCAAGGTTCTGTTCCGCAGGTTCCTTCGGGTTCTCTTCAACAACCACCTCACCAATATCTTCTACTACCTTTTGTACTACCTCATCAACTTCAGCCTTCTGTTGTCTCTTCCTTCTTTTAGCTTCCTTTTCCTCCGGCGTTTTCTTTTTATTTGCTTTCGTCTTTTATACTTCAGGGGTAACTGGTACCTCTTCTTCCTCATTGTTTCTTTCCCTTCTTCCTCTCGTTTTCACCATCGCGGACTCAAAGGATTTTACAGGAAACAGAAGCAAAAGGAAAAGCAAAAATGGCAAGGGAAGAAAGCAAGAAGATGAAGTGAAAAAAAAACTTACCGAAAGCTGTGCATAAATAGGGATTCAACAAATAGAATCATAACCGAAAGATTTTTGCCCCTCATTAAATAAAATTACCGTTCAAATCTCATGCAATCGGAAAAATTAAATCCATCAAACGGTAAAATCTAAAGTTCAAACGACCCATGGTAAATGCTGGTGTGCTGTCGAACGGCTAAACCATTGGATTTCCCCTGCGCGACACGTGGCAGCATCAGATCCTTCATGCATTTTACCTGCCCACGGGAAATTCAAATCCAAACGGTAAAAATAATTAATCCCTAACAAAACCCCTTTCTATTCGGACGAGATATTTGATTCCTCTCTAAAATTGCCCTAACAAACCTCTGAACAAATATTTTCTTCTAGAAGAATCTTGGATACAGAAGATTTTAAATTTAAATCAATCCAGAAAAATTAAATCAGGAAGTTTTTTTTTTTTTAAATTATCTGCTTAAATCAAATCTCTTTTATTTTTACTCGAAGCCAAATAAATCAGAAAAAACTTTATTAAAATCTAAATCTAAACAGAAATTTAAATAACCGAAAATACAAACTAAACAAAAATCTAACTAAAACTAATCGGAATAAATTAAATATAAACTAAACTGGACAAAGATAAAATCTACGGAATTAAAAACAACAACAAATTAAAATAAATCATACAAAATTTAAACAAACCAAATCTAAAATAACTCGAATTAAAATCAAATCAGCGAGGAATAAAATGACAACAACTACTGGGAGTTCAAAATATTGCTTTGTGAAATGCTCCCGCAAAACTCATGCTTTCTCATTCATCAACCAACTTTAGGGAAGGATATTTCGACTGGAACTCCTCACCCCAATAATGTTTCACACGTTGTCCATTAACTTTGAACACTCTCCCATCTTTTTCATCCTGCAAAGTAATTGCTCCATGGGGAAAAACTTCAATCACAATAAATTGTCCTGACCATTTAGATTTTAGTTTCCCCGGCAATGGCGCCAAAAACATGTTGAATTTCCAAAGTGAGTAAAAACAAAGTAAAAATAGACTCTAGAACACTGTGCAAGCATACACAATCCGCAGCAAGTAATAAGTATTAATCGAATCCAGGGTCTGAATTAGCTCTCACTTTATATATTTTGTATAACTCTTTAATGGTTTCAAAAGTGGTTAAAATGATTGATTTTAGAATAATGCTGAAGCAAAAGAAATGACAGAACAGAAAGTAAACAAATAAAGCAGACAGATTAGAAACAGGCGTTGGTCAGGATTTAGTAATTGTTTTAAACGATGCTTTAGCAATATTATTGATCAGGCAAAACTCTTGCAGTCTTATCAGCAGGATCCTCCCGGAACTCTGGATTTTTTAGAATGTGTTTCGACTCCAATGACGCACTACCAATCAAGCACTAGGCAACTGGCTATCCCTAGCTCAGCCACTAGCGTTCACCAATACACAATGATCTAGTGTGATTAAATGCCACACACTTCCCAAATCATCCCTAAAACTAGGAAGTGGTATTCATACCGGCTGGCCAGGCGGGCACAAAATATAAATAAGCACAACAAATAATCAAAATGCTCAAATCAACATATATTGCATAGAGAATAAAACACGACAATTACATACTTCCTAACCAACACCTAAGTGAATTTAGTTCATAAAGCTCATAGCAACACACGCTACAATTTGAGTATGTGCATCCATAACTACAAGAAATTATAAGAAAATACTAATTCCCTTAGTCAAATTCGTAGAGATGGTCTTCTTGAAGTCTCCAATCTTTCTCCTCTATTCGGCTCCCAATGATAGAAATGAGAAATGATCTCTTCCCCATGAGTGGAATGTCTTTGACTTGAACGGCTCTTCCCTTTTATAGAATGAAGACAAGCTTAAATTAGGTTGACCTAGACACGTGGATGGCTCTCCTTGCTCCTTAAATCTGAAAACAGCTTAACTAACTTCAGTTCATTAAAATGGATAAGGAGTTGTGACGTGACAGTTTTGCTCCCTGTTTTGCTAGATCGCATATTTTTCTCCCTCAAGTCGCTCAGCAATATATTCTACACAAAATAACTTCCAAAGCATCCATTCTTCCAAATAGGTTATAACATGCAATAATCCTCTAAAAGCAATCCTAATTAGCACAAATAACTTCCTTTTGGAGAGTTATCAGATATCTAGATGGTCTAGGTCTACGAGTTATAAATAGCCCACTAGAGTTTTAGTCCAAGTGGGAATTTGGTTGGGGTTTATGTCCTAAAATTGGTGGATAGTAAATGTAACAAAGTTATATATAAAACATTATTGAAATAGTTTATTTTCTGGTTGTCGAAAGATCAGTTTATCTATGTATTAATTAACCCAAATCCAATAAACTAGAATCCATGGCTATGATATGAAACACTGGAACTATATGCAGTGACATAAAAATGGATCGAGTTCGAGTGATAGCCTAAACCGATCTATAGTATAAGGATAAGACTGGGTACCTTATCCTTGGAAAAACTATGTGACGCGTCCCACTTTGTTTCAGTACAAACGATGTGATCCTGTATCGTTCATATAGAGAAATGCTAGTGGGGGCGTCCTATGCAAATGAGTTTGTATAAGACTGGACCGCGAAATAAGCCACTTTCACTTTATAACGTCGTTTACTGTGAAACTGACTATTTCAAGCGATGACCTAGGTAACTCGATCTTAATCCTGAGCTAACTATGAACTCCTGTTTATTCGGGATTATCCTTTGATTTGAAAAGGTGAGAGTGGTCCATTAATGCCACTCAATAAACCTACCACTTTGGGGATAAGACCGGGTAGATAGCTGGGGACATAGTCCTGTAAGATGGAATTCACTCCTACCCGTCTTTAGGGATAGTAGAGAGGTTGTTCCCTTAAGTGTTGACTCTGAGACGTGAACAAAGGCGCGCCGCCCTCTCATTGGCTCGAGAGGTTTTAGGTTTAATGGTGGGACCACAAACCAATTGCTCATTAGGGACTCAGTGGAGACTTAAGGAACAAAAAGTGCTATAGGGGTAAAACGGACTTTTGACCTGACTATAGTTATGAACAACCTGTGAAGGATTGACTTACTGATCACGGTTATATCGGGTGGACAGAAATATATCTACAGTGAGGGGAGTTCAGCTACGGGCTATAGTGGAATGTCCCGTTAGTTAACGAATATTGGTCAACCGGTTAATCTTGGATCGTTGGAGCCCATGATCTGTAGGTCCATTAGGTCCCCCTGCTAGCTCAAACGGATTAAACCTTAGAACAGAGTGATGAAAGAATTTGAAAACGTTCAAATTCGATTTAGAGAGATATCGTTAATTATATTCGATATAATTTAACATATTTTTTTTAATCTTTGAATTAAACTATATAGGAGAGTTGACATTATTTAAATATGATTTAAATATTGGAAAATGTATTCGATACATGTTCGGTTTTGAATTTGAATAGTGATTCACATTCACCGGTTTTGAGAGAGAACGGTATTGGTGCATTATTAATTTTAATATAAGAAATTAAAATTGAAATTATTAAATAAATTAGATTTATTTAATTGAAGTATTAAAATTAGTTTTCATTTAAATTAATATGATTAATTTACAGTTGAAAACTAAACAAAATGAATATTGTAATTCATTTAAATTCATGAATTGAAAAACTCATGGAATGACACCAATTTCATATTTTGACATTAACACATGTGCTGTCAATTTGTGGTAATCACAAAGCATCATATCTTCTTTATAATTTCATGAAGAGGTGGAATATAATGATGCTGAAGGTGAATAAAAAGTTGCTGAATTTCTCCATGAAAACTCTCTCAAAAACTGTATTTGAAAAACCATGAAAACTCTCTCAAACCCATATTCTTTCCTCTACAAATTCATCATGTTCGGGTTCCCACAAGCCCGTTCGAAGGCCAGAGAATAGCGGGGAAGGCTCTAGCGGTAGTCCATGGCTCGATCGTGTGGAGAAACATCCAAGAGATCTCACGGATTGAAGCTACAAAGGTTAGCTCTCGGTTTGCTCTGTTTTTGTTCTTATTTTCAGCATGCTTTAATCTTTTAAATTAATGAAAATCGGTGCCTAAGATCGCCAATTGTTTCTGCACGAGTGTTCTTCGCTCCTTCAAGGGTAATCACCAACAGTTGTCTTTCCTATTGGTAGCCTGTTGGTGCGTCTCTTGTTTGCTGTTTGCTACCGCAAGCGCACGGGTCGCACAAGTAATATAAAACGGTAGTAATACCGAGTATCGAATCCACAGGGAAGCGAAGCGAAAATTAAGCAAAAATAAAATCTCTTGAGCACTAAAAGTACTTAGGCAAAATAATATTTAGGGAGCAGCTCATGCAAATAAGAAAAATTTAAGATTTAAAGCAGGAAAATAATTTGATCAATCAAATAAAAAAATATGGAGAAAGAGATTTCTTTTAATGGGAAGAGGGGTCTTGAAAATCAATTATGAGCTAAACAATTGTTATAATTATCCTATCTCATTGCCCAACTAATTATACTCCTAGAATCTCCGTTAATCACATAGGTTCTCCTGTCGGTTTCCCCTAATTGTAATTAATTCATTTTAACAACCTAAGTGTCCTTAGCGCCATTAAAAATCATTAATTATTACGCTCTGATTCATTTTAGGAATCTAAGTTTAATCAACTAATCCCGGTGTCACGACGGGCAATTAAACTAGTTGCATGGATTATGATCCATCCTAACTTCTCTCCGTCGAGTTTCCATTAAGAATCGAATCATTACACAATTGGCCAGATTGAATAAAGCATTAAGCACATCCATACAAATAATTAGGACAAAGGGCAAGAGACAGGTAATTATAACAACATTTCAACTATAATTTCATTTCAAGACCCCAAATTGGGGTTTAGCTATACATAGCTAAAATATCCACAACATTTACAATAGAAAGCATAATTTAAGAGCATAAAAGGAAAGGAATTGACCGTCGAAAAACCCCTTCGCTTGGCGCTCAGAGCTCCGCCGAACACTCCTTTGAGCTTCCTAAGATGCTCCCAAAATTCCCCAAAATATTTCCCACTAAAGAATTCTCTCAAAAAGGCTAGAAAGCCTTGAGAGAGGCTCCAAAGGAGCCAAAGGAAGGAAAGAATGGATTGAAGAATGAATTGATTGATGGTAAATGAGGCACCCAAGGGTGCCTTTTTATAGGCCCGGAATGGGGGTAGCGTCGCGACGCTACATTGCACAGCGTCGCGACGCTGCAACGCACGCGTCTTGTTGCCCAAGAAATGGGTAGCGTCGCGACGCTGCCTTGCATAGCGTCTCGACGCTGCCCCAATTTTCAGAATTTCCAGCTTTGGTTTTGGGCTGATTTTTGGGCCTTCTCTTCACTTCGTTTGGGCATTTTCATCATGATTGGTTTCATTGGATCCCCTTTTGATCCATGCTTGGATTTGGGCTTCATTTGCTTCATTTTTTGCACTTTTTCTCCCAAAATCACCAACTTTGCTCCTAAGGACCAAATAACGGAATTCATTAAATATTTTCATTAAAAACACGATTAAAGCATAGAAAATCCTAATAAATTGGGACTAAAATAGCGACATTTCTGCTCGCTATCACACCCCCAAACTTAAGCTTTTGCTAGTCCCGAGCAAAATAAATTCTAAAGATGCATGAAATAGAATTGCTCAAGCCTCAATGATTTTGGAATTCTTAAGATAGAATGGAAAACATGCAAGTGGAATAAGCAAGCACCGCATACTCTTGAAGAAATCTTAAACTAGATTGAACTTAAGATTAATGAATAGCATGCTCAAGACTTATCTATTGATTCTTTTACTAACCTAGATTAGTCTTATGGCTTTCTCCATTTGTTTTCCCCCTACACTGGCTAAGAGCCCCTAATAGGTCGGAGTCCTTCTATCATGCAAAAAAAAAGAAACTAGGGTGCCTGTCATTTTCTTTTTCATGGGGGAGCAAAACTCACAATTGATTTTTCTCTTTCTTTTGCTTTTTCTTTTGCTACTCCCCCAAACTTGCATTTTGATATCTAATGGTACTAGCTTTCACACTACGGTGCCGGGACCCTTAACCCGAATTTTATTCTCTGGTTGGCCTAACTGATCACACCGCAGGTAGCTCTTTTTACCCCTAGGCTTTTTCTTTTGTGCAAGCAAAAATTTTCTTTTTTCAACAGATTTTTCTTTTCTCTCATTTTCTTTTGTTGCTTTTGCTTTTCTCTCAGCAGGCATAACATTTTTTTCTACCTAGCTCTTTAGAACAATCAAGCATGAACTTCCTAATATTAGAAACTAAGCCTATCGGGGTGACAACAAACTTTAAAAATCATAGTAAGAATCTAGATTTTCAAAGACGTCATTAGATAAGGCTATTGCATGCTTTAGACATCAAAACTAAGTATCAAAAAATTTTAAAATTTCATAATTTCTGCCGTGCTCCTAGATTCCACAACATATAAACTATTTTCTCCCAAAATTTCTAAAATCACATCCTTGGCTATCATGGCTATCTATTCATGCATCCAAAAGAATTCAAATATGCTCAACACAGCGGAAGCCTCCCCCCCAAACTTAAACTAAACATTGTCCCCAATGTTTTTTAAGACAGTAAAGCAAATAGAGGGATACTGAGACTTCCCTGAGCTAGGAGCGCTTTATCCTCTTCCTTTCGATCCAGAAAAATGGGATTCTTGGAATTTTGGGATTTGCTTAAGGTGATCCTGCAAAACAAAATTGGATCTCGAAGCAAAAAAAATTATTTACCGCAAAAACAACTATTTAAACTTTAATCCTTGGGTTGCCTCCCAAGCAGCGCTTTCTTTAACGTCTTTAGCTAGACGAGGCTCGGCACGCTTACGGAGGCTCGAAATAAAAATTTTCATCATCCTCCGGGCCCTGTAAAAAATCACGCACCGAGTTGCATACCGCAAACAGGGGAGAAAAAAAACTTTCCCCTGGCCCATCATCACTAAAGAGATTATCATAATAACATTGCAGAAAATATGTAACAGCATCAAATCTCTTTTCTAAGTCTCTATTCACAAAGCAATTGTTAACAGAGTCATCAAGAGTTATAATATCTACCGGTCTAGGATCTAAAGATGGCCTATTAATCATGCCAGACCATTCATCAGAAAAAACATTTACATGCTCCTTAGATTCCTCAGACTCAGTATTAAAAAATGATTCAACTAGGCTATCACATGACTCACTATCAGAATTAAAGAATTCAAGCTCTTCAGGGTCAGATTCTATACTATGCACAGATTCGAGTTCCTCTGGGTCAGTTTCTATGCTATATACATCATCAGGACACGAATCAAAGGTATTAACATTATCAGGGTTCATGCATTCAGGAATGTCAAGATCAGACTCAATAGATTCAGTGTAATCACGATCAGACTCAAAATTATCTACCAAGTAATCTTTTTTATGCATTTCATGCTCATCCTCAATGTCAGGCAACTCTATATCATCATCAAAATTATCCATTCAGGCAAATCTAATTCATTCTCAAAGGAAGGTAAATCATCAACTGCAGATCTTTCATTGTTACAAGCAGGCAAGTCTAATTCATTTTCAAAGTCAGGCAGTTCTAAATCATTCTCAAATAGAGGATTATTCAAATATGCATTGTGATCAAAATCCTCATCATCCATAGGCACTTCTCCTAAGCCTAAGCCAAGATTAAACTCTACCTCCTCATCATCGTCAGTCAAGTATTCAGGACCAATAGAAAAACATGTATGCAAACTACATACAGACTCATCTTGTCCAAAAATACTAAACACAACTTTTTCATCATCAATGTTCAAGGTAAGCTTACCTGTGTGGACACTGATCTCAGCTTTACCTGTAGCTAGGAAAGGTCTGCCTAGAATAATGGGCACCTCCTTGTCCTCCTTCATGTCTAGTACCACAAAATCTACGGGGAAGATAAACTTGTTGACCTTCACCAATACGTCCTCCACAACACCCATTGGTTGGGTAATTGATCTGTCAGCAAGCTGGAGAGTGACGTCGGTGTCCTTCATACCTGTTAAACCAATCCTCCTGTAAACAGAATAGGGCATCAAGTTTATACTTGCTCCTAAATCACATAAGGCCCTATCGAAAGATGCTTCTCCTATGGTGCAGGGAACAGTAAAACTCCCTGGATCTTTTTGTTTAGAAGGCATCTTCCCAGATACTATGGTACTGCTACTCTCAGACAATTTAAAAATTTCTTTTTTCAGACTTTTCTTTCTAGAAAGCATTTCTTTCATGAATTTCCCATAATTAGGCATGTTATACAAGGCATCTACTAAGGGAATATTCACAGACAATTTCTTAAACATTTCTAGAAAGTTTTGAAACTGCTCATCTAATTTAACATTCTTAAAGCGCTGAGGAAAAGGTAACTCCCTGTAGTCAAAGGTTGGACATTCGCCCCTTCGCCTGGGCGGGCTGATGTGCGAGCCTTTGTCATGGTGGTTGCATGGGACCACTTCTTCCTCGTACAGTTTCTTGTTGTGCCTGCCATCCTGCTTTTTATCTTCTTTTCTACCTGCAAAATTGTTAGAAAAATCACAATTTAAGTCAATAGAGTCAGGAGGATGTTGGGACCTTTCAGAGGAGGCTTTTTGTGCCTTAGCCCTTTCATCTTCATCCCTTCTCTTTTCTTCTTCCTTCTTCTTTTCTGAACTGTTCTCCAGCTGTCTACCACTTCTCAGTGTCACCATCTTGCACTGCTCTCTTGGGTTAGGCTCAGTGTCACTTGGAAATTTTCCCTTTTGAAGTGCATTCACTGCTGAAGCGATCTGTCCTATTTGAACTTCCATGTTTTTCAGAGCTGTGTCGTGGTTATTGACTGCTGTCTGGAGATTGACGTTCAAAACTTTCTGTTCCTTTACAAACATAGCCACCAACTCCTCCAGGTTATTCTTCTTTTCAGGCGCACTGGATGATGCAAAACCTGGCGGTGGCTGCAAAACATTCTTTGTATTTGAGTATGAGAAGTTCTCGTGATTGCGTAGACTGGGGTGGTAGAAGTTCGGTATTCCTTGCGTAAATGGTCTATTTCCTACGTACTGGACTTCTTCCACATCTTGACCTTCCTTCTTTGAATGACCTTCAGCTAAGGTGGAAATGGACTTGACCACCTCAGACGAAGTCAACTTGTTCAGTGCATTGGTCAGAGATGCCAGCTGTGCCTTCAGTGAACTTGACTCATCCAATTCATATAATCCAGCCTTCTTTGAAATTGCTCCCCTCTCGGTTGGCCATTGATAACTGGTTGCCGCCATTTCCTCAAGCAGATCTTTGGCTTCTGTCACTGTTTTTGAAAGAAAACTTCCTCCTGCTGATGTGTCTAGGACTGTCTTCGTGGAGGGATTCAATCCATTATAAAATAACTGTACTTGAAGCCAATCAGGATATCCGTGTTGGGGGCACCGCCTAAGCATTTCTTTGTATCTTTCCCACGCCTCGTACAACTGCTCCTCGTCAAGCTACCTAAATGTTCCGATTTCAGTCCGGAGCTTGGTAGTCTTGGCAGGCGGGAAAAATTTTGTCAGAAAAGCCTGGGCAAGCTCATCCCATGTACTTATGCTGCCCGTCTCGACTGATTCGAGCCAATCCTTTGCTTTATCCTGTAGAGAGAATGGAAATAACCTCAATCTGATAGCGTCGGCCGGAACTCCGTTCATCTTCACCGTCCCACAAATTTCCAGGAATGATCGCAGATGTGAGTGTGGGTCCTCAGAAGGGTGTCCCTTAAACGAGTTATCGCGCGCCATCTGAATCAATCCCGTCTTTAACTCAAAATTTGTAGCTTGGATTGGGGCGTAGACAATCCCAGAATTCTCGGTGGGGAGAACTGGCTGTAAGAAATCTCTAATTGCCTTGGGAGCTTCCTCTTGGTGGGCCATTGCTTCTGCTAATCTTTTCTCTCTTCGAATGGATCTAAGAGTCCTGTCAATTTCAAGATCTAACAGAAACAAATTAACCACCTTGTTCCTTCGCATACAATACTCCCAATCAATCAAGAGAACCAAACAAAATAAAACAAAAACAAATGATATTCACAAAATAATAAAAGAAAAATATTTACACCTAAATTACTATTTATCCCTTTCTTTTCGATGTCAAGAAAAATTAATTTGCTTAAAAATCAAGCTTCCCCGGCAACGGCGCCAAAAACTTGTTTGCTGTTTGCTACCGCAAGCGCACGGGTCGCACAAGTAATATAAAACGGTAGTAATACAGAGTATCGAATCCACAGGGAAGCGAAGCGAAAATTAAGCAAAAATAAAATCTCTTGAGCACTAAAAGTACTTAGGCAAAATAATATTTAGGGAGCAGCTCATGCAAATAAGAAAAATTTAAGATTTAAAGCAGGAAAATAATTTGATCAATCAAATAAAAAAATATGGAGAAAGAGATTTCTTTTAATGGGAAGAGGGGTCTTGAAAATCAATTATGAGCTAAACAATTGTTATAATTATCCTATCTCATTGCCCAACTAATTATACTCCTAGAATCTCCGTTAATCACATAGGTTCTCCTGTCGGTTTCCCCTAATTGTAATTAATTCATTTTAACAACCTAAGTGTCCTTAGCGCCATTAAAAATCATTAATTATTACGCTCTGATTCATTTTAAGAATCTAAGTTTAATCAACTAATCCCGGTGTCACGACGGGCAATTAAACTAGTTGCATGGATTATGATCTATCCTAACTTCTCTCCGTCGAGTTTCCATTAAGAATCGAATCATTACACAATTGGCCAGATTGAATAAAGCATTAAGCACATTCATACAAATAATTAGGACAAAGGGCAAGAGACAGGTAATTATAACAACATTTCAACTATAATTTCATTTCAAGACCCCAAATTGGGGTTTAGCTATACATAGCTAAAATATCCACAACATTTACAATAGAAAGCATAATTTAAGAGCATAAAAGGAAAGGAATTGACCGTCGAAAAACCCCTTCGCTTGGCGCTCAGAGCTCCGCCGAACACTCCTTTGAGCTTCCTAAGATGCTCCCAAAATTCCCCAAAATATTTCCCACTAAAGAATTCTCTCAAAAAGGCTAGAAAGCCTTGAGAGAGGCTCCAAAGGAGCCAAAGGAAGGAAAGAATGGATTGAAGAATGAATTGATTGATGGTAAATGAGGCACCCAAGGGTGCCTTTTTATAGGCCCGGAATGGGGGTAGCGTCGCGACGCTACATTGCACAGCGTCGCGACGCTGCAACGCACGCGTCTTGTTGCCCAAGAAATGGGTAGCGTCGCGACGCTGCCTTGCATAGCGTCTCGACGCTGCCCCAATTTTCAGAATTTCCAGCTTTGGTTTTGGGCTGATTTTTGGGCCTTCTCTTCACTTCGTTTGGGCATTTTCATCATGATTGGTTTCATTGGATCCCCTTTTGATCCATGCTTGGATTTGGGCTTCATTTGCTTCATTTTTTGCACTTTTTCTCCCAAAATCACCAACTTTGCTCCTAAGGACCAAATAACGGAATTCATTAAATATTTTCATTAAAAACACGATTAAAGCACAGAAAAGCCTAATAAATTGGGACTAAAATAGCGACATTTCTGCTCGCTATCATCTCTCTGGGATCTGAAAGTGGGAGGGTTACACTTACGGGATTGAGATCCTTGACCAAATGAATGGTAGCTAATGTAATATAGGCATATGAGATGTTCTGATATTAAGAATTGGCTGAGATAAGTCTCAATTTAGAGGAGTAGTTGATCACCCATTTGGTGACTGTTGCTCTAAACCTCTGAAGCATCGTTGCAAAACTATATCAATAGTTTATTAGGGTTTCTTTGATTAATAGTTTAGCTAAATATTGATTGGATTGACTAATTAATGGTTAAAGCTAAAATTACTAATACAGTCGTATGTTTTAAATTTTCAGCATGTCTTCCTCTATAATACACTGTTTAAAAACAATATATTAACCGACGATAATAATGCCACGTGGAAGTCTAGCCCAAATACGATTCTGGCCATAGACGATGAACGGCTTGTCTTGACAGAGGAGTGTCCTCTAGTCTGATCTTATTATGCATCCCAAACTGAAGTTGAGGAGAAAGAAAGAAAAGGTAAATTTAATTTACTAGTTTTAGAAACTTTTCTCACTGAACATGATCGTAATGCTTGGATAATTGATTCCGGAGCTACCAATCATGTTTGTTTCTCCTTGTAGGGAAATGGTTCTTTTCAACAGCTGGAAGAAGGTGAAATGACACTCAGGGTCGGAATAAGAGATGTCGTTTCAGCTTCAACAGTGGCAGATGCTAAGTTGTTTTTAGGAGATAGATTTTTATTTCTTCAAAACTTGTATACAGTACCTGGACTTCGAAGAAATCTTGTATCTATCTCCTGTTTGATTGATCAGGGATATTTTGTTTCCTTTAATTCTAATGAAGCGTTCATTTTTAAAAATGGAATCCTGATATGTTCAGCCAAACAACTTATATGTAATTAGACCAACCGATACAAAAGCAATTTCAAATCACGAGTTATTTAAAACTGCTGAAACTCAAAGAAAAAGGCAACAAACATCTCCAAAAGAAAATACCTATCTTTGGCACATGAGGCTAGGCCATATAAATCTCAAGAAGATTGAGAGATTGGTCAAGAGTGAAATTCTAAACGAGTTAGAAGATAACTCATTACCTCCATGTGAGTCATGCCTTGAAGGCAAGCACTGTCTCAGGCAACGTATATCGACAAGATGTTGGCTTGATATTTGATGCAGAACTCCAAGAAGGGTTTGTTACCTTTCAGGCACGGAGTTCACTTGTCAAAGGAACAATGTCCTAAGACACCTCAGGAAATAGAGGACGTGAGACGTATTTCCTTTGCCTTGGCGGTAGGCAATTTGATGTATGCAATCCTCTGTACTAGATCAAACATTTGTTATTCAGTGGAAATAGTCAGTAGGTACGAGTGCAATCCAGGCTAAGATCACTGGACTGCGGTTAAAATCATCCTCAAGTATCTTAGGAGAATGAGGGACTACATGCTGGTGTATGGTGTTGGGTTTTATGCCCTAAAACTCGTAGATAGTAAATGAAACAAATTAATTGATCTCAATAAAGCATTATTTGAGTAATTCAATAATTTGGTTATTGAATAATCGAGTTTGCATTAATAAACCCTAAATCCAAGAAACTAAGATCCAAGGTTGTTTAAATGAAACTTGGACTAGTATGTGGGGACATACGAGGATCGGTGTCCAAGTAACAACCTAAAAGGTCTATAGTATAGGGATAAAGTTGGGTACCTTATCCTAGTGACACTATGTGATACGACCCACCTTATATTTGATACAGATGCAATGATCCAAAGCATCCATGTAGGAGACATGCAGGTGGGGGTATCCTATGCAATGAGTTTGCATAAGATCGGACCGCGAAATAGTAACCACTAGATGTAACGCAGTTAAGTAGTTTAGGTTTCTATTTCAATAGGATGACCTAGGTAACTCAATCTCAATCCTGAGTCTGTTATGAACCCCTTTCAGGAGGGATTGTCCTTAGATTTGTATGGGTGAGAGTGGCCAGTTCGCCGACTCAATAATCCTACCATTTCAGGGGCAAGACCGAATGGGGGCTGGGAACATAATAGTACAAGATGGAATTCACTCCTTCCCCTATTGAGGTAAGTAGATGTGTGTTCCCTTAAGGGCTGATTCCGGGGCTTGAACAAAGGCACGCCATCCTCTCCTGGCCCGAGAGGAACTCCTGTTTAGTGGTTGGACCCTAAACAACTTGTTCATTAGAGGGATCAGTGGTACTTAAGGAACCAAAGGTAACCCAGGGGTAAAACGGTAATTTGACCCAACTGGTGTTACGAACACACGTGAAGGATTGACTTATTGCATTGGTCGATATCCGTGGACACAGAAATATTCTACAGTGAGAAGAGTGCAGCTGTGGGTCTTTAGTGGAGTGACCCACAGTTTACGAATGTTGACTAACTTGGTTAATGAGTTTAGCCAATTAGTCTCGTATCGTTGGAGCTTCTAATCTGTAGGTCCATTAGGTCCCACTGGTAGCTCGTAAAGAGACTTGAGGCAATTAAGTATAAATTGTAAATTGAAAGTGTTCAATTTATTTAGGGGAATCATATAATGTATATTGATACATTATAATATAAAGTTTATGAAACTTTATAATATAATTTTGAATTAATTTCAAAATTAATTATTGAGAGAAAATATTTGAAAGAGTTCAAATAATTAATATGAATTGGATTCATATTAATATAAATAGTTTAATAAAATCCCCAAGATTAAATATGTGATGTTTAATTGGGTAATTAATTAATTATGGAATTAATTAATTATTTATTAAAATTAGATATGAATAAGATAATAAATTTGATCTTATTCATGACCTTTTCCTATTAAGAAAAGGTCTTGGCCTTTACCTATAAATAGGACCCCTGGGGTGGGGTGAAAGGCATCACATTCATTCTCTTACTCTCAGAGAATTCCCTTGAAGGCTCCCTCTAGACTCCCACCAGTCTCCTGCCTCTAGAAGTCTCTGAGTCATACCGGTGTAGCCATAGTGGTGGTGTTCGTAGTAGTTCGTGATTATATCACAAGTAGTTGGTGAATTTAATCTGAGTTGTGAACGAGAGTAAGTAATTTGTTACTTTATAAATTAGATTTAAATCTAATATTTTTGTATGCTTAGCCTTAATATAAATTTAGAATAGTTCTAAGATTATTGCCAATGTATTGATATTTTAGATTAAATGTCATGCGCTAACTTGTTACTACTTAGAGATGTCCGCATGCATTACCTGTCAGGGATTTAGCATACTGCTACCGCATCCGGCTGGCCAAGCGGGAGTTAGTAATGAAAATAGTATCGCAACTAAGTAGAAGGCAATTAATGTTTCATTAAATCAAAATGTGCGCTTACAAAATATACTTATCACCGCATGAGGTGCTTACGCTAAGCCTTGAAGAAGAAAATTAGCTCATGCGAGCAAAACAATACATCATGCAATAATACATTGCCAACACAAGTCTACTCTAAATCACAGTTCTCTGTGATTTCTCTTTTTCCTTAATCTTCGTCCTCTCCTCTCGTCCTTCAATTCTTATGAATTCTGAGTTATGAGTCTTCCCTCTCTTGGGCAGGTGGTCTCTATTTATAGGGGAGGGAAATCAACTTCTCCAAGTAATTAGCAACTTGCTTTAGTCATCATCAGCCAACTTGCAACTTTTCAACCCTTTTTCAGCCCACTTGCGTCAGTTGTGTCAGCATTGTCTTTTCAGCCATCTTGTCTGTCTCTTGATCGTCTTGGGATGTGTGCCTGCGCTGAGACGAAACTTGGAAAACAACTGAATTAGCTGTGTTAGCGCCCTATATTTTTATAATTTTTTACCGCATACATGAATATAGCCTACCGCATAAAATTATCACATTTTCCTTTCTTATTGCGCCGAAGCAACGCATCTTTGTTTCTTTTGGTCTTGTTTTAGCTTAAGTTTAAAGGACAAATAACTTGCTTTTTGCTAGTTATCAAACCCCCAAACTTAAACTATTGCTTGTCCCCAAGCAATGCCTAATATCAACTCTGCGATGATTTACTTAGCTCTTCATTGCCTGCGACCCTAGCATCCTCTCTTCTCTTTTTCTTGCGCGCATTACTAAACAGAATATACTTTTGCCAAATTTCCTTCATTGCTTAAAGAAAGTCCTTTGCGCTTAGATTCTACCTTGCATTAACTCAGCCAATCTTCTCCTGTATGTCCTAGGCGCATAAAACTTTACTCTTATATATGTTTATATTTGTATTATTATAATTTTTTTTAGAAGGCAATTAGACATCAAAACGCATGCTTTCGTTTTGGCTTACCCACATTGGTGATGAAAGGTATCCAACTATGGGCATTACATTTTTTTTACTGTCCTTTGCGCTCATGGGATGCGTTTGCGTCTTCGCGCAGTGGCAAACTATGGGTGTCATAAATGTCCCTGGCTACAAACATGCCGCATACCTAGAGGAACGCATGCATTATTTATGCGCTAACTCCCCCAAACTTTAATTGGACAATGTCCCCATTGTCCCCCAAACTTACACTTGAGCGCATGGACTGAAAGAGATCAAGGCTGAGTTGCGGCACGATGAAAATGCGAAGGAATTTTCCTTAAGGTCTGAGGAAATGAAGACAAAGGTTAAACCAATTTAACTAATACGGGCAAGAAAATTAAGAATGTTAGTTGCGTGGATTTAGAACAAAGGAGCTAACGTAGAGAATTTGTTAGATAAAGACATTATATTAAGGCAGAAAGGAAATTGCGATGAGATAGAACGTCAAGGTATATTGATATAATGCGGTACAAAATTATAAGAACAGGGCGCATATATCTAAAGTAAACAAAAGAAAACAAGAAAACAAGAGAAGTGCTTTCTATTCCTGCGGCGGCGGTGGAGGAGGTGGTTTTGGCTCCCTCGGCGCAGGCGGAGGCATGGAACCACGTACCTGTGATGGGCATGCGCCAGTGGGTTTTTGTTGCGCAGCTGGCTTTGCGAACAGATTGGGCGTGAGTGGCAGGCGGCCAAAGGATTCTGTCCATCGCAACAAGAAGAGGACCAAGGAGTTTACACGAGTGGATAGCTCCTCTTGCTGCTTGCGTAGTAGCTCCTGCTGCTGGCACATTCGCTCCTCTTGTTGGCGCAAGGGCTCCGTAATCTCTTGAATTATCTGCCGCAGCTCGGAGAAGATAAGGGCTGAGTCTATATCAAGTAGAGTGTCAGCCACAGGATTGTTCGAGCTCGCAGCAGGTGTGGCTAGCGGTGAAGAGCTGGGCGCAAGAACTTCTTCATTGCGAGTGGGGCTAGGCAACGAGTCTTCAAAATTCTCCTCATGCCGCAAGCCTTCGTCGAGCTGTGGTGTTTGTTGGACTGGTGGTTGCGAAGGTGGTGGTGGTGGTGGTGGCAAGGATCCCTGAGGTTGGGCGCAGACAGTACTTTCCTGCGCTGGTGGAGTAGATTGAGGGGTCCTTGCGGCTGGTGGTGGGTTTCTGCCCGCTGTTTGCTTGCGCCTCTTCTTCTTTGGTGCTTCAGACGTAGGCGCAGGAGCTGTTGGTTGAGATGCGGGGGCCGGTTGTTGGGTGCTTCCTTGCAGACGCATATCGCGGGTGCGTGTTACGCGCGTCCACCAATTGTCCTCAAAATCCTTCCGCATAGGTCAGATTTCTTCGTCTGCTGCGGGCTGGAGACCTGATGCGCGACAGAGTCTTGTGATGAGGCCCGAGCAAAACATTGCGCCCTTGGGTTTTGCTGCAGTCTGGCGCAATGTTTCGACAAGGATCTTGCCCAAGTCAAGTGGGGTCCCCTTCATGATGCAATACACTAGGACCACCGTTTGAAGGCTCAATGTGGCATCATGCGTTGCGGGCATGATGCGATTCTTCACCCAGTGCATCCAGCAAGTGGCCTCAAAGTCCAATGATTGTGCCTTCAGGGTCCTCGCAGCTCCATGGCCGTCCCACTTGGCCCCAGGTCTGGCCACCGCAAGTAGCAATGCGTTTAGGAAATCGTCGTCGAGGCAGTTGAGTAGCGCATTCCCCTCTGCGTCATGGATGTCTCGCAGTTTGAATACGTTGTTGATGCACGCAGAGGAGAATGTGACTGCGTGGCCTCGCACCAAAACTTCATCGACTTCTTCTTGGCATTGAGCTCGGTAGAAGTCATGGACTAACGCAGGGGCGTAGGTGCGAGGGTTTTCGCAGACTGTTTCCAATTTGCGTTGGGAAATCTGATCTGTCATTTTCTGCGGAAGAGTGCAGCTAAAACCTCTTTCTTCTTGAATTTTTCCCCAATCCTCGCCCACCTTTTCTTTGCCTGCGCCCACTTTTTCTTTTCCCTCTCCTTTAGATGCGGTGGGCGCTTTTCTTTTCTTGCTTGGGGCCGTCGCAGGCCTTCAGGATGGTTCTTGGATGACTACCCCTGTGGACTGGATGTTGTGGCGATGTGTTAGGGGCAGCTCATCCTCAGAATCAGTGGATTCTACGTCCAAAGCTGCCACAATGATGGCTAAGTTGGTTGCGACAACTTCTGCAGCGATTGGATCTTGCACCTGCTTGCTGGCGCATTCTCTTTCTCTTGCCGCTTCTTTTGCGGCGGCCTTGCGCGCAGTTTCCTCTGCGGCAGCTCGTTTGCTTTCTTCTCTTTGACGAATTGCTTCACCTTCTTCGCCCAACTCCCCCAACTGAGAGTCCCATGCGGCGATTTCCCGCTCAGAGAACTGCGGGAGAGTGGGATTGGGGGAAGTGGATGGAATCAGAAACGCTCGCGGGAGTGGAGGAAGATGAAGGGGTGGTGTTTGGGGTTAGGGCAATGGAAGAGTTGGGAGCGCGGAAGAATGGAAACGGACAGGAAAGGAGAGGAAAATGGGGTTAGGTTACGAGTGCCGGGGATATTTTGGGCTGGTTGGAGGGTTACCGGCCGAACGTTGAAGGTGGAGGTGTCCAATGGTGCTATGTCGAGTACTTCAGTGACGTTTGCTCCGGAGGATGACGGAGCGGCGGTGAGCTGAGTTTCTACGCTTTCGATAGGCTGTTCTGCGTCGATGACCTCCGGTTCATCTTCTTCCATGTGGTCATCGTTTTGCTGGTTGTCATTTTCTTCATCCGAGGAGATGATGACATCCCTATGCGGTCCTTCCACCTCCGGCGATGATGGAGGTGCGTCGTCTGCATAGCCGGCGAAGGAAAGGTTTTGTGAATCGGACATGGTGGTTCTCGGAGAAAACAGAGAGAAGCTTCGCAAGAGAGGGAAACAAAGGTTTAGGGTTTTTTTGAAGAAGATGAGGAAGATGAAATTGTAAGAGAGAGCGCATCTCTTTTTAAAGCTAACGCGAGGCTTTGCTAGCTTTGGTATTGATGCCCTTTCGCATCCCACGTAGGTAGGTGATCATGATTATCATGGGGGAATGTGGGCGGTTGCCTCGGGTAATGTGCAAAGACAGGGATTAGTGCGGCTCATTAAATGCAAAATGATTATGGCTGCGCTTCCAATGCGAGGAAGGTACAGATGAATTGGGTCATGCGTTAGGGTTTCCTTTATAAGGCTCTATCGCAACAAAAATTCTAACGCAATAAATCCAATGCGAGTAAAACATGTGATGGGATTTTCTTCCTAAGGCTCTTAACCTGCCAAAATATTAACACAACAAAATAAAGCATGCGGAAAGAAAGAAATTAATTACAACTTCTGACATGTTGTGCTCTTGTCTTGCGTTAGGTCCTGACGCAACTGAGAGCACTCTCTTTTGGACCTATTTTTTGTCTTGTTATTTTAAGGCGGATCTTTTAGAAGAATAATTTCAACTACCTCGTCCAAGGTTCCATCAATGTATGGCTTTATTCTTTGTCCGTTGACCTTAAAAATTCTCTTTCCGTCAGTAGAATGTAGGTCCACTGCCCCATATGGATATATTTTGTGGATAGTGTATGGGCCCGACCATCTCGACTTCAGCTTACCTGGAAAAAGACGTAAGCGAGAGTTACCTTCATACCTTCTCTAAGATCCTTCTTGTATATTCTTCTGTCATGCCATTGTTTTTGCTTTTCTCTGTTGATCTTAGCATTTTCATATGCGCAGCTTCTAAACTCTTCTAATTCTGACAGCTGGCGCAATCGTTCCTGTCCTGCCGCATCTGGATCAAAATTAAGACGTTTTAGTGCCCAATGTGCTCTGTGCTCCAACTCTAAAGGAAAACGACGGGCCTTGCCAAACACTAACGCATAAGGAGACATCCCTATGGGTGTTTTGAAAGCCGTGCGATATGCCCATAACGCATCATCCAGATGTTGCGCCCAGTCCTTCCTGCTTGTGCTGACTACTTTCTCGAGAATTTTCTTTATTTCCCTGTTCGATACCTCAGCCTGTCCATTGCTTTGAGGGTGATAAGCTGTTGCGATATGATGTTTAACATTATATTTTTGCAACAGCTTAGTCATATATTGGTATCCTTGTGATGATGGAAAAGGTCCCATAAAATCAATGCCCCAAACATCAAACGACTCAATTTCTACTATATAGTTCTGCGGCATCTCGTTCCTTGCGCTGATATTACCAGTGCGTTGGCACTTGTCGCATCTATCCGCATATTTCTTTGCGTCCTGGAACAAAGTAGGCCACCACTAACCGCTTTGCAACACCTTTGCCGCAGTGCGTTGGCCTCCAAAGTGTCCTCCATATGGAGCTTCATGGCAAGCTCCCAAAATTTTCAACGCATCTATACGTCCAACGCATCTCCTGATAATCTGGTCTGGTCCTTTGCGATAGAGATAGGGGTCATCCCATAAATAAAATTTTAGTTCATGAAAAAATTTCTTACGATATTGCGCTGAGTATTCTTCAGGTAAGACCCCTGCGGCGAGATAGTTTGCGATGTCCGCAAACCATGGTTCTTCTTCTTCAATCATCAGTAGCTTCTCATCAGGGAACTCCTCTGCGATAGGGATATCTGTCGCATCTACTTTCTCAGGATTCTCCAAGCGTGACAAATGATCTGCGACCAAATTCTCACTCCCCTTTTTGTCCTTGATCTCTAGATCAAATTCTTGCAGCAATAAGATCCATCTAATCAACCTTGGTTTCGCATCTTTTTTAGTGATTAGGTATTTTATCGCCGCATGATCTGTGTAGACAATGACTTTGGAGCCAATTAAATAAGCACGAAATTTATCAAAAGCATAAACAACCGCTAATAATTCCTTCTCGGTTGTTGTGTAATTAATTTGTGCTTCATTCAATGTCCTGCTGGCATAATAAATAGGGTGTAGAATCTTCTCCCTTTTTTGTGCCAGAACTGCTCGAACTGCCACGTCACTCGCATCACACATTAGGACAAATGGTTTCTTCCAATCAGGAGTTGCGAGAATGGGTGCACTGATTAGCGCATGCTTTAGATCCTTGAATGCCTTGGCGCATTCCTCTGAGAATTCAAATCTTCTATTTGTTTCCAATAATGCGCACAGTGGCTTTGTAATATGCGAGAAGTTCCTGATGAATCTGCGGTAGAATCCCGCGTGACCCAAGAAACTTCAAATTCCTTTTACAGAGGTAGGTGGTGGTAACTTTTCAATAACATCAATTTTCGCCTTATCAACTTCAATACCTGCGCGTGATATGCGATGGCCTAGGACGATGCCTTCTTCTACCATAAAATGGCATTTCTCCCAATTCAGCACTAGGTTAGTCTCGTCGCATCGCTCTAATACTCGTTCCAGCTGCATTAGACAGTCTGCAAATGACTTTCCATATACAGAGAAGTCGTCTATAAAAACTTCCACTGATTTTTCTAGCAACTCTGAAAAAATGGCCATCATACATCTCTGGAATGTCCCAGGCGCATTGCATAGCCCAAAAGGCATCCTTCTAAACGCAAAGGTTCCATATGGGCAGGTGAAAGTAGTCTTTTCTTGGTCTTCCGGCGCAATGGTTATTTGGTTATACCCTGAGTATCCGTCAAGAAAACAGTAATATGCTTGTCCTGCAAGTTGATCCAGCATTTGATCAATGAATGGAAGAGGGAAATGATTCTTCTTCGTGATTGCGTTGAGTTTGCGGTAGTCCATGCATATGCGTCACCCAGTAGTGGTGCGTGATGGGATCAATTCGTTGTTTGCGCTGGCTACCACTGTCATTCCTCCTTTCTTGGGCACGCATTGCACCGGACTTACCCATCTGCTGTCCGCAATAAAGTAAATCACACCTGCGTCGAGCCATTTGATAATCTCCTTTCTCACAACCTCCATCATTGCTGGATTTAATCTTCTTTGTCGCTCAATAAATTCATTGGATTCGTCCAGCAATCAAATTTTGTGCATGCAATACGAAGGGCTAATTCCCTTAATATCTGCGAGACTCCATCCAATGGCCTTCTTGTGCTTTGCGAGGACCTGCATTAAAAGGTGTTCTTGCGGTTGATCAAGCTTTGATGAAATGATAACTGACAGGGATTCTTTTTCTCCTAAAAATTTGTACTTCAAATTCGTAGGGAGCGGCTTGATTTCTAGCGCAGGGGGTTGCGCTATGGAAGGTAAGTTGGGAATTCTTTCTTTAAGATCTAGCGCATGAATTATTTCTGTGGTTTGCGCCAGGATGCAGTTATCCTCAACTTGTTCTTCCTTTGCCTCCTCCCTTGCAGTGTTGAACGCATTTGACTGTAATACTTCTAGTGGGGAACATACATTAATGCGTGCTACCATGTCGCATTCTTTGTTGTCATCTGGGTATTTTAATGAGGTAAGAACATTAAAAACCACTTTTGGATCATTCATGCGCATGGTAAGCTCCCCTTTTTGCACGTCAATCAATGTTTGGCCGGTGGCAAGGAATGGTCTTCCCAAAATAATGGGAACTTCTCGGTCAGCTTCGTAATCAAGTATGATAAAATCTGCAGGGAAAATAAATTTGTCAACTTTTACCAAAACGTCTTCTATTTTTCCTTCGGGATGCACCACTGATCTGTCTGCCAATTGAAGTGTGACAGTGGTTGGTCTTGCTTCTCCGATCCCTAGGCGCTTGTAAACTGATAATGGCATTAAATTTATGATTGCGCCTAGGTCACATAATGCTCTGCCAACATCGATTCCTCCTATCGAACAGGGAATCGTGAAGTTTCTAGGATCCTTCAATTTAGGTGGGATCTTGTTGGCAAGAATTGCGCTACATTCATTTGTCAACGCAACAGTCTCAAGTTCTTTCCATAGTCTTTTATTTGTCAAAATGTCTTTTAAGAATTTTGCGTAGCTAGGCATCTTCTCCAATGCCTCCACAAGCGGAATGTTGATGTGCAGCTCTCGCAAGACATTTAAAAATTTCTTGAATTGGGCTTCATCATTTTTCTTCCTTAATCTTTGAGGAAAAGGTATTGCGGGCATGTATGCGTCAGGCTCCTTTTCTGCGTGAGCCTTTTTCTTTTTGGGTTCTTCTTCGTCAGCTACTTTTTCTTCTTGCGCCTGGTTGCTGTCTCCTGCGGTTGCAGTTTTGGTCAAGTTTTCCTGCGTTGGCGCATGGTCATTTGCCTGCAACTGTTTTCCATTGCGAAGAGTCACAGCATGGCAGTGCTCCTTCCCCTTTGGATCTTTTGTATTGCTGGGCAAGGCTCCCGCAGGTCTATTTTTTAGCTCTGACGCAAGTTGTCCTACCTGCATCTCCAGACTTCGCAAGGATGCGGCCTGACTTTGAACCACCGCATCATTCTTTGCCATATATTCCTTCTGACTCGCCATAAATTCTTTCATCATTGTTTCAAACGCATTTGAAGATGATGCTCTTTGGTTTCCACCGTCTGTGTTGATGTTGCGCTGAAATTGTCCCTGCGAGGATTGTTCATTGTTAGAATTAAATAATCTGGGCGCAGGGTTTACATTACCTTGTTGTGGCTGTTTATTTGCGCCACCATTCCATGAAAAGTTGGGGTGATTTCTCCATCTTGGGTTGTATGTGTTTGAAAATGAGTTGTTGCGCACAGCTCCTTGCGGTCCAACGTAGAAAACTTATTCTGGGTTTGAAGGACACTAGTCATGCGTGTGTCCCTCTCTGCAGATCCCGCACCCAACTGCGTTGAGTTGCGCGAT
Source organism: Luffa aegyptiaca (assembly GCA_017139565.1). Taxonomy (NCBI): domain Eukaryota; kingdom Viridiplantae; phylum Streptophyta; class Magnoliopsida; order Cucurbitales; family Cucurbitaceae; genus Luffa; species Luffa aegyptiaca. The sequence continues at coordinate 34,828,732 of CM029397.1, forward strand.
CAAAGGTGCTGTGCTAGCCGTAAGTGCATCCATTCTGGTTGTCAACGCATAAATCTTTGCGTTGACTGAGGTCAATGGGTCAACCTCGAAACTTCCCGAGCTGGTTTTAATGGGTCTCCTTCATCTGTCTTCCGCAGTGCCCCATTCGTAATTGTTGCGCGCAATCTGATCAAGGATTGCGTGAGCTTCATCGTACGTTTTCCTAAGTAGCGCACCATTCGCAGATGAGTCCATTAAGACTTGCGAGTTTTTGTTAAGTCCCACGTAGAAGGTTTCTAATTGAATGCAGAGTGGTAGTCCATGATGCGGGCACCTTTGCAGTAAGCTTTTAAAACGTTCCCACGCCTCACTCAGTGTTTCATCTTCCATCTGTGCAAAAGTGATTATTTCCTTCCTCAGTCTGGAGTTTGCGGTGGGTGGAAAGTATTTTTCTAAAAACTTTTCGGCCAAATCATTCCATGTTGCGATGGAATTTGCTGGTTGCTGATTTAGCCATACTTTCGCCGCATCTCTTAACAAGTAGGGAAATAGGATGACTTGCAGTTGCTCATGCGTTACTCCTGGAATGATGAATTTATTACAAATATCCAAGAATGACTTTAGATGAAAGTGTGGGTCTTCAGCTAGACTTCCTCCGAGCTGCCCTGCAGCTGTCAGCATTTGAAACATAACAGGTTTTAACTCAAACCTTTCTGTTTCTAGAGTGGGCTGTAATATTCCTAGATTAAAATTACAGTTCGCAGGGGCTGCATAATCTCTAATCCCTCTGGCCCTATCATCGGCCAATTGGATGGGATTTACTGGTCTGTTTGGTTGGTTGGGTGCTGCCATTTTTCCTGACTGTCTTCGGGCTCTTCGATTTCTCCTTCTTCTATGATATGTTCTGTCAATTTCAGGATCAACTTCGAAATCGATTTGTCGAGCAGCACGCATACAATATCTGGTTACTTGGAGAAAAAGTACTCAACAGGGAACGCAGTAAATAATATCAAACGAAGTGTCAGATCAGAAAGATTATTAAAATTTTGTTGCCTTTCCCCGGCAACGGCGCCAAAAACTTGATGGCTCGTCAGTATGTTCAAAAAGTTAATAAAAAATAGTCGTAGATAATAATCAATCCAAGTATAAATTGACAAAATCAAGTAATACCTGGTGAGTCCAGGGTCGAATTCACAAGGAAAGGTTATTTGCAAAATTTTAACAATATTTACTGATCTAGACTCGAAAACGTGTGATATTATATAAAAGAATAAATAAGAGAGTTGGTAAGCTTGAAAAACAAAACTTGCAGAAAGCAAAACATGCGACAAGAGTGAAAGGAAAAGTATTAAGGAAAATAGTATCAAGGCTGTTGCGGTAGCAACCTCATGCGTTTATAAGAATCTTGTAGTGCATACTTTGGTTAATTGATCCATTAATGCCTAAGTGAGAAAAATCATAAGTTTCCCTTCCGGTACTCCTTCTGCGTTTGGCATAAAACTATCAATTGGTTATTTGGCTAGTTCATGCGTAGGCCTTAGTTCTCTAAAACTTACAAGGGATTGCGTTAGTCTTAACGCAATCAAAGCTCATGCATGCACTATCTTTTAGCGGTAGTATTTTCATGCTACCAAGACTACATGTCATGCGCTAACTTGTTCTACTTAGAAATGTCCGCATGCATTACCTGTCAGGGATTTAGCATACTGCTACCACATCCGGCTGGCAAAGCAGGAGTTAGTAATGAAAATAGTATCGCAACTAAGTAGAAGGAAATTAATGTTTCATTAAATCAAAATGTGCGCTTACAAAATATACTTATCACCGCATGAGGTGCTTGCGCTAAGCCTTGAAGAAGAAAATTAGCTCATGCGAGCAAAACAATACATCATGCAATAATACATTGCCAACGCAAGTCTCCTCTAAATCACAGTTCTCTGTGATTTCTCTTTTTCCTTAATCTTCGTCCTCTCCTCTCGTCCTTCAATTCTTATGAATTCTGAGTTATGAGTCTTCCCTCTCTTGGGCAGGTGGTCTCTATTTATAGGGGAGGGAAATCAACTTCTCCAAGTAATTAGCAACTTGCTTTAGTCATCATCAGCCAACTTGCAACTTTTCAATCCTTTTTCAGCCCACTTGCGTCAGTTGTGTCAGCATTGTCTTTTCAACCATCTTGTCTGTCTCTTGATCGTCTTGGGATGTGTGTCTGCGCTGAGAAGAAACTTGGAAAACAACTGAATTAGTTGTGTTAGCGCCCTATATTTTTATAATTTCTTACCGCATACATGAATATAGCCTACTGCATAAAATTATCACATTTTCCTTTCTTATTGCGCCGAAGCAACGCATCTTTGTTTCTTTTGGTCTTGTTTTAGCTTAAGTTTAAAGGACAAATAACTTGCTTTTTGCAAGTTATCATATGGTTATTTATACCTAATTTGTCATAAGTCTGAAGCCCTTGAAAAGTTCAAGGAGTACAGGACTGAAGTTGAGAACTTGTTAGGTAAGACCATTAAAACACTTCGATCTGATCGAGGTGGAGAGTATTTGGACTTAAAATTCCAGAACTATTTAATAGAACATGGAATCTCGTCTCAACTCTCAGCACCAGGTACACCTCAACAGAATGGTGTATCTGAAAGGAGAAACAGAACCTTGTTGGACATGGTTCGATCTATGATGAGCTATGCTCAACTGCCTAGTTCTTTTTGAGGTTATGCAGTAGAAACTGCAGTTTATATTTTGAATGTAGTTCCCTCAAAGAGTGTTTCTGAAACACCATTTGAGCTCTGGAGAGGGCGTAAAGCTAGTTTACGTCATTTCAGAATTTGGGGTTGTCCTGCACATGTGCTAGTGGCAAACCCAAAGAAATTGGATTCACGTTCAAAATTATGCCTATTCGTAGGCTACCCAAAAGAAACAAGGGGTGGATACTTCTTCGATCCACAAGAAAATAAAGTGTTTGTTTCGACAAATGCTACTTTCTTAGAAGAAGACCACGTTCGAGAACACAAGCCATGCAGTAAAAGGGTCTTAAGTGAACTTTTTGGTGAAGCTACAAATGAATCAACAAGAGTTGTTGATGAGGCTGGACCTTCAACAAGGGTTGTTGATGAGCCCAGTACACAGACTGGACCTTCAACAAGAGTTGTAGATGAGTCCAGTACATTTGGTCAAGCCCATCCTTCTCAACAGTTGAGAATGTCTCGACGTAGTGGGAGGGTTATTACTCAACCTGAACGCTATCTGGATTTAGCAGAAAATCCAGCTGTCATACCTGATGATGGAGTTGAGGATCCATTGACCTCAAGACAGGCAATGAATGATGTGGACCATGACCAGTGGGTCAAAGCTATGGACCTAGAGATGGAGTCTATGTACTTGAATCAAGTCTGGGATCTTGTAGACCTACCTGAAGGGGTTAAACCCATAGGGTGCAAATGGATCTACAAGAGAAAACGGGACGCGGCTAGGAAAATACAGACTTTCAAAGCTCGACTTGTGGCAAAGGGTTATTACCCAAAAGGAGGGGGTGGACTATGAGGAAACCTTCTCTCCAGTTCTCATGTTAAAATCGATAAGGATTCTCTTGTCCATTGCTACGTTTTATGATTATGAGATTTGGCAAATGGACGTCAAGACTGCCTTTCTGAATGACAATCTTGATGAGAACATCTTTATGTCTCAACCAGAGGGGTTCATTGCTCAAGGTCAGGAGCAAAAAGTTTGCAAGCTTAGACAATCCATTTATGGGTTGAAGCAAGCTTCCAGATCTTGGAATATAAGGTTTGACACTGCTGTCAAATCTTATGGCTTTGACCAGAACGTTGATGAGCCTTGTGTTTACAAAAGGATTATCAACAGTTCAGTAGCTTTTCTGGTGTTGTATGTAGATGATATTCTTCTCATTGGGAATGATGTAGAATATCTAGCTGACATTAAAAAATGGCTATCGACTGAGTTCCAAATGAAAGATTTGGGTGAAGCTCAGTATGTTCTAGGGATTCAAATTATCAGGATTCGTAAGAATAGAACGTTAGCCCTGTCTCAAGCATCGTATATAGACAAGATGTTGTCTAGATATAAGATGCAGAATTCCAAGAGGGGTTTACTACCCTTCAGGCATGGAGTTCGTTTGTCTAAGGAACAGTGTCCTAAGACACCTCAAGAAATTGAGGATATGAGACGGATCCCATATGCTTCAGCTGTGGGCAGTCTTATGTATGTCATGTTGTGTATTAGGCCTGACATTTGCTATGCAATTGGGATAGTCAGCAGGTACCAGTCCAATCCAGGGTTAGACCACTGGACTGCAGTTAAAAACATCCTCAAGTATCTTCGGAGAACGAGGGACTATCAGCTTGTGTACGGCTCTAAGGATTTGATCCTTACAGGATACACAGACTCTGACTTTCAGACTGATAAGGATTCTAGGTAATCCACATCAGGGTCAGTATTTACCCTCAACGGGGGAGCTGTAGTCTGGCATAGCATCAAGCAAGAATGCATTGCAGACTCCACCATGGAGGCCGAAACACGAGAGAGATTATGCAAACAATTATCGAAAGATGAACCGAAAACAGAAAAATCATCCATAAAAACCTCCATAATCTCCTCTACATGGTCTGAAAATATGGCCATCATACAACGCTGAAAGGTAGCCGGAGCATTACACAGTCCAAATGGCATACGCCGAAACGCATAAGTGCCATAAGGACATGTGAATGTTGTTTTCTCCTGGTCCTCAGGTGCAATCACAATTTGATTATAACCCGAATAACCATCCAGAAAACAATAGTACGGATACCCAACTAGCCTATCAAGCATTTGATCAATAAAAGGGAGAGGGAAGTGATCTTTTCCGGTGGCTTTATTTAATTTCCTATAGGCAATACACACACGCCAACCAGTGACTGTCCTAGTAGATATTGATTCATTTTTCTCATTTTTTATAACACTCATCCCCCCCTTTCTTAGGCACTACTAGAACAGGACTCACCCAATGGTTGTCAGATATGGCATATATTATTCCTGTGTTTAATAATTTTAACACCTCGGCTTTTACCACTTCCTTCATTGCTGAATTTAATCTTCTTTCGTGTTCTACTTTGGGATTAAATGTAACTTCCATTAAAATTTTGTGCATTACAATTGAAGAACTAATACCCTTAAACTAATACCCTTAATATCACTAATAGACCATCCTAAGGAAGATTTATGCTTTTTCAAAACATCCAACAATTTTTCCTCTTCTTCTTTATTTAAATCAACAAAAATGATAACAGGAAAAGTAGAAGATTCTCTTAAGAAAGCATAACGTAGGTGATCAGGCAATTGTTTTAATTCAGGGGGAGGAGTGTCAACTTGAGCATAAACATCTAGAATCAATTTTTCCTCCCTAAAGATCTATCAATTTCATCACAAATTAAAGCACTCTCCTGATTAACATCTATTAATTCTTCTCCAAACACATCAGGCATGCTTATTTCACAATGGTCAACAGGAGACTCTGACTCTACACATGCATCAATAATAGTGTCAACTGAATCAATTATAAAGTAAGAACTAACCTCCTCTTGGTGTTTTAATGCTTTAAAAATATTGAACACTACCTCGTCGTCTTCTACTCTGAGAGTCAGGGTTCCTTTTTGTACCTCTATCAATGCACGATCAGTTGCCAGAAATGGTATCCCAAGAATAATAGGGACTTCGGGGTCCTCCTCCATGTCTAGCACTACAAAGTCTTTAGGGAAAATGAACTTGTCAACAATAACCAAAACATCCTCTAATATACCTTTTGGATACGTGGTGCGTCTTCAGATGAATGGATGGATGTGAGATAAGATGAATAATAATAATAAAGAATAATTCAGCTAACCCTAGTGCAAGAATACATTGTCGCACGTAGTAATAAAAGAAACCTTAGAACTATTCCAAGGGTATCGATCCCACGAGGACTAACTGGAAATTCAGATTTGAATAAGAAACTACTCAAATGATTGCTTTTTGAAAAGGTAACCAAAGAAAATAAGATTGATTGATTGGGTTTTTAGAAAAGATAAATAAAATAAGCAAATGAAATAATAAAGAATAACAATAAGAAATAAACGAGGTATTCAACATGGATTCATCCCTAAGGCAATAACAATAATCATGCAATATTTAACTTAAGCCTATTCAATGCATTTGGTCAGATTTAACTCCTATTTGGCCCTTGCTCCCAAGAACCGTTAGAAGGCTAAGCGAGTACCGTTATGCACATTTTTGTGACTCAACTCCGACATAGATAATTCACGAATGCAACCTATAACCCTATAGTCGATATAGGGAGCCTTAGGCAGCTTGCCCTATACCGCCGAACAATCTCTTTCGAGCTTTTTCTCCTATATCACCTTTATGAGAACCGATATCGTTTGTCCCTTTCGAGATCAAACTCACATAGCATGCAAAGTCTAAGTGGTCAAGTTAAACTCAACAAGATTAGAGTGATAATCAATAAAGAATGACATGCATTGAACAGAAACTTAAGCAAATAAAACACTTTCAAGCTATTAAACCATAAGGGAATTCACCACATTGAACCCCTCAACGGAATTTAGCTACTCATGGTGAGATAAAGAGTAAATGAATACATTTTCATTGAAATAAGAATGTAAAGAATACAGAATAATGAAAAGTATCAAAAGCTAGAAATAAAGGATATAGCTAAATATTATGGGTTTTCTATTTACTCAATCCTTCTAGAGTTCGCTAAGACACTCCACTCTCTCGCTTTTACAATTGGGAATGGGTGAAAATCCCTACAAACCCTAAGGTTTGATGTCTAACTCAGGTTAGAATTCAGTCATCTAAGAAGGACCTGGGCATCCCTACTCAAAGGCGTCAACTAGGGTTCTGTCACCACCCTCTTCTTCCAAATGAGTTATGCTTGAGTTTGACTTCGAATCTTGAGCTTATATAGTGTGGAAAATGGTTGAGGAGCTGCGAAATAGGTGCTGGAAGGTTACCCACTCGGTTTCGGGGTCAAAACAGCCAGTTAGGTGCGAAGAAGACCCGTCAACAACAACCCGGGGACGACTCGGAACGGCTTCAGTTTTTCCAGAAATGCGGTCGCATTTCATTTTGCCTTCCCAGAAATGCAGTCGCATTTCTGGGGAAATTCCAGCTTTTCCTCTATTTTTCTGCACAGCAACAAACTAAGTCAAATTCTCTTAAAATCAAGTCTTTTTTAAGCACAAATGAGTACAATTTGACAAAAGTGATTTTCAACACCCTAACTTAACAACTTAAGTATATTTTGAGCTCGGGAACAGTAAATTGATCACAACATACAACATTTGGCCAAGAAATGAGCTAAATATAAGGGCAAAATAGGTATATTTTTTACCCCTATCAGTACGTCATCGAACGATTCGCTAACTGCAGAACAATGGTGGTTAACTTCAACTCCCCCAAACCAAGTTTCCTGTAGACACTGAAAGGCATCAAGTTAATATTTGCCCTTAAGTCACACAAATCTTTCTTAATAAACAAACTACCAATAGTACAGGGAAGAGTGAAAATCCCTGGATCTTTCAATTTCGGTGGTAGATGTTTCTGGATTATAGCACTACACTCGGCAGTCATATTTATCGTCTCATGATTTTCGAACTTTCTTTTCTTTGATAAAATCTCCTTCATGAATTTGGCATAGTGTGGCATCTGTTCCAAAGCATCAACAAAAGGAATGTTAATATGGAGGTGTTTAAAAATATCAAGAAATTTTGAAAACTCAGTATCCAACTTTTTCTTTTGAAACCTTTGAGGATAAGGAATTTGATTAAGTACTAAAGGAATAGAAGACTTATCTGGCACTGATGGTGCTGTTTCTTCCTCTATTATGTTCTGATCATCTTCCTCATCTAGTATCTTCCTTGTGCTGGGCCTTGTATCTTCTTTTCTTTCTACTTCTTTCAACTGCTTTCCACTCCTTAAGGATATGGCAGGACATTGCTCTTGTGGGTCCATAGCGAAGACATTAGATAACTTTCCTTGCTGGATTTGGTTCATGAATGTTGTCATTTGATCAATCTTTGCTTCCATCTTACTAATGACATTATCTTGTTTCTCTACTCTGGCTTGTATCATCGATACTGCTCCTTGAACATTCATCGTCAAATTTCTAGTCTCATCTATGATGTTTCCTAACATTTCTTCCAAATGATTTTTCTTCTCTAGATGCACTATTTCTTCAGGTTGAGATTCTATTTTTACTTCAGCTTTAGGTAAACTAGGAATCTCTGATCCCGAGAGCTTGTTTAGAGCCTTGGTTAGAGCTTTGACTGGAAATCTTAAAGCACTCACCTCATCGGTCTCACATGGTTTCCCCTTTTGATTGGACTCTGGTTGCTCAAAAGGCCATTGGTAACTTATCAAGGCCAACTTCTCTACTAGGGTTTGAGCATCCTTGACAGTTTTGGCTAAGAAGTTTCCTCCAGCCGTCGTGTCAAGAATCGTCTTAAAATCCCTTTTTAACCCATTATAGAAAAGCTGCACCTGAAGCCAGTCAGGGTATCCATGTTGTGGGCATTTTCTTAACATGTCCTTATATCTTTCCTAAGCCTCATACAATTGCTCTTCCTCTATTTGTTTAAACATTCCAATTTTCGTCCTAAGCTTAGTAATTTTAGCTAATGGGAAGAATTTTGTAAGGAAGGCCTGAACTAAATCATTCCAACTAAAAATGCTATTTTGGGTTAATGAATCTAACCAATCTCTAGCCCTATCTTGTAAAGAAAATGGAAATAATTGCAAACGAATAGAATCGGGGCTAACTCCACCTATCTTTACCGTTCCACAAATATCCAAAAATGATCTTAGATGGTTGTGTGGATCCTCTGATGGATGACCTTTGAAAGCATTCTCTCTTACCATTTGAATGAGACTAGCTTTGAGCTCAAAATTATCAACAGCAATCGGCTCATAAGCTATCCCAGAGTAGTTCAACGGTAATTCAGGCAGGAAGTAATCACGAATTGCCTTGTCTTCTTGATCTGCCATGATTAATTCTCAAGGAAACAAGTTATCCACCTTATAAATCCACAAATTTTTGCCACAACTTCACAAACTTAAAAATTATAATGTAGAAAAATAAATTTCTAATTAAAATCAAACACTTAATTCTCAATATTAATGAAACAAATAACAAATTCTCTGGCAACGGCACCAAAAACTTGTTGTTGCTATTTCCGCAAGCGTACGGTTGCCACAAGTAATATAAAACGGTAAAGTACCGAGTATCGAATCCACAGGGAATTCGAATTAAGTCCATTGATTTCCAAGAACCATCATGTTTAATTTTATTTAGAAGATCAACTCTAAGGGTAAAAGAACTAACAAGAAATTACAGGAATCATGCAAATGAATGGAAATATCCTATTAAGGGGACTTGACCTAGGGTGTTAACTAGCTTTTTGGATTTGTAGCTCAATTAATTGGATGAATCTGCTTACTAATCTTCAATTTCATAAATCTAGAAGTGAATTTTTAAGTGGACGTCTCTTTCAAGTTCCTCCACATCTCATACTAACATAACTAATTTATGTGTCCATTTCCTTAGTTAATTATAGTATGACATTAAGCAACTTCATCATAAATTTCTAACAATTCTCTTTTACTTTCGTGTTCCAAGCAATCGTTAGCCATGCAATTAAGATCTAATCTAACTTCTCTCTGTCGAGTATCAATTTAGACCAACTAGTCAATCAATCCGTGATCAAGGGATTAAAAGCATTAAGCATGAATTGCACAGATGAAATATGAAGAACTTCGGTACAATATCCAAGTATTTAAGCTACAATATCCAATTAGCTAAGCTAACGACCCTAGGTCTCAAGATCTACTCACATATGGGAAATATTTTGGCCCAGTAATCTTGATCCATGGTCCTAACTCAACAACAAAGAGAAATTACAAAAGCATAAGGAAGAAATAACTGTGGTGTTGATCCAAAGCTCCCGTTATGAACATCTCGATTCCCGAGCCTTGGAATCCCGATCAATTCACCCTTTTTCTCTCAATTATACTCACTTTTTCTCTCTATTGAGCTAGGGGAGAACCCCCCAAAATTGGATGCTTTCAACCATAGAGGAATGGCTTATTTATAGGTGGAGATCCGAAGCTTTCTTGCTGCCCAAGACGACAGGGTCGCGACGCTGTGACATCACCTTTTCTTGCTGCCTACTACTGCCAGCATCGAGACGCTCTAAGGACAGCGTCGAGACGCTGGTCCTTCTAGAAGCCTTTGTGCACAGATTTGGACATTATTTCTCCTTTCGTTTGGGCTTTTTGGGCCTCCACTTTAAATGTATTCTTTTATTTTCTTCAATAATGATCCAAGGTCTTCATTTTGATCCCGAAATTGGTAAAATTCCCGGTTTTGCTTCATGGGATCGATTTTCTACAAAATTAACATAAAAAGACATTAAAACTCACAATTAACGCACAAAACTAGCCAAAATAACTAGGAAAAAGATAGCATAAATGCATGCTATCAGTACCTTATCCTAGGAAAACTATGTGACGCAGACCACTTTGTATATTGAGCAAACGGTGTGATCCTGAATCGTTCATGTAGAGACATGTGAGTGGGGGCATCCTATGCAAATGAGTTTGCATAAGACTGTTGGGATTGGTGCCCTAAAACTCGTAGATAGTGAATGTTAAACAAAAATTATATACTTGTTTGATAAAGTTGTTATCGAGATTAATTCAGTGAAGTCATTACTGAATAAAATAAATTGCATTTTTAATAACCCAAATCCAATAAACTAAGATCCATGGCTATAGGATGAACACTTGAGCTTTATGTAGAGACATAAAAGTGGATCAAGCTCGAGTAATAGCCAAAACAGTCTATAGTATAGGGATAGGGCTGGGTACCTTATTCTGGGGACACTATGAGACGCGGCCCACTTTATAGATAGTATAGACGATGTGATCCTAAATCGTCCATGTAGAGACATGCGAGTGGGGGCGTCCTATGCAATGAGTTTGCATAAGACCAGGACCGAGAAATAAGTCGCTCTCGCTTTATAACACCGTTTACTGACGAGACTGACTATTTCATGTGATGACCTAGGTAACTCGATCTTAATCCTGAGCTAACTATGAACTTCTGTTTATTCGGGCTTATCCTGAGATCTGCATAGGTGAGAGTGGCTCAGTATCGCTGACTCAATAAGCCTCCCATTTCAGGGATAGGAACGGGTAGATAGCTGGGGACATAGTCGTGCGAGAAGGAATTCACTCCTACCCAAATTAGGGATAGTAGAGAGGTTGTTCCCTTAAGTGTTGACTCCGGGGTTTGAACAAAGGGATCCCGCCCTCTCATTGGCCCGAGAGGGACTCGGTTTATTGGTTGGACCATAAACCAATTTTTCATTAGAGGATCAGTGGGACTTAAGGAACTAGAAGTACTATAGAGGTGAAACGGACTTTTGACCTAGCTAAAGCTACGAACAACCTGTGAAGGATCGACTTACTAATCATGGTTAAATCAAGTGGACGGAAATATATCTATAGTGAGGGGAGTGCAACTATCGGGCTTTAGTGTAGTGTCCCGGTAGTTAACGAATGTTGGCTAGCTTGGATAATGAGATTAGTCGATTAGCCTCGAATCGTTGGAGCCCATGATCTATAGGTCCATTAGGTCCCCCTACTAGCTCATATCGGATTAAAGCCTAGAACATATTGATAGGAATCTTTAAATCGTTCAAAAACGGGAAAAAGGGTATTATCGTAAAAATGTGTTTGACACAATGATTTAATTATGAATTAAATTAGAAATTGAGAGATAAGGTATTTAAAAGTGTTCTAAATATCATATATATGTATTAGGAATCATATATATTGAATGGCACTAGGTGACAATGATTAATTAGATTAATCATGTCAAATTACTTGGAAATGTCCCAATTAATTACCTAGAAATCAAATTCAATTTAGAATTGAAATAGGATTGAATTGCAAGCTGAAAATTCAGAATTTGGATTCAATTTAGTGGATTTAGTGGGATTCCCACTCTTGCATGTTGATGCATAGTGGAAAACAACACAACCATGCACTAGTTGCATGTGTTGTGAATTAAACACCTAGAATCCACTTTGAGTTGCAATTTCACCATGTGTCTAGTGTCATGAAGATTGTCTTTGCATGGAAGAGGTCTATATAAGGAGTATGAATCAGATTCAACTCCAAGAGAGTGAATTACCTACTGTTATGCTGCTGGAATTTACTCTCAAACTCACATACCTCCATAGATCTCTCAAAAGCTTGTACCTTCAAGCACTCCCTTCCCATTCACTATCTCTATAAGACTCCCACAAGTCGTTCTTGGCCCGGAGAATAGTAGGGAAGACTCTAGAGGTTTTTCAAGAGAGATTGGAGAAGAAATCATCACAAGAAGGATCACCCAAGTGAGCTACAAAGAGGTTGGTGTTTTCTTTCTTTCTGTTATGTTTTTGTAGAACAAGCATGCTTTAGGAGTAAAATTGATGTAGTTAGGTGCTTCCGATCTTCAATTGCTTCCGCATGTGTTACTCTGATTGCCTTCAAAGACCAGGACCGAGAAATACGTCGTCATTTACTAAAAAGACTGACTATTTTAAGAGATGACCTAGGTAACTCGATCTTAATCCTTAGCTAACTATGAACTCCTGTTTATTCAGGATTATCCTTTGATTTGCATGGGTGAGAGTGGCTCATCATCGCCGACTCAATATGCCTACCATTTTGGGATAAGACCGGGTAGATAGCTGGGTACATAGTCCTAAAAGACGGAATTCACTCCTATCCAATTTAGGGATAGTAGAGAGGTTGTTCCCTTAAGCGCTGACTCCAGGACGTGAACAAACGGATCCCATCCTCTCATTGCCCCAAGAGGTATTAGGTTTAGTGGTCGGACCACAAACCAATTGTTCATTAGGGAATCAGTGGGGACTTAAGGAACAAGATGTAACTTCAGGGGTAAAACGGATATTTGACCCAACTCTAGTTACGAACAACCTGTGAAGGGTCGACTTACTAATCATGGTTATATCGGGTGGACATAAATATATCTACAGTGAGGGGAGTTCAACTATTGGTCTATAGTGGAGTGTTCCGGTAGTTAACCGGTTAATCTCGGATCGTTGGAGCCCATGATCTGTAGGTCCATTAGATCCCCCTACTAGCTGATACGAAATAAACCTTAAGAACAAATGTGATGATGAATTTGAGATGTTCAAATTCATTATAGGGAGTTGTCGTTAAATTATATTCGATATATTTAACATTAAAGTTTAATTACGAATTAAACTATATATTAGAGAGTCGAGAATATTTAAATAAGATTTAAATATTAGAATCATGTATTCGATACACATTTCGGTTTGAATAAGAATAGGGATTCATATTCAATTTACCAGTTTTTGAGAGAGGTCAAGATTGGTGTCGGGTTTGTAATTGTTTAATTTAATATATGATATTATATAAATATAAATAATTAATTTTAGTTAATTAATTATTTAAATTAAGATTAATTATGAATTAATTTGAAAATTGATTTTAGAAATACATTTTGTAAAATTAAAAACCTCCAATTTTAGGAGGTGGTGCTCTTTGATGAGCAAACCCAAATTTGAGACGCCATACCTATGACTCATTGTGCATTCAGCTTGCTGTCTACTTAAGGCAAAGTTAAAGTGCATGGATTCATGCTTTAAAAGGCTAAGGAGTTGGAGAGAGATGATGATGATGTTCTTGCTGGAATTTTTCAGAACATAAAATTCTCCCAAATAGTTTTCTCTCCCTCAAAAAGTTCATCACAAATTTGTGTCCCACAACACGTTCTAAGGTCGGAGTTGTTTTATTTCCAGAATTAAAAAGGTTGGTATTGAAACTCTGTTTTCGGTTCTTATTGGATGCATGTTTTCTATAGCAAAATTAATGAAATTGAGAGTCTCTCTTGTTCCAAATCGTTTCCGCTAGTGTCTCGTACACTCCTTCACCGATTTCGGTCGTTTAAGTCTCGTTTTGGCTCCGAACCTCTTATATGGACCTGTACACATATTATACTCATTTTAAAGGACTTTTCGCAAGGAATTCGATAAACATATGCAAATTTGGAAGTTCTAAGTGTGTAACAAATTAGACCTATCACCTCCCAAGAAATAAAACTCTCTCTCTCAAGAATTCTCTCTACACACAAATCTACAAAGAAAAATTCTCCTCTGTAATTTTCATTCCTTGTAATTTTAAAGAAGGATCCCACAATCCTTGTTCTTGAACCCAGAGGATAGCAGTGGAAGACTGATAACTCTCCAAAAGGGAGATATTTAGGTCTTAGTTTTATAGTGTTTTGTGTTTCTTTTGTGCTAAATAGGGTTGCTTTTAGATGAATATAATATGTTTTAACCCATTTGGAAGAATGGATGCTTTGGAAGTTATTTTGTGCAGAATATATTGCTGAGCGACTTGAGGGAGCAAAATCTGTGATCCAGCAAAGCAGGGAGCAAAAATTGCCACGTCACAGCTCGTAATCCATTTTAATGAACTGAAGTTTGTTGAGTTATTTTCGGATCTAAGAGGCTTGGAAAGTCTGCCACATGTCCAATTTGACCTAATTAGGGCTTGCTATCACTCTATAAAAGGAGAGAGTCGTCTCAAGTCAAAAGCATTCCATTGAGGGTGGATTACATTCCACTTTTGGGAGAGATCATTTCTCATTTCCATCATTGGGAGCCGAATAGAGGAGAAAGAGTGGAGACTTCAAGAAGACCATCAACTACGGATTTGACCAAGAGAATTAATCTTTTCTTGTAATTTCTTGTAGTTATGGATGCACATACTCAGATTGTAGCGTGTGTTATCATGAGCTTTATGAACTAAATTTACTTAGGTGTTGGTTAGGAATCATGTAATTGTCGTGCTTAACTCTCTATGCAATATATGTTGATTTGAGCATCTTGATTAATTGTTGTGCATATTTATATTTTGTGCCCGCCTGGCCAGCCGGTATGAATATCACTTCTTAGTTTCAGGGATGATTTGAGAAGTGTGTGGCATTTAATCACACTAGATCATTGTGTATTGGTGAACGCCAGTGACTGAGCTAGGGATAGCCAGTTGCCTAGTGCTTGATCGGTAGAACGTCATTGGAGTTGAAACACATTCCAAAAAATCCAGAGTACCGGGAGGATCCTGCTAATAAGACTACAAGAGAATTGCCTGATCAATAATATTGCTAGAGCATCTGTTAAAACAATTACTAAATCCTGACCAACGCCTGTTTCCAAACTGTCTGCTTTATTTGTTTACTTTCTATTCTGTCATTTCTTTTGCTTCAGCATTTTATTAAAATCAATAATTTTAGCCACTCTTGAAACCATTAAAGAGTTATACAAAATAGATAAAGTGAGAGCTATTCAGCCCCGTGGATACGATAAATTACATACCACTTGCTGCAGATTGTGTATGCTTGCACAGTGTTCTAGAGTCTATTTTTACCTTATTTTTACCCACTCTGGAAACCCAACGAAGACCCAGAGGTGGTGTCTGTTGTTTGATCATCCATGTTCATTGTTTGTGATCATTTTTCGTGGGGAGAAGAACGTTGCTTGTTGATTAATTGAAGAACTGATCTTCAAAAGTAAGTAAAACTTCTTCCTTTAGGCTTAACCTCTTAAATAGCATGAATTGTTATGTTATTTCCTATAGTGTATGAAAAATTCTAAATTAATTGAAACACGTTCGCATTCATATGCTTCTGCTGTGGGATTCGATCCCTTTAGAGATGTTATCATAGTTGTGTCTCGACGATGCCACTGAGACTTCTCGTTCTTGAAGCACCGAGAGCACAGCGTCTCGACGCTGTCACCTGGAGGTTACAAATTGAGAACGTGGCCAAGAATTCCAACCGAGAGGCAATGTGGGGTTTTGGAGCATTTTTGGCCGAATTTGTATTAATTAAATGTAATTTTATTTTTATTAATTAAATTAATATAATTTTATTATATTTATTTAATTAACTTTTCTTAAGAAGCCAAAAACCGGTCTATTTTGCTATTTAATTTTACATGCATTATGAATGTATCTTTAATTAAATGTATGTTGCATAAAGTATGCCATATAGTTTAAAATCCCACCACAGGTTAATCATGATGATAGGACCTAAATAGTCCTATTTTATCGCCCCTAATCTAAGCTTGTTAGAGTAATTTTATGCTTTACTTGTCTTATTTACAGGATAATTGAGCTTAGGCGATGTCGGGAGCCGATCACGCTAATTGGTGTTAATTCGGGCCAATTACGGAGTTTTGGAGCCATCTCGGTGTCTTGGACGACGAGGAGGTGAAAAGACCCAATCGTGTTGGAGCGGGCCTGAAGAATGACACCAAAAGCCGAAGATTGAAGCCCCGAACCGAGAAGAAGCGAGACAAGATCGAGAAATAAAGTAGGAAATCGAGATATGAGGCTGGCGTCGAGACGCTGCATCTTGGCGTCTCGACGCCGACGTGAATTTTGCCCGGAGTGAATTGTTCGCAGCGTCTCGACGCTGCCCTTCTTGTCTCGACGTTGTCGTATTTTCTATATATATGTAGCCTCGGTTTAGTCCGCCGTTAGGTTAGAACTTTGGTCCTTTTTACGATTCCTTTGCCTCTTTTACATTCCAGCACTGTTGTAGACCATTCTTGGTCATATTCTATGGATTCTTTCATGATTATTGTTGCTTTTACTTCATCTATACGTAGCTAAACTCGTTTAGATCGTTGGATTGGATATATGTCTTGATTCTTAATATGATTGGCTGAGTTTTCTGAGTTTAACTTGCTGTTCTTGCTGTATTTTCATTGAGTTTTGCATGTTATCCCGTTTAAACCAATACATGAGGCTAGTCTCATAGGATTGACGCCCTATGCGATTACCGCTTGTGTATTCTATCAGCTATTTTTAGATAGCCACTAGGTTGAGGCAAGCCACTCTCTACGCGAGATGACCCTTGATAGGCCTAGGATGCATGTTAAAGGTTGTAGGAATTAGATTTAAATTGCATTTGCATTTAGTTCTTACGATTCCGAACCCACGATCCCAAAGTGGCTAGTTTAAATAGGTGATTGTGAAATTGCTTAATCTAAAACTAGTTAGATATAATTAGTAACCGTTGCAGAGGTCTCGGATGGTTTCTAAATTATGCATAAGGGGTGGCGAGCGATAAGGCTTATATTAATTAATCTTGTTAATTGCAGAATTCATGGTTAGCAAGTCAATTAGCACAAGTTAGTGTAGGGGGGTCCTCTGAGTAACCCAGAAGCCGACCGGACTAATGAAATCAACTCAGAACGATTATTAGAGAAAACTAGGAAGCCAACGAATTAGAATCAAGCATAATAAATCTCAATCCAACTATCCCTTTTTATGTTATTGATCTCGTCTTATTTCTATTATGCATGCTTATTTTCTGTCTTTTAAAATTCAGCATTTAATTATTTTATTATTTCTTGCTTGTCCTTTGATAGAGAGTATAGCTAGCTATTTTTCCCTATTTATTTTAGTTAGTCTTTGAGTAATTTGTAGCCATTTTATCTCACTTTAATGTTTATTTTGTAGGAAATTGTTATTTTGAGCTAAAACGAGAATTTGGAATTGATCGAGTGTTCGGGACGCCAAAAGGAGCCAAAGAAACAAAGAGGAATCATGTGGAATACTTAACCAAGTGGGCTTGGCCGAGAGCTAGTGTCTCGACGCTAGCCTTGTGGCGTCTCGACGCTAGCAGTTTCCTTAACTAATTTGGGCGGCAGAGGTCACAGCGTTGAGACGCTGTGACAAGAGCGTCTCGACGCTCTCGGTTTTTCCATATTCAGAAGATGCGGCAAAGGCACAGCGTCGCGACACTATGCCTATAGCGTCGCGACGCTATCGGTAGATTTCCTATATATTCTTCTTTTTGAGCTACGGATTGGGGGGATGCCAATTAGAGAGAATTTAGCCCTAATTTCGACTAGAGACCTTCTGTGGGAGCTGAAGCAAGGCCAAGGAGCGAGAACCTAGCTTGGAGACGTGGAGATCGTGACGGGGACGTGCCGGTTTCGACGACTTTTAGTGTTTTCCTTCCTTTCCCTTATCTTTAGGTAGATTTAATGGTTTTATCATGCTTAGTTTATCTTGTAACGCCATGTATGAGTAGCTAAGCTTGTTACTTAGGGATTGATGTAGTCTTTTAAGTTTATGGATTGATTTATGGGATGAATTGTGCAATTTTTTTATGTTTGCAATCTTGATAAATGCTTTCAATTAATTGGCCACTAGTTGAATGATCTAAGTGTTGAGTCTTGCTCGGGAGAGGGGATTTAGCGTAGACTTAATTAAGATTGCATGAATAAAGTAGAAATTCTAAACTCGTGACGGAATTTAGAGTAACTTTAGAATTGGTCAAAAAGGACTAAATGCCTTGCATGTTAATGAACTTAGATAGGGATATCAAGTTAGTTAATATGCATGAGAATCAATTATACTCGGGAGAGGTAGTTGTGATTAAAGGTTCTTAGACTCATAAAACCATTGTGCGTTATAATTCATTCCCTAAAATCAATCCTAGACTAAATTGACGAAATCAATTCCCTAATTGTTCTTTCAATCGAATCTCCATCGTTTATTTGCATCGCTTTAATTTTCTAAATCTCACTATTTTTCGGTCCCTAAATAAAATTGAGCAAGAATATTCATGGTAGTTAATTTAACTTAAAAATCCAATGTAGAGGACGACAATCGATTTCACAATCACTATATTATTACTTGACCCGTGCGCTTGTGGTAGGAAAAGTCCACATCAAGTTTTTGGCGCCGTTGCCAGGAATTGGCACATTTAGTTAGATTAATATTGTGAAAAAATTGTTCGGTCTTAATTTACGGTGTATTTTTATTTTTGTTATTAGGTAGATTGCACTTTTTTTCCTTATTTGCTTTCTTGCCATATTTAGTTTTTCTTTCTTTTTTTTTTGTTTAAATTTTTCATGGATAGAATTTTTCTTTTGAGTTTTATCTTTATTAGATTAATTTTCCTTATTTGTTAGTTTTCTAATTTGTTTTTGCCATATTAGCTTTTTGCATTCCTTATTTGTTTATCTTTTCCTTTCATAAATTATATTTTCCATATTTAGTTTAGTTGTTTCCTTTTCTAGTTCTTTCCTTAATTGTTTCTTTCTTTTTTCTATTTCTTTCCTTTTTTAGGTTAGTTTAGATTGTGTATGCGATGGAATAGGGATTTGGCCTTAGTACCTTTGGACCCCGAGATAGAAAGAACAATTCATAGGCTTCGAAGGGAGACTAGAGAAACTATCCAAATGGCCGATCCAAATCCACCTGAGGAGCCTAAGCCCATCAGAGACTACTTTCAGCCCGTGTTTCAAGGGCAACAGTCGGGGATTGTTTATGCCCCGATAAATGCCAACAACTTTGAGCTGAAGACCGATCTCATCCAGATGGCTCGTGATTGTGCATTCAGAGGATCGCCCACCGAGGACCCAAACTCTCATCTAAAATCCTTTTTAGACATTTGTGGGACGGTAAAAATAAATGGAGTCACTGAAGATGCCATTTGCTTACGTTTGTTTCCTTTCTCACTGCAGGATAAAGCCCGTGATTGGTTGCAGTCCATTTCCCCTGGAAGCATCACCACCTGGGATGCTTTGGTCTAGGCCTTTTTGAATAAAATTTTCCCTCCTGCAAAGACGGTCAAGCTGAGGACCGAAATTGGAACGTTCCAACAATAGTTTGATGAACAATTATTCGAGGCATGGGAGCGTTACAAAGAGCTGTTGAGGAAGTGTCCCCAACACGGATATCCTGATTGGTTGCAAATTCAACTCTTTTATAACGGTTTAAATCCTAATACTAAGACTATTGTTGATGCAGCTGTAGGTGGGACATTGTTGTTTAAGACCATGGAGAATGCACGTACTTTATTAGAGGATATGGCCACCAACAGCTATCAGTGGCCATCTGAGCGGTCTACACCGAAAAAGATTGCTGCTAGAGTGTTTGAAATTGACAATATAAGCGCCCTCCAAGCTCAAATGTCTTCCCTTGCTAATGCGTTTCTAAAGTTTTCAGGTACAGGGAGTGCTTAATCTATTGAATCAGCAGCTGCCCTTGCATCTCAGTCTCATGAGGAAACCATAGAACAGGTTCAATACGTTTCAAATTCTAATTTTAGGGGATATAATAATAATTCTGCACCTACACATTATCACCCTAACAATAGGAACCATGAAAATTTATCTTATGCTAACAATAAGAATGTTCTTAATCCTCCTGGGTTTGCCCCTCAAACGCAAGAAAATAAAAAGTCTCTAGAGGATCTTGTTGGAGCGTTTATTGCAGAATCTAGTAACAGGACGAACAAACTGGAGGAGGCAGTCATTGCCATCAACACCACGGTGAATGGCCACAGCGCAGCCATAAAAAACATTGAGACTGAGCTGGGACAGTTGGTAAGTGTTTTAAACACTATGAACAAAGGAAAGGCCCCAGCAGAGCAGGAGAAAACCCAGATGGAGTACTGTAAGGCTATCACTGTGCACCAGGAGGAGGTTGAAGAGGAGCCTGAGACTGAAGAATACGACACGCCAACTGGAGAAGTTGAGGATGACACATCAGATGAAGCTGAAAAGCCTGATCCTGAGCTTCCTATTCCTTCTCCCATGATGATGGTCCTCAAGGAAAAGAAGAGGAAAAAGAAAAAGAAGAACAACCAGTTCAGTTTGATAAATTTATGAATGCTTTTATGAAGCTGAACATTAATATTCCTTTTGCAGAAGCACAAAAATGCCCCAGTACAACAGGTTCATGAAGGAATGGCTAGCAAAGAAAAGGAAGGAGAAGAAGGTTGACACAGTATATCTACCTTCAACATGCAATGCCAAAGTACAACAGAAGGTACCTGAGAAACTAGCAGATCCAGGGAGTTTTTCTGTTCCTTGTAGTTTCGATACTTATTCTTTTAGAGCATTGTGTGATTTAGGTGCTAGCATCAATATTATTCCTTTATCCTTGTGCAAGAAGTTAGATCTAGGTGAGATTAAATCTACTCCTGTTAGGCTCCAATTGGCTGATCAGTTTATAGTTAGACCAATTGGCATTATAGAGAATGTTTTAATCAGAGTAGGTAGATTTTTCCTCCCTATTGATTTATATGTTATGGATATGATGGAAAATCCTTCAGTACCTGTCATACTACGGAGACCATTCCTCGCTACTGGGCGAGTTATCATTGATATTGAGCGCAGGGAGCTCACTGTTAGACTCCATAATGGAAAGGAGATATTCAAAGCTGTTGAAGACTCTAAAGATCATTCTGAAGCGCTCATGATAAGCTACAGGAAAGGTGCAAGCAAGAGCAACTCTGGTGGATTCACAGAAAAGAAGCCTCCTTGATGCATGCACGTTCAACATGTCGAGCTAAAGATGTTAAACAAGCGCATATGGGAGGCAACCCAAGTAAGTTTGATTTTGTTTTTTTGCTGTTGATTTGTTTGATGTTTTTGTTTTGTAGGTATTCTTGATCTCTTGGCTTGCAAGCTTCCATAAGAAAGACATCATCATTTCAGGGCAGTATCGTTCACCCCTTTCATTCTTTTCTTGCTCTCATGTTTGATTTTGCTTTATTTTTGTATACATTGAGGACAATGCATGTTTTAAGTTTGGGGGTGGAATGCTTTGCTTGTTGAGCCCTTGAGCATCTGAGTTCGGGCTATATTTTTTAGCTTTCTATGAATTGAGCATATGGTTGTTTTGTGGATGCTATTTTTGCATGACTATGATTTCCTAGGATAGGCTTTCTTGTCAATTTTCAAGCTCTTGATGAGTTGTAAGCATGAGTGCCCAAAAAGGGAGACTTTTTTAAACTTTTTCTAAGAGACGTCTTGCATGAGTAGAGTATTTTCCTTGGTTAGAATGTGACTTGAATGCTTAGGAGCGAATTATTAGGTTCATATGCTTGTTGTCACCTCGATAGGTGTAGGGAAGAGCTAAAGAGTTAATTCTTTTTTGCAAATTAGCATGTTTAATCTTGCCTAGGAGGAAATAAATGAACATATGCTTATCATGATCATAAAAGAAAAAAAAAAACAATTTCTGACTTTACTATTGAAAGAAAATTATGCCATGGCTTGTGCACAATATACAATGAATAATAATGCTTTAGGCAAAAAGAGCTACCCCTGTTGTGAAGAGTTAGGCCAACCAAGAGTAAAACGCGGGTTATGGGTCCCTACAATAGGTGTGTGAAAGCTAGTGCCACTTATAAATGCTTGATTCAATTTTAAATTTAAAGCACTTAGGTATGGATGAAAACAAACTAATTTGATTCATTGACTCATTAGTAAATCCTTAGTGCCAGTGTAGAGGGAAGATGAGTTGAGAGTTTAGTAATCCAATCCCGAGCTATTAGAGTCTAATCTAGCTAAGTTAGATCTCGCTTATGCAAGTTAATTTTGGAAAACTTTTGATTTATCTCCTTCATTAGGCCTTATGTGCATGTCTCTTGATTGCTTGATTATTGACTTGTGAGACTTGAGGATTGAGTCATGTTTGTTGCATCTACTCTTCAACCTATGCTTGATTTTTAGTTTGCTCAAGGACTAGCAAAAGCTTAAGTTTGGGGGTGTTTGATAGCAAGCATAGCTAGCTATTTTTCCCTATTTATTTTAGTTAGTCTTTGAGTAATTCGTAGCCATTTTATCTCACTTTAATGTTTATTTTGTAGGAAATTGTTATTTTGAGCTAAAACGAGAATTTGGAATTGATCGAGTGTTCGGGACGCCAAAAGGAGCCAAAGAAACAAAGAGGAATCATGTGGAATACTTAACCAAGTGGGCTTGGTCGAGAGCTAGCGTCTCGACGCTAGCAGTTTCCTTAACTAATTTGGGTGGCAGAGGTCACAGCGTCGAGACGCTGTGACAAGAGATTCTCGACGCTCTCGGTTTTTCCATATTCAGAAGACGTGGCAAAGGCACAGCGTCGCGACGCTATGCCTATAACGTCCCGACGCTATCGGCAGATTTCCTATATATTCTTCTTTTTGAGCTACAGATTGGGGGGATGCCAATTAGAGAGAATTTAGCCCTAATTTCGACTAGAGACCTTCTGTGGGAGCTGAAGCAAGGCCAAGGAGTGGGAACCTAGCTTGGAGGCGTGGAGATCGTGACGGGGACGTGCCGGTTTCGACGACTTTTAGCGTTTTCCTTTCTTTCCCTTATCTTTAGTTAGATTTAATGGCTTTATCATGCTTAGTTTATCTTGTAACGCCATGTATGAGTAGCTAAGCTTGTTACTTAGGGATTGATGTAATCTTTTAAGTTTATGGATTGATTTATGGGATGAATTGTGCAATTGTTTTATGTTTGCAATCTTGATAAATGCTTTCAATTAATTGGCGAGTAGTTGAATGATCTAAGTGTTGAGTCTTGCTCGGGAGAGGGGATTTAGCATAAACTTAATTAAGATTGCATGAATAAAGTAGAAATTCTAAACTCGTGACGGAATTTAGAGTAATTTTAGAATTGGTCAAAAAGGACTAAATGCCTTGCATGTTAACGAACTTAGATAGGGATATCAAGTTAGTTAATATGCATGAGAATCAATTATACTCGGGAGAGGTAGTTGTGATTAAAGCTTCTTAAACTCATAAAACCATTGTGCGTTATAATTCATTCCCTAAAATCAATCCTAGACTAAATTGACGAAATCAATTCCCTAATTGTTCTTTCAATCGAATCTCCATCGTTTATTTGCATCGCTTTAATTTTCTAAATCTCACTATTTTTCGGTCCCTAAATAAAATTGAGCAAGAATATTCATGGTAGTTAATTTAACTTAAAAATCCAATGTAGAAGACGACACTCGATTTCACAATCACTATATTATTACTTGACCCGTGCGCTTGTGGTAGGAAAAGTCCACATCATCCTTCATTTTATAAAATCCCCCCTGTTTTCATAAGCACGAAATTCTACAACTGCTAGATCCCTCTTCCCTATGTTCGACCCCGGCCGCTATTGCTACAAAATAGTAGTAGTGTCGTGGATTATAAATTTTATTTGGCACGAGCCCCACGATAGGCTCCGTCACATGATTCTGTAGTTCGGTGATTTTGGCTATTGAAGTGTGTTTCTCGTGTTTTATAGGTCTTAAAAAATTTTGGTTAGCCATATCTATGTCGTTATGCCGCCAAAATTTTTGGAGCATGCAGTTAATTTTTAAATAAAATGTTTAGTAATATCTCTAGGTTAGGTATAGGAACCTGGGGCGTTACATGCTGGAAACCTGAGAGGACAGCGTTGAGACGCTATCCTTGAGCGTCTCTGATGACATGCAAAAATGTCATCATTTTCCTATTAATTTTAGCTAGTTTTGTGCATGAATTGTGAGATTTAATGCATTTTTATGTTGATTTTGTAGAAAACCGAGTTCGAGAAGCAAAACCAAGAATTTTACCAATTTTTGGTGTAAAAAGAAGACTTTGGGCCATAAAAGAAGAAAAGAAAAGAGAACATTTGAAGTGGAGGCCCGAAAAGCCCAAAAGAATGAAAAAATGAGGCAAAAATCCGTGTTTAGGGCTTCTAGAAGGCCTAGCGTCGAGACGCTAGGACCAGAGCGTCTCGACGCTAGGTGATCAGTGAAGAAAATTCCAGAATCGCGGTAGCGTCGCGACGCTGCGACAACTTCTGCTCCAAGAAAACCTAACGTCGACGCTGTGACGTAGCGTCTCGACGCTGTGCGTCTTGGGCAGCAAGAAAGGGCCGTCCAGCTCCTATAAATAGCCCCCTCTTCCAAGGTTCAAATCATCCCATTTTGGGGAGCTCTCCCCTAGCTCAATAGAGAGAAAAAGTGAGACGAATTGTGAGGAAAAAGGAGGAATTAAGCGAGATTCCAAGGCTCGGGATTCGAGATGCTCGTGACGGGAGCATGGGATCAAATTATCGGTTATTTCTTCCTTACTTCTTTGTAATTTCTTATTTTAATTTGAGTTAGGCCTATGGATCAAGATCATTTTGGCAAAATTATTTCCAATTGTGAGTAGATCTTGAGACCTAGGGTCGTTATTCTAGTTAATTGGATATTGTAGCGCAATTACTTGGATTATGTAATGAATTTCTTCATATTTCATCTATGCAATTTATGTTTAATGCCTTTAATCTCTTGATCACGGATTAATTGATTTGTTGGTCTAAATTGATACTCGACAGAGAGAATTTAGATTAGATCCAAATTGCATGGCTAATAATTGCTTGGAACACGAGAGTGAAAAAGAATTGTTAGAAATTGATAATGAAGTTGTTTAATGCCATACTATGATTAACTAAGGAGATGGACACATAAATTAGTTATGTTAGTATGAGATGTGGAGGACCTTGAAAGAGAAATCCGCTTATTAATTACTTCTAGATTTATGAAATTGAAGATTATTAGTTACATGCATCCATGTATTTGAGCTACAAATCCAAGAAAGCTAGATAACACCCTAGGTCAAGTTCCCTTAATTGGTTATTTCCATTTTGTTGTTGCATGTTTCTTTTTATTAGCTTCTTTAATTTTTCGCTTTATCATTCGAGTTGGAATTCTAAATAAAATTGAACATGATGGTTCTTGTGCTGGGTTTAATGTCCTATAAACTCGTAGTTTGTAAATCATTAAACATATTCTATTTCCAATAAAGACGTTATTGAGGTTATTCAGTAAAAGATGTTATTGAATATGTAAATTGCGAATGATTAACCTAAATCCAATAAACTAAGATCCTTGGCTATAAAATGAATACTCGAACTATATGTAGGGACATATCGTAGGATCAAGTTCAAGTTTATAGTCAAAATTGTCTATAGTATAAGGATACGGTTGGGTGCCTTATCCTGGGGACACTATGGACGCGGCCCACTTTGTATTAAGTACAAACGATGAGATCCTAAGTCGTTCATGTAGAGACATGCAAGTGGGGGCGTCCTATGCAATGAGTTTGCATAAGACTGGACCACGAAATAAGTCACTTTCTCTTTATAACGCCGTTTACTGAAGAAACTGACTATTTCTCATAGATGACCTAGGTAACTCGTTCTTAATCATGAGCTAACTATGAACTCCTGTTTATACGAGATTATCCTTTGATTTGCATGGGTGAGAGTGGCCAGCATCGCCGACTCAACAAGCCTACCATTTTGGGGATAAGATCGAATAGATAGCTGGGGACATAGTTTCGCAAGACGGAATTCACTCCTACCCATTTCAGGGATAGCAGAGAGGTTGTTCCCTTAAGTACTAACTCCAGGACTTGAAAAAGGGGCCCCCACCCTCTCGTTGGATCGAGAGGGACTTAGGTTTGATGGTTGGACCACAAACCGATTGTTCATTAGAGGATTAGTGGAACTTAAGGAACAAGAAGTACTATAGGGGTGAAACGGTTATTTGACCTAGCTATAGCTACGAACAACCTGTGAAGGAACGACTTACTGAACATGGTTAAATCAAGTGGACGGAAATATATCTATAGAGAGGGGAGTGCAACTATCGGGCTATAGTGAAGTGTCCCGGTAGTTAACGAATGTTGGCTAGCTTAGATACTGAGATTAGTCGGTTAGCCTCGAATCGTTGGAGCCCATGATCTATAGGTCCATTAGGTCCCTCTACTAGCTCATATTGTATTAATGCTTAGATCATAATGATAGGAATCTTTGAATCGTTCAAAAACGGGAAATAGGGCTTTATCGTAAAAAATGTGTTTGACACAATTTTTAATTATGAATTAAATAAGGAATTGAGAGATAAGGTATTTAAAAGTGTTTTAAATACCATGTATATATATTAAGAATCATATCTATTAATGGCACTAGGTAAGAATGATTAATTAGATTAATCATGATAAATTACTTGGAAATGTCCCAATTAATAACCTAGAAATCAAATTCAATTTCAAATTGAATTAGGGAAAATTGCAAGCTGAAAATTCAAGAATGAAGATTCAATTAAGTGGATTTAGTGGCATTCCCACTCTTGCATGTTGATGCATAGTGGAAAACAGCACAACCATGCACTAGTTGCATGTGTTGTGAATTAAACACTTAGAATCCACTTTGAGTTGCATTTTCACCATGTGTCTAGTGTCATGAAGCTTGTCTTTGCATGGAAGAGGTCTTTATAAGGAACTTGAATCAGATTCAAAAGAGAGAGAGCAATTTACCTACTGTTATGCTGCTGGTTTTTCCTCTCAATCACACACACTTCCATAGATCTCTCAAGAGCTTGTTCCTTCAAGCATTCCCTTCCCTTTCCTTATCACTATATACTCCCACAAGTCATTCTAGGCAAGGAGAATAGTAGAGAAGACACTAAAGGTTGTCCAAGAGAAGTTGGAGAAGGAAAACACCACAAGGAGTTCCTCTCAAGTGAGCTACAAAGAGGTTGGTACTCCTTTACTTTCTGTTCTGTTTTTCTAGAACATGCATGCTTTAGGTGCAAAATTGAATGTCTTAAGTGCTTTCGATCTTCAATTGCTTCCGCATGTGTTATATGAACACCTTCATCTTGGTACTTAATGGATATAATTCAAATTCCCTAAGGATTCGATACTCGGTATTACCTACCGTTTTATATTACTTGCGGCCCGTGCACTTTGCGGTCATCAAGTTTTTGGCGCCGTTGCTGGGGATTTTGTAATTTTTCCGTTAATATTGAGAATTAAGTGTTTGGTTTTAATTTAGAAATTTTATTTCCGCATTTTAAATTTTTCTTTTTGTGGTGGCAAATTTTGTGAAGATATAAGGTGGATAAATTGTTTCTTTGAGTCTTAATCATGGCAGATCAAGAAGATAAAGCAATCCGAGATTATTTCTTGCCTGAATTTCCATTAAATTACTCCGGAATAGCTTACGAGCCAGTCGCTGTCGATAATTTTGAGCTCAAGGCTAGTCTCATTCAAATGGTGAGAGAGAATGCTTTCAAAGGCCATCCATCAGAAGATCCACACAATCACCCAAGATCATTTTTGAATATCTCTGGAATTGTAAAAATGGGAGGAGTTAGCCCTGACTCAATTCGTTTGCAGTTATTCCCATTTTCTTTACAAGATAAGGCTAGAGATTGGTTAGACTCGTTAACCTCAAATAGCATCCTTGGTTGGAATGATTTAGTCAAAGCTTTCCTTGCAAAAATTTTCCCATTAGAAAAAATTACCAAGCTTAGAGCTGAAATTGGAAAGTTTCAACAATTAGAAGAACAATTATATGAAGCTTGGGAAAGATATAAGGATTTGTTAAGGAAATGCCCACAACATGGATACCCTGATTGGCTTCAAATTCAACTTTTCTACAGTGGGTTAAATAGGGATTTAAAGACAATTTTTGACACTACGGCTAGAGGGAACTTTTTAGCCAAAACTGTCAAGGAGGCACGAATCATAGTAGAAGAGTTGGCTTTGACAAGTTACCAATGGCAACCAGAGTCCAAAATTAAGGAGAAACCATGTGAGAATGATGAAGTGAGTGCTTTAAAGTTGCAAGTCGAAGCTCTAACCAAGGCTCTACACAAGCTCACAGGATCAGAAATTCCAAGTTCGCCGAAAGCCAAAGTGAAAGTAGAGCCTAAACCTGAGGAGACACTTCAAGAGAAGAAAAACCCCTTGGAGGAAATGCTAGGAAGCTTCATAAATGAGACCAGGAATTTGAATGAAAATGTTCAAGGAGTAGTATCAATAATGCAAGCCAAAGTAGATATTATCATTAATAAGATGGAAGCAAAGATGGATCAAATGACAATATTCATGAAGGAGATCCAGCAAGGAGATTTATCCAATGTCGTCGCCATGGACCCACAAGAACAATGCCCTGCCATATCTCTCAGAAGTGGGAAACAGTTAAGAGAAATTGAAAGAAAAGAAGAAACAAAGCCCATCACTAGAAGGATAGTGGATGAGGAAGATGAAAACAAACCAGAGGAAGTGTCAGCACCATCAGTGCCAGATAAGTCTTCTGATTCTATTCCTTTAGTTCTTAACCAGATTCCTTATCCTCAGAGATTTCAAAAGAAAAAGTTGGATGCTGAATTTTCAAAGTTTCTTGATATTTTTAAACAGCTCCATATTAACATTCCTTTTGCTGATGCTTTGGAACAGATGCCACACTATGCCAAGTTTATGAAGGAAATATTGTCAAAGAAAAAGAAATTCGAGAATCATGAGTCAGTAAATATGACAGCAGAGTGTAGTGCCATAATCCAAAAACATCTACCACCAAAATTAAAAGATCCAGGGAGTTTCACTCTTCCTTGTACTGTTGGTAGTTTTTTTATTAAAAAAGCTTTATGTGACTTGGGGGCAAGTATTAACCTAATGCCTTTCAGTGTTTACAGGAAACTCGGTTTGGGGGAATTAAAATCAACTACAATTGTTCTGCAATTGGCAGATCGTTCGATGACATACCCTAGAGGTGTGTTAGAGGACGTTTTGGTCAACGTCGACAAATTCATATTTCCTGCAGACTTTGTAGTGTTAGACATGGAAGAAGACCCCGAAGTCCCAATCATTCTTGGGAGACCATTTTTGGCAACCGCTCGTGCGCTAATTGAGGTACAGAAAGGAACCCTGACTCTCAGAGTAGAAGACGATGAGGTAGTGTTCAACCTTTTTAATGCATTAAAAATTCCAGAAGAGGTTAGTTCCTGCTTTTCGATTGATTCAGTTGACACTATTATCAATGCATGTGTAGAGTCAGAGTCTCCTGTTGATCATTATGAAATAAGCATGCCTGACGTGTTTGGAGATGAATTATTAGACGTTGATCAGGAAAATGCTTTAATTGATAGATCTTTAGGAAGGGAAGAAACATTATCATTAGATATTTGTGCTCAAGTTGATGTCCCTTCCCCTGAATTAAAACAATTGCCTGCCCACCTGTTATGCTTTCTTAGGAGACTCTTCTACTTTTCCCGTTATCATTTCTGCTGATGTAAGTAAAGTAGAAGAGAAAAAATTGTTGGATGTTTTGAAAAAGCATAAATCTGCCTTAGGATGGTCTATTAGTGATATTACGGGTATTAGTCCTTCAATTGTCATGCATAAAATCCTAATGGAAGATGCCTTTAATCCTACAGTAGAGCACCAAAGAAGATTAAATCCAGCAATGAAGGAAGTGGTAAAAGCCGAGGTATTAAAATTATTAAATGCAGGAATTATTTATGATATATCTGACAGCCCTTGGGTGAGTCCTGTTCAAGTAGTGCCTAAGAAAGGGGGGATGACTGTTATTAAGAATGAAAAAGATGAGTCCATATCCACTAGGACAGTCACTGGCTGGCGTGTGTGTATTGATTATAGGAAATTAAATAAAGCCACTAGGAAAGATCACTTCCCTCTCCCCTTTATCGATCAAATGCTTGATAGGCTAGCTGGATATCCGTATTATTGTTTTCTTGATGGTTATTCAGGCTATAATCAAGTTGCAATTGCGCCTGAAGACCAAGAGAAAACAACATTCACGTGTCCCTATGGTACTTATGCTTTCCGGCGTATGCCATTTGGACTGTGTAATGCTCCAGCTACCTTTCAGCGTTGTATGATGGTCATATTTTCAGACTTTGTAGAAGAGATTATGGAGGTATTTATGGATGATTTTTCTGTTTTCGGTTCGTCATTTGATAACTGTTTGCATAATCTCTCTCGTGTTTTACAAAGATGCCAAGAGACTAACCTTATTTTAAATTGGGAAAAAAGCCATTTTATGGTAAAAGAAGGGATAATTTTAGGCCACAAGGTGTTTGAAATAGGTTTGGAGGTTGATAAAGCCAAAATTTCCGCTATTGAACAACTTCCTCCGCCCATCAATGTTAAAGGAGTTCGTAGTTTCTTAGGCCATGCAGGGTTTTATAGGTGTTTTATAAAAGATTTTTCAAAAATTGCTAAACCCTTGTGCCATTTGCTTGAAAAGGATGCTCCATTTGTGTTTTCAAAAGATTGTTTGCTAGCTTTTAATCTTTTAAAAGAAAAGTTGATTTCCCCACCTATCATTGTTGTGCCTGACTGGAGTCAACCATTTGAAATCATGTGCGATGCTAGTGACTATGCTTTAGGAGCTTTCTTAGGGCAACGTCGAGATAAGTTCTTTAGGGCTATATATTATGCAAGTAGAACTCTAGATAGTGCTCAGCAGAATTATACCACTACAGAAAAGGAGATGCTTACAGTTGTGTTTGCTTTCGATGAGTTTAGGCCCTATTTGCTTGGTACGAAGGTTATAGTGCACACTGACCACGCTGCTATTCGTTATCTGAGTAGTAAAAAGGATTCCAAGCCCATACTCATAAGATGGATTCTGTTATTGCAAGAGTTCGACTATGAGATCAAGGATAGAAAAGGTTGTGAGAATGTAGTCCCAGACCATTTGTCTAGGATAGAGCATGAAAAGAATATCGATAAGACAAGGTAAGTCATGCAATTAAACAAGGTAAGTCTTAGGTCAAATCCTCTCTCCCGAGTTAGATTCAACACTTAAATCATTCAATTAGTGATTAAGTAATTGAAAGCATTACACAAAATTGCATGCATAAAATCACAACACATTCATACCAAAAATCAATCCAACAACTACATCAAACCCTAAGGCAAGCAACTAGCAATTCATAGTCTTTAAACCACAAACACTAATTGCAAGAAAAGCCATAAAAACTACAAGAGTTAAGGGAAAGAGAAAGGAAAACTCGAATCCGCCGACACTGCACATCCTCGTCACGATCTCCACGTCTTCTTGCTTGATTCCCACTCCTTGGCCTTGCCTTCAGCTCCCACAGAAGGTCTCTAGTCGAAATTAGGGCTAAAATCTAACCAATTGGACTCCCCCAATTCGTAGCTCAAAAAGAAGATTTTATAGGAAATCTGTCGCTAGCGTCGCGACACTATGGACATAGCGTCGCGACGCTGTGCCTTTGTCGCGTATTCTGAATAAGGAAAACCGAGAGCATCGCGACGCTGTGGACATAGCCTCGTGACGCTGCGCCAAATTCCAGCATACTACCTTCTCGGATTAGACAGCTTCTAATTCCTTTCTAATCAATTTCCTTTGCCTCCTTTTAGCGATCCTAGCACCCGATTAACTCCAAATTCTCATTTTAGCTCAACATAACAATTTCCTACAAAATAAGCATTAAAGAGCAATAAAATGGCTACGAATTACTCAAAGACTAACCAAAATAAATAGGGAAAAATAGCTAGCTATGCTCGCTATCAGAGATCTAGGAGAGATATTCGTGAAGACCCTAACTATCTCTCTCTCCTCTGCGTGTGGTTAGGCAAATCGTGGGAAAGTGGAGTGAAGACCATGCTCTCACTTCCACGTATTTCATCAGTTAACTTAACTGATTAAAATAAACTTAATTTTAATTTAAATTCTTTAATTAAATATTTAAAGAATAATTAATAAAATTAAATAAATCAACATTTAATTATAATTTTCCCACATAACCTATAGATTATTTTAATTCATTTAATTAAATTAAATTAAATTAGATTAAATTAAAACAAACAATTTAATTAATTCACTAATTAATTAAATATAAAATTAAATATCATATATTTAATTTTACTTATAATTGAATCATATCCAATTATATTTCTCTCACATAACCTATAGTTTTAATGTGCATCTAATGCGCATTAATTTTAACCTATAGTTTTAATATGAATCCAATTCATAATAAATTTAATATTTGAACTCCTTCAAATATACAATTCTCCCTTAAATTAATTTTGAATCAATATTAAAAATAAATTTATATTATAAAGTTTAATAAAATTAAAACTTTATATTATAATGTATCTTCATACATTATATTATTTCCCTTAGTAATTTCACCTAAACACCCTAAATGAGCTACCGGTGGAACCTAATGGACCTGCAGATCAGAAGCTTCAACGATGTGAGATTAATTGGCTAAACTCATTAGCCAAGTTAATCAATGTTCGTTAACTGTGGTTCACTCCACTATAGAACCACAGCTGCACTCTTCTCACTGCAGATATATTTTTGTGTCCACGGATATTGACCAATAACAGCAAGTCGGTCCTTCACAAGTGTTCGTAACACCAGCTGGATCAAATTACCGTTTTACCCCTGGGCTACCTCTACATCCTTAACTGTCAGTGCTCCTCTAATGAACAACCTGTTTGAGGTCCAACCATCAAACAGAAATCCCTTTCGTGCCATAAAGAGGGCAGAACCCTTTGTTCAAGACCTGGAGACACCACTTAAGGGAACACTCATCTACTTACCCTTAAGTCGGGAAGGAGTGAATTCCATCTTGTGTGATTATGTTCCCAGCTTCTATCGGTGGCTCCAAAATTCCTGGATTTAAGGTCTGAAAAACGGTTAAGGCATAGTCTCTTATTGCTCTATTGCGGTCTTCAGTAATATAAATTGGATTTTCTTGTGGTGGCACTGGTGGAAATGGAGGTGCTGGAGGGATTCTCCCACCATTTTGCTCTCATCCACGATTCTGTGGGTAAACTTGAGGATCGACTCCAGGTTGGTCCATCGGAAACTCTTGTATGTAAGAAGCTTCTTCTAGAGGTTCCTGTGCGCTCAACTCTTGTTGTTCCTTTCTCTTTCATCTTTGTTTTTTCCGACAACGACGAAAGGTTCTTTCTATCTCAGAATCAATATCAAGGAGTGGACTCTCCTTGTTCATGCACTAACTCTAACCTGCAAAAAAGAAAAATTGCAAATCAAAGTCAAATTTCCCTTTAGATAGAAATGCGGTCGCAATCGAATCGCAATCTCAATAAACAAAAACTGGTTTCACTTTTGGTCCCCGGCAACGGCACTACAAACTTTGGTGCGTGTCTAGCTGAAATGTGGAGGTTACAAAAGATGATAGATAATGAACAAGAATAAATTCAGCTAAGCCAGTGCAAGAATACATTGTCGCACGTAGTAATAAAAACTTTGGAAGTATTCCAAGGGTATCGATCCCACGAGGACTAATTGGAAACACAGGTTTGAAGAAGAAACTACTTAAAGATTGCTTGAAAAAAGTAACCAAAGAAATAGTTGATGATGTTTTTTTGGAAAAATAAACAAAACAAATAAGAAAAGAAATAACAATGATAAATAAAAGGAGGTGTTCAATATAGTTTCATCCTAAAGGCAAATAACTCTAATCATAGTTTATTCAACCTAAGTCTATTCAATGCATTGGGTCAGATTTAACTTCTATTTGGCCTTGCTCCCAAGAACCGTTAGAAGGCTAATCGAGTACCGTTATGCACATTTTTGTGACTCGACTCTGACATAGATAAAGCAAGCATGCAATCTATAACCCTATAGTTGTTATAGGGTGCCTTAGGCAGCCTCGCCCTATAACACCGAATACACTCTTTCAAGCATTTTCTCCTATATCACCTTTATGAGAACCGATATCGTTCGTCCCTTTCGAGATCAAACTCACATAGCATACAAAGTCTAAGTGGTCAATTTAAACTCAGCAAGATTCAAAATGATAATCAATAAAGAATGACATGCATTGAATAAAACTTAAGCAAATAAACACTTTCAAGCTATTGAACCATAAGGGAATTCACTATATTGAACCCCTCAACGGGATTTAGCTACGCATGATGGAATAAAGTGCAAATGAACAACTTTCCATTGAAATAAAGAATAAAGAATACAAATAAATGAAAAGTAACAACTGCTGGAAATAAGGTGCAGTAGCTAAAACTAGGGTTTTTTCTATTATCCAATCCTTCTAGAGCTCGCTCGACACTCTACTCTCCTTTACAAATGGGAATAGGGTGAAAATCCCTACAAACACTAAGGTTTGATGTCTAACTAAGGTTAGAATTTAGTCATCTAAGAAGGACCTCGGGCATCCCTACTCATGGGCGTCAACTAGGGTTTTGTCACCATCCTCTTCTTCCAATGAGTTCTGCTTAAATTTCCCTTCGAATCACAAGCTTATATAGTGTGGGGAGTGGTTGAGGAGCCATGAAATAGGTGCTGGTAGGTAGCCCAGTCATTTTCAGGGTCAAAACGGCCGGTTAGGTAAAACTCTCATTCAAAACGACCCGCGACCGACTCGGAACGGCCTCTGTCTGCCCAGAAATGCGGTCGCATTTCATTTTTGTCTTCCTAGAAATGCCGTCGCATTTCTGGGTTTTTCCATATTCCTTCTGTTTTTTCTGCACAACACCAAATTGAGTCAAATTCATATCAAAATAGATCTTTTTAAGCACTTTTAAGCATAATTTGACAAATGTGACTCTCAACTCCCTAATTCATCAACTTTAACATATTTTGAGCTCGGGAATAGTAAAATTGATCTAAACATGCAACTTTTGACAAGGAAATGAGCTAAATATAAGGGTAAAATAGGTATATTTTTTACCCTTATCAATTTCGCGGTCCGGTCTTATGCAAACACATTGCATAGGATACTCCCACTCGCATGTCCCCTACACGAACACGTTGAATCATTGTGTTTGTATCAAATACAAAGTGGGTTGTATCCATAGTATCACCAGGATAAGGTACCCAGCCTTATCCATATACTATAGACCCATTAGGCTGTAACTTGAACAGTGATCCCCGTATGTCCCCACATACAGTTCAAGTCTCATACTAACAGCATAGGATGTTTAGTTTATTGGATTAAGGTTATTTAGGCAAAACAAACATAATACTAAAAAGAATAAGTGAATAATACATCAAAAGTAATTTTATTAATGTTCGGTCAAATGTTACATTTACTATCAACGAGTTTTAGGGCATAAAACCCAACAATATAAAGGTCACAAACCAGCCAACAAATCCAAACTAACAAAAAGGGATCCTAACTAAGTTGACCAAACCGGTAAAAGGGGTAAATAAGAGTTAACCATGGCTAAACTAAAGACTAAAAATAGAGGATAATCTCGTGAGAATTAAAGAAAATACAAGAACTTTTACAGAATTGATCTCAAATCACAAAAGACTTTCCACATCATGTTTACTAATTTACTTAGAAAGTTTGGGGGCATTACATATTTAGAGAAGTTGCACGAAGATGGACACTGATACAACCAATTTGGTCCTATATATTTAGTTCTAATCTTGCTAGTTTTATGGTCACTTCCGTGCTTAATTGATATGTTTTGTAGGATTTTGTGAGCAAGAGGTCGAGAATGCATTTCTGGTAAAAAGAAATCAAAAAGGGCTAAATTGGAGTCATTTTGTGAACCGGGAGCTTAAGAGATGAAGAAGAGGTGAAAATACTCAAGTCGAAGCGTCAAAACCCCGAGAACGACATCAAAACGTTCCAAATAGCTGCAATCCAAGCCATCTTTATCGAGGCCTTAGCGTCGATATGCTGGCCTCAGTGTTAAGACGCTAGCTCAATTCCAGATACGCGTCCAGATTGCATAGCATCGAGATGCTATGCCTAGCGTCTCGACGCTACGACTGCTTCCTTATAAAAACACTCGATTTTTATTTCTGCTGTAGGTTAGATTTTCGTTTTGCTTCTTTTATTTCTCTCTATCTTCGTTTCAAACCAATATTTTCATGTTTCTGTTGTCCTAGAACTCAAGTTTTGTTATCCTTTATTTAATAAAGATGTTATTCAGTGAAATTGTTTATTTATATCTTATAATCCAATAGAAACATCCATGGTTATAATATTAGATACTCGAAATATATCATAAATATGGACAGGGATCAAGTTCGAGTATATAGCCTAAATTGTCTATAGTAAATGGATAAGGTTGGGTACTTTGTTCTGGTAACACTATGGATGCAGCCTACTTTGCGAATAAGGCAAACGACGTGATCCTGGATCGTTCATGTAAAGACATGCGAGTAGGGGCATCCTGTGTAAAATATGTTTACACAAGACAGGACCGAGAAATAAGTCACTCTTACTTTATAACGTCGTTTACTGTTAAAACTGACTACTTCATACGATGACCTAGGTAACTTGATCTTAATCCTGAGCTTGCTATGAACTCCTGTACGTTTAGGGTTATCCTTTGATCTGCATGGGTGAGAGTGGTCATAATATACCATTCAATAATCGTACCATTCTGGGGATAACATTAGATGGATGGTTGGGGACATAGCAAAGCAAGACAGAATTCACTACTGCCCTATTCAGGGATAGTAGAGAGGTTGTTCCCTTAAGTGCTGAATCCAAGGCTTGAACAAGGGGCCCCACCCTCTCATTGGCCCGAGAGGGATCTTGTTTAATGGTTGGACCATAAAACAATTGTTCATTAGAGGACCAGTGGACTTAAGGAACTAAGATGTACTATAGGGGTAAAACGGACATTTAACCTGTCTATAGTAACGAACGACCTGTGAAGGATTGACTTACTAATCATGGTTATATCGAGTGGACGGAAATATATCTACAGTGAGGGGAGTTCAACTACTAGGCTATAGTGGAGTGTTCTGGTAGTTAACGGAAGTTGGTTAGCTAGGTTAAAAGAGTTAGCCAGTTTAACCTCGTACCGTTGGAGCCCATGATCTGTAGGTCCATTAGGTCCCCTTGCTAGCTCGAGACTAACCTTTGAAAAAATATGATGGATGAAATATGAACTACATTTAGTTCATGTTAAGAGAAATGAATAGAGGTGATAGGCGTTGTCGGTACGTCGGGTTTTGTGAAAACCGAGTATGTGTGATATTTAATATTTAAATATGATTTAAATATCGAGAACATGAATAGGGATTCATGATAGGAAAATAAAATTTTGAAAATGTTCGGGAATAGTGGCAAAATATTAATTTAATATTAGATATTAAATTAATAATTAATTATTTAATTAATAATTATTTTAAATTAATTTTGAATTAATTTAAAATTGAAAAATTGAAAAGTCAATTTAATTTTTCATACTAATTAAAATTAGATAATTATCTAATTATTAAATATAATTATGAAATTAAATTAAATTAAAAAACTTTGAATTTTTGGAGGTGGAGTGCCTGGTGACTAAACCCATGCACTCCCCTCATGAAAGCCACCACTAATCTCACCTTCTTCTTGGATGTTTTGGTGTCAATTGCTGGGAGTTTTCTTCCACATTGTTCCCTCTGTATAACTGAAGAAGAAGGCTGAAAGAATTAAGTTTGAAAGCTAAAGAACTGCTGCCAAAATACATACTCACCATACCCACCTTCATATGCTTGTTCTTCAAGCCTTTCTCCATAAATTCCATCACTTGAGGATCCCACAATCCGTTCCAAAGGCTTGAGGATAGCAAGGAAGATCCAGTGGTGGTTCGTGATCAATTGGTGAAGAAAAACAAGAAGGAATTCGCAGCTTACATGTTTGTAATTTACTAATATTGTAGCATGTAAACTGATTCATGACCACGAGTCCCACGAGCATCTCTCTGACATCCTAGTTGCATGATAGGTTTTGAATCTAAAATAAAGTTAGCAATAATTTAGGTCGAATCGTTTCTAATGTCCTGATTAATCCACTAAACTTAGTGCAATTAATTAATTGATTAATTTGGTGGGTTCATTGGATTAATTGATTAGTTAATTAGGTGTTAATTCGATGGACGATGTATGATCGAGTTAGAAAATTTTAGGGGGACTTAGGGTTTTCCCTGGGTTAAGGTTAGATCCATTAGACGATTAATAATGAAATTAGCCTTTAATTGGAAGTGATTCGATGAACAAACTTGCTAACTAACCCCAAAGTCTCCCAAATCGATGTCGCTAAGTAGAATTAGTGTTTCCTGCATTTTTATATTTCTTGCACTTTAATTCATGCCTTTAATTTCTTGCATTTTACTTTCTTGCAATCCCCTTTTATGCAAATCCCCGTTATTTTGTTACTCTAACTCGCGATAATTAGAAAATAATTGCCAACCGTCACTCCCTGTGGACAATCCGACCACTACTATTGCATAGTAGTTTAGTAGTCAGAGTTTATAAATTTTATTTGAGTTCGACTCTCGACAAGTCAATCCTTCAGACACTAATTCTTGATAGCATGCAAATATGCTAACTATTTCCTATTCATATTAGCTAGTTTTGTGCTTAATTTTTGTACTTTGATGTGTTTTTATGTTTAATTTGTAGAAACCGAGCTAAATGAGCAAAACCGAAATTCTTGAGAGACTTTGGTTTAATTTGGAGGCTTTTGAAGCTTTTTGAAGATTAAAAGAAAAGAAGAAATGAAGATTAAGCCAAAAAGTCTGGGAGAAGGGCATTTAGACGTTCAAAACGATGTTTAAATGCCATGAGAATTCAGCTCATACCGAAAGGCTAGCATCGAGACGTTGGTCCTTGGTGTCTCGAAGCCAGAGTTGCATGTGTGGCAAGGAATTTATGTTTAAAGTGTCGAGAGGCTGCCGTATAAATTCTCTACGGTACAGCAGTGCAGTGGGATAAATACATCGTTTTATGGCTGCAAAAAGGGAGCCAATTTTGAGGGTTTTTACCCTAATCTCGATTCAACACTAAATTTGGGGGTTTTGGGAGAAGATTTGGAGCCTTGTTGAAGATCTTAGAGCTCGGGATTGATGAACATTGTCACGGGAATGTGGGATCGTCATTAGTTTGAGTGTTTTCTTCCCTTTTCCTTTACTTTTAGCATTTAAATTAGCGTGTAAATAGGAATTATTAGATTTTTAATTAATGATTATGAGTAGTTAATTCCTAAATTCGATGGGTTTGATGTAATTATTTGGACCTTTTCTTAATTAATTAGTTGATTTGGTTCGATTGACATTTATATTTGTTTGTGCATTTTGTCCTTAATGCTTTTAATCACTTGATCAATGATTAAATGAGTTGTTTTCTAAGTGGAAACTCGACGTAGATAAGCTTAGTTTAGAATTGAATGCATAACTAATGTTTATATACTTGAGTGACAGTGAGATTAAATAAATCGACGTTAGAGGTTGATAATGAAGGGCTCGTTTGATAACGTTCTCGCTTCCCGTTTCTTATTTCTTGTTTCCTAATTCTCGTTTCTTGTTTTTTAAGAACTAAAAACAGAAACATGTTTGATAACTATTTCTAGAGAAACAAGAAACAGGTATGTGTTTGATAACTTTTTCTCATTTCCTGATATTTAGTTGAAATAAAATTTGGTACGTATAATATAAAAATTATATATAACATACATTAAAATTATAGACAGAGGTTGCCGGTGGCGGCTGGTTGGCGAAGGTCGATGGAGGTCGGCGGCGGCCGGTAGTCAAAGGTCAACGGTGGCGGAGGTCGATGGTGGCAGTCAGAGGTCGACAGGACAACGACTAATAGTCGGAGATCGATGGTGGCAGTCGGTCAGGGATGGCTGGTCAGCAGAGGTCGACGGCGGCTGCTAGCCGGAGGTCGACGATGGCGGCCGGTAGGCGAAGGTCAGCGGTGGCTGGTAGTTAGAGGTCGACGGTAGCAATCAATAGTCGGAGATCGACAGTGGTGGCTGGTCGACGGAGGCCAGTCAACGAAGGTCGTGCAGCCGATAGTCGGAGGTCAACGGGGGCAGTCGGTCGGTAGAGGCCGATGAGTAGAGGTCAGCAACTGCCGGTATCGGAGGTCGACGGGGGCAATCGGTCGACAGAGGGCGGTCAGCGAAGGTCGGCAGCGGCCGGTAGTCAAAGATCAACGACGGCAACCGATCGACGGAGGTCGATAGAGGTTAGCGGCAATCAGTAGTCAGAGGTCAATGGTGGCGGCCGATAGTTGGAGGTCGACGGAGGCAGCCAGTTGACGGAGGTCGGCAACAGCCGTTAGTCGGGGGTCGACGGCACGGTGGCTGGTAGTTGAAGGTCGACGGTGGTGGGTTGTCAACGGAGGTCAACGACATGGCGGCTAGTAGTCTGAGGTTTACGGTGGCGACCGATAAACGGAGGTCGGCGATGGGTGGTAATTGGAGGTCAATGGTGGCAGTTGGTCGATGGAGGTTCGCGGCGGGTGATAGTCGGAGGTGGACGGTGGCGGCTGGTCAGCGACGACCGGTAGTCAAAGGTCGACGGTGGTGACTGGTCGATGGAGGTGATAAAAAAAGAAAAAAATGAAAGAAATAACATAAATAATTTTCCCATGGCTAAATTGAACATCAAACCTTTTAATTTTCTCCCTTATCATCTAAGAAATTCAATTGTAATCAATTATCCCTAAAAAAAACCACCATATTTACGAGGTTTAATGAAAAAAAAAAACTTATTTATCGTCATTCTAGTTTCAATCTTTCTTCAATTATACTAAACTCAACTAGTAATATGTGATGAAATCATCTTTTTTTTTAATAGGTGGTAAAATCATCTAAAAGCCAACAAAGAAGATTCCTACCCACTACTAATTATGATACAGTTGCATCCGTTTTTCAAATTGAAGTTGTTGAACACCTATATGCGCTCTACAATGTCACAAAAAAGACTTAATGAGTTAGTATTGATAGCGATTGATAATAATATTTTGGAGAGAGTTGACTATAAAGAGTTGATTGACGATTTTGCTTCAAAGAAAATTTGAAGGATGATG
Organism: Luffa aegyptiaca; assembly: GCA_017139565.1. Lineage (NCBI taxonomy): Eukaryota > Viridiplantae > Streptophyta > Magnoliopsida > Cucurbitales > Cucurbitaceae > Luffa > Luffa aegyptiaca. The sequence goes on from CM029397.1 coordinate 34,870,245, forward strand.
CTGTTTAAACAAAATATCACTGTTATATAGTTGTTTGGTGACATTTTTTTAGTTTCATATATTTTGTTTTTTTTTTTGTAAGAATAATCGTATAATACGATAAATTTTAATATTTTACAATTTTGTATGTTATAAAGTATTTTAGGGCCTCATTTTGAAAAATATTACAAAGCATCATCTCATTTGGGACGGACCTGTAAATAATGTACGTAAAAGGTTGTCATATCATAGTATTTTATAGAAGATTAATATTTAAAATTTCATAAACTTTTTTAATTGTCGATAGGTTTATGATGTTTACAAGTGTGAGAATATTTGATATTTTATTTTATTATGTGATATTTTCAATATTATTGGCATTTTACGAGAACAGGAACTAACAGAAAGTATTTTTGTCCATAACCAAGTATCTTAGAAATAAAGCAAGTTTTTTTTTTTTTTTTTTTTTTTTTTTTTTTTTTTTTTTTTTTTTTTGAGAAGAAGAAATAAAGCAAGTTGAAGAGATTACAAGTGAAGGCGTGTTTTTGACATTTTTGTTTATTAAGAATAAAAACACTTTTACCCATTACTAAAAGTGTTAGTAATGAAGCAAGTCAAAGGGAAGTGAGGAAATAATATTTGATGACATAGAATAACCAAATTTTTTTTCCATTACCAAAACTCAAATATAACATGATGGACATAGTAAGAAAAGAAAACTTTTCACACTATACAAATAATGCACATGGGAATGACATGACTTAGAACTCATCCATTTGGGAGTATATGAGAAAAGAATTGTAGTTATCCATATTTAAATTTATTTATTTATTAATCTTCTAGTATTAAGGTGAATTTTACATCACATCTCACTTCCAATAATAGAAACTATTTTTACCCTAGTCAAACTTCTTTCCAATAATAGAAACTGCCTAGTCAAAATTCTTTAAACAAAATGTCCTATCTGCATTTTATTTACATTTATTTAATGGTAGAGGATTAAGGTAAGAATAATTCTACTTTTCCCACTACAGAAATAAATGCACTTGGGAATGACATGACTTAGAAGTCATCCATTTGGAAGTATACGAGAAAAGAATTGTAGTTATCCATTTAAATTTATTTATTTATTAATCTTCTAATATTAAGATGAATTTTACATCACATCTGACTTCCAATAATAGAAACTACTTTTACCCTAGTCAAAATTCTTTCCAATAATAGAAACTACCAAAGTCAAAATTCTTTTTAAAAAATAGTGCCCTATCTGTAGTTTGTTTACAATTATTTAACGGGAGAGGATTAAGGTAAGAATAATTCTACTTTTCACACTATAGAAATAAATGCACATGGGAATGACATAGACTTAGAAGTCATCCATTTGAAAGTATATATGAGAAAAGAATGGTAGATATCCATTTAAATTTATTTATTTTTTAATCTTCTAGAATTAAGGTGAATTTTACATCACATCACTTTCAAAAATAAAAACTACTTTTACCCTATTCAAAATTCTTTTCAATAATAGAAACTACTTTTACCCTAGTCAAAATTCTTAAAAAAAAAAACTAATAAATAGTGTCCTATCTACATTTTGTTTACAATTATTTAACGGTAAAGGATGAAGGTAAGAATAATTCTTCTTTTTTTTTTTTTTTTAATAAATTAATTATTATTTGTGTTTGTGGTAGGACATGAGAGTATATCGGGATTCGTAAAAAAAGACATTATGATAAGCAGGATAATTGAATTGTATCTCTAACTTATTATACAGTTTGGGTCTAGACAATTGGAACATAATTATTTTTTAAATTCTGAATTATTTATTATATACTAATATTTTTTTGTTGTATTATGTTTATTTTGTTCTTATACTTAAAAATGATGGTATATCTCCATCAGTAGCGCTAAGATTAGAACTAGATTATCACCTACACAAATAGTTTGATTTTTTTTTTTTTTGGAGTACACAAGTAGTTTGAGTTTGATTAGTGAACTTTACCTTATTTATTTTTGTACCATAGTTTCTCCAAGGTTTTTCATGCAAATATTTCCTTTATACTCGCTACTATACATTGTTCGCATCTTTAACAGAAATTTGTATTTCATAGTATTTATTAGTTATGGGGATATCATACCAATCAAAGTAGTGCTTAGTAGATAAGGCAACAATTACTGTTGATGCCAAAATCCGGACAGAAGACTTACCCGTCCTTCACGTGCCACCAACGGTAAATTTGTATGAGAGGGGGAAGACGTGACCTGCGAGACAAGCAAACACTGCACACCGGTGTGGTGCTTGCCACACCGACTCCGATGCTTAAGTCAGAAAACTGATGGAAGAGCAAGAGGTAAAGCAGAGAGTTCAGAGAATGAATTTCGGATCCCTTCTTCAGTGACGAAGAGGGGCTTAAATACCTGTTCATGCTCCTAGGGTTTTTAGGAATTCAGAGGCGTTTCGGGACAAACCAGACGAAACCGGGGCGGCCAGAGGCAGTAGGGACCAAGCGGGCCGAATGGCCGAGGCCGACCATATGGATCGGGCCAAGTTGGCTCGACCTTTTGGTCTGGTCTTCCTTCGGGTCGGTTTCTTGGTCCTATCTCTGCCCGGTTGTCCTCGTCAACTCCTTGTGCAACGGGGTGGTCCAAAATCAACTATAACAGTAAGCCCCCACTCTTGAATTGGGATTCAGGTGCGACTTACTGCTATAGGCCGAGCTCCTTAAGCCTGATTTAAGAGTATGACTCTCGTCTCATGGTGACTTATGTATGAATTCCTTGTTATCCTGCAAAATAGGTCAAGCTAGACAAAGTAGAAAACTCCCTGAATAGGGGTTAGTTGAAATGGAAATGAGAAAAGTGAGAGATTACAAAACTGGCTGGAGGGCCTCTCTGGTCGGCCTCGACCTCGGGAAGAGGCCGAGCACAGCCATCTCCCATTTTAGCTTATCTGGTCGGCCTCGGCATTGGGAAGAGGCCGAGCACAGCCATCTCCCATTTTAGCTTATCTGGTCGGCCTCGGCCTCGGGAAGAGGCCAAGCACAACAGTTTCCCATTTTAGCTTAGCTGGTCGGCCTCGGCCTCGGGAAGAGGTCGAGCACAACAGTTTCCCATTTTCGCTGAGGGGGCGTTGCCCCCGAACCCCCGTGCTTGGTCATTCGGAGTGTTTCATTGCAGGTTCAAGGCATATCCCCTCTTGCTTTTTATTTGATAGGGAGGTATATCCCCTCTTGCTTGTTGTTTGATAGGGTGGCATATCCCTCTTGCTTTTTGTTTGACAGGGAGGCATATCCCTCTTGCTTGTTGTTTTATAGGGAGGCATATCCCCTCTTGCTTTTTGTTTGATAGGGAGGCATATCCCCTCTTGCTTGTTGTTTGATAGGGAGGCATATCCCCTCTTGCTTTTTGCTTGATAGGGAGGCATATCCCCTCTTGCTTTTTGTTTGATAGGGAGGCATATCCCCTCTTGTTTTTTTGTTTAATAGGGAGGCATATCCCCTCTTGTTTTTTTGTTTAATAGGGAGGCATATCCCCTCTTGCCTTTTGTTTAATAGGGAGGCATATCCCCACTACTGCCTCCTTGAGTGTGTTCTATCCTTTGTTGAGGTGGAGACATACATTTGAATTCGGGTTTCTCGATTCTTTAAGTAGAAGTAAAAAGGAAACTCTTCATTTAGAAAGGAAATGCTACATTCTACCTTGAATAGATATCGAATTCAAACTCCCCAATCGAAAGCAAAAAGGTAAACAATAGAGAAATTAACAAAACGAACCATTGTATGCACGTAAATAAATATTGTAATTTCAAGGTGAGGTCGGCCTCAGCCAAGGCAAAGGTCAACTCTGCCTTGATTTTTTCCTGTTGCGCTTCAAAAGATGGTTCTAATCTCTAAAGGAGGTTCATCATCTCCTCGGCCTCGGCCTTTTCTGGCTCTTGTCTTCAACAAACTCTTTGAGGAATCCACGACGAATCAGCGTTTCAATCTCATCTTTAAGCTGGATGCAATTTTCGGTAGTGTGTCCGTTGTCCCTGTGGAAAAGACAAAACTGGCTTTTATCTCTTCCTTCTGGACTTGTTTTCATTTTTCCAGGATGTCTCAGAAGATCTGTATTTGTAATCTCCATCAATATTTGTTCTTGTGGAATGGAAGTGGGGGTGTATTCTTGTAATTTACCCATGGGGTTTTCTCGCCCTCGATCATTGTCATGTGTTCTCTGTTTTTTGCGGTTGTGGTCTTTGTCTCTGTCTTGATCATATAACAAATATTTTCTGGATTTTGTTGTCATTGTGTCCTTTTTTTACTTGAGCAGCTCTTCAGCATTTATGAATTTTTGTGCCCTAGTCATGAATTCTACGTATGTGTGTGGTTGACTTTTTCCAATTGAGGTAAGCAGCCTCTCATCTTGTAATCCTGAAATCACAGCAGTTAGTGCAACTCCATCATCGTAGCCCTCTACCTGCAGGACTTCGTTACTGAATCTGGTGATATAGTCCTTCAGGCTCTCCCTCGGCCTTTGTTTAACCGTCAGCAGGTTGATCTGTGGCTTTCGTTGATCTCGAGCCCCCAAAAACTGTGTGGCGAAGGCTCGTGCCAACTCTTTGAATGACCCTATGGACTTCCGGGGTACTTTACCAAACCATTGTCTAGCCAAGCCTGTTAGGGTAAGTGCGAAGGCTCGGCATCTGGTTGCCTCATTGGCCCCGTGGAAGTCCATCCAAGTTAGGTATGCATTCAAGTGTTGGACTGGATCTTTCCTTCCGTCGTATTGGAAGGTGGGTATCTTGAACTTTTGCGGCACTTCAGCCCCCATAATGTTGTCTGTGAAGGGCGGATCCATCTCTCCTAACAGTTCTTCTATATCCTCATTATCTGTCCTCTTGTATGAGTTGTAAGGACTATCCTCCTCCTTCAACCATTTGTACAGCTCTTGCTCGCGCCCTCCTCGACTATGCTCGGCCTCGGACTTTTCCCGAGCCTCAGATTTTTCCCTGCCATCGATTTTAACATGCATACCTTGCTTTGGCCTCGATGGCGAGCTTCTGTGAACTTTTTTGTGACTAGGCCCGGGTTCTTTATGAGTCCAGTCATCTTTTAAGCTCGGCATCCTGCTCGTGACACTTGTTGAATCTCCCACCTCCTCGTCGGCCATTCCTTTTCCTTTTTTAGGGTCCCTGCACAGCTGGTCATCCTGTTGGGTTTTATGCCCTAAAACTCGTAGATAGTAAATGAAACAAATTAATCGATCTCAATAAATCATTATTTGAGTAATTCAGTAATTTGGTTATTGAATAATCGAGTTTGCATTAATAAACCCTAAATCCAATAAACTAAGATCCAAGGTTGTTTAAATGAAACTTCGACTAGTATGTGGGGACATACGGGGATCAGTGTCCAAGTAACAACCTAAAAGGTCTATAGTATAGGGATAAGGCTGGGTACCTTATCCTGGTGACACTATGTGATACGGCCCACCTTGTATTCGATATAGATGCAATGATCCAAAGCATCCATGTAGGAGACATGCGGGTGGGGGTATCCTATGCAATGAGTTTGCATAAGACCGAACCGCGAAATAGTAACCACTAGATGTAACGTCGTTAACTAGTTTAGGTTTCTATTTCAATAGGATGGCCTAAGTAACTCAATTTCAATCCTGAGTCTGTTATGAACCCCTTTCAGGAGGGATTGTCCTTAGATTTGTATGGGTGAGAGTGGCCAGTTCGCCGACTCAATAATCCTACCATTTCAGGGGCAAGACCAAATTGGGGCCGGGAACATAACAGTACAAGATGGAATTCAGTCCTTCCCCTATTGGGGTAAGTAGATGTGGGTTCCCTTAAGGGCTGATTTCGGAGCTTGAACAAAGGCGCGCCGTCCTCTCCTGGCCCGAGAGGAACTCATGTTTGGTGGTTGGACCCTAAACAACTTGTTCATTAGAGGAATCAGTGGTACTTAAGGAACCAGAGGTAACCCAGGGGTAAAACGGTAATTTGACCCCGCTGGTGTTACGAACACACGTGAATGATTGACTTACTGCTTGGTCGATATCCATGGACACAGAAATATTCTATAGTGAGAAGAGTGCAGCTGTGGGTCTTTAGTGGAGTGACCCACAGTTAACGAATGTTGACTAAACTTGGTTAATGAGTTTGGCCAATTAGTCTCGTATCGTTGGAGCTTCTGATCTGTAGGTCCATTAGGTCCCACTGGTAGCTCGTAAAGAGACTTGAGGCAATTAAGTATAAATTGTAAATTGAAAGTGTTCAATTTATTTGGGGAATCGTATAATGTATATTGATGCATTATAATATAAGGTTTATGAACCTTTATAATATAATTTTTGAATTAATTTCAAAAATTAATTCTTGAGAGAAAATATTTGAAAGAGTTCAAATAAATTTAATATGAATTGGATTCATATTGTAACGCCCTGTGCTTTTGAGTGTTATTTAAATTCCATGGATAAAGTCGAACGAAAATATATTTATTATTTGGGCTTTTGATATGGATTTATAATTTAATACCAAGGCATTGGAAAATTATTTTGGGATATGAGCGTTAAAATAATTAAATCCCTTCTTAACGCTCGTTAAATTCCAAGTTACTATTGTTATAAGGTTAAGTGTTGAAAAGTTCATGCTATCATAGGGGTTTAAGTTGAGTTCTATTCTTGGAGTGCTATTTTGGGCATTTTGGTTGGTTATGAATTAAAAAAAGAAGTGAAATATCTCAAAAAGGAAAAAAAAAAAAGCCCTAAACCCTATCTTTCTTTCTCTCTTTTTCGTGGAAGTCGACCCCCCTCAACCGTGAGCTTCAGCGCCGCCAGCCCTCGCATCGCCGCCTCCTTCTTACTGCTGCCACCGTTTCGCCAGTCGCTACTGTTGTTCAGCGTGCAATCCGAGCAGCCGCTGCAGTCTTCTCCCCGCGGTCTCTCCCTCCCTCTCGTATGTAGTCGTGAACCATCCAGCCGCCGTCGCCGTCTGCAGAGTGTGCTTGTGTCGCCGCCCTTCGCGCACCTCTCTCTCTGTTCGGTGGGTTTCATGGTTAAGATCTCTCCCTCTCTTTTGCGTTTTCGGCCAAGAAAAAGTCGTGGGTAAGTTTTATTCTCTCTTGTTTGTAGTCGTTAAGGCCCGATCTAAGTCCCTATGTGTGTGTTGGTTAGATCTTGCACGGACAGCAGCTCGGAGCTTCATTTCCTTCGCGTTTCAGCCTTAATCTCGTAGTGGGTGTGTTGTCCAGTGGTGTTTTCGCTCTGTTCTTGGTAATTTCAGCGTCACCTAACAATCCCAGTAAGTTTAAACACTTACTCATGTTTGGTTGGTGCTTAGAATTATTTACCCATTTGTTTTAAGTGCTGGAATTTAGGTTGGAGATGGATTTTTCTGATCTGCAGTGCCGTAAAAGTGATCGATTGAGTTCGAAACACTTCGGCTTGGTTACCCACTGCCCAAGAAGCGTTCTAACATGCTGTTCGAGGTTGGACTAACCCGTCTAGCGTGGAAGCGGGTCCGTTTGGTAAGTTTCTTCGCTGCCCCTAGCTTGTTAGTCTCAAGTTAATTGCCCATTAGGTAATCTAGCCTTAGAAAAGCTTGTTTAAATCAATGCCCATTAATTGTTTAGGCCTTGTTAGCATTGCCCAACCTCTTTGGAGTCCTAGAATATGTTGATAAATGGGTTATCATTGTTTTAGTAAAAATTCATATAGTTCATCAATGCCCATTTAGTCTCGTCGCCTTTATAGTTTTACCCGGCCCTTATAGGTTCTTAAATCATGAGTTTAATGGTTTTTGCTTACTGTCGATAGTTAAAAAGGATGCTAAATTATCACCTATCAATTGTCTAGACTCGAGTAGCGTTGCCCAATCTCTAGGAGCCTTAGAATCCCAAAATGTATCCTTTTTACTCGCTGTCCAGCGGCTAAAAAGCCTTAGTTATGGTCGTTCAGAGTATACCCATGGCCCTTAATGCCTTGGACATGGTTGCCCATGGTCTAAAGCTTTTGGGATTTCATTTTGGGGATGTTTGAAGACTGTTTAACAAGGAAATGGGCCTAGTAAGTGGGATTTGGCTTTTCAAGCTTATCTTAAGGTCTTTAGGTAAATTCTAACCCCTTTTAGCTGCCTTTGTAATTTAGGAGCTCAACTTGGCTGCTTTAGGCTTGTTGAGGTTGCCTTGGAAGCGCTATATGTAAGTAGTTTCTACTTACTAAACTTGTTTGACTGCCTGAAATATGTTGTTTGTTATCCACTTTACTTATATTTATGCTAAGTATGAACTGCTATGTATACATTGTCGTGTTGTGAACATTGAAATGGTTGTGTAAATCTTGAGTTGTATTTGTTGCATTGCTTGAGACGTGTACGCTTAAGAAGTATAAGCATGAGAGGTACTTGTCTTAGGCTTAGTGACTGTTGAGTCGAGCATAATGAGTCCGGTTGGCATGTTGCATGGGGGATGTGTAGCATGAGTCGGGTGTGAGGCACAGCACATGGTGCGTAATTCATGTGTAGCAGAGCGTGACGCAGAAATCACGTGGGTGTGAGTGCGGAGCGTGACGCGAAAATCACGTAAGAGTGGCGCAACACATGGTGCGGAATTCATGTTGGGTAGGTGCGGAGCATGACGCGGAAATCATGTAAGTAGCGCAGCACATGGCGCGGAATTCATGTGTAGCGGAGCATGACGCGGAAATCATGTAGTTAGCGGAGCATGACGCGGAAATCATGTAGTTAGCGGAGCACGCCTCGGAAATCATGTAGTTGCGGAGCATGACGCAAAAATCATGTGGAGTCTAGTGTGTGCGTTGCATAGCGTGATGCATTGCATGGGTTTGATGTTTTTAAGCATGTGGTTAGTTTTTAGCTTGAAAGCATGTTTCTTATTGTGGTTGTGTAACCTGTTGGATGCGTGTGCTGAGCATGTTGCTTGTATTGGTTGTTTGTTTGTGGTTTGGTAAGTGTGAGCTGCTTACCAGTACCACGGTTGTACTGATACCCCCTTCCCCATCTTCCCCCCAACATTTTAGATGTTGTAGGTTTGGATGACGAGCTGGACCTTGGTGAGGAAGAGAAGAACTTCGAGGAGGAACCCTAGGGCGTTTGGCTTTCTTTCTTATGCTTTGATAGGCTAGAGTTGGTTATGGTTCCATTTTTTCTATGCTTGGGTAGACCAGTTTAGCTTTGTTAATTGTGGATCTGTTGGTGAGACTTGGTTGAGTTGTTTCGTTTATGATCCTAAGGTTTAGTTTTGTTGCTATCTCGTTTTAAGAATAAAGGTTGTTTAGCTAGTATTCTTTGGGGTGAGTTGTTGGTTTTAATAAAGTTATTTCCGCTGCGTAGAGTTAATTAAAGCTGGCAATAACCTTTGTTGCATGGTGACAATGTATTGATCATGTTGTCTATTGCTACGAGACCTGACTCGTATAGAGAAGTTAGGTTGTGAAATCTAATATGTAGTTTGGTGGAGTTTGGTTTTGAGTTCATTTAGAAGTGTTTGTTGCTTATCAGGTGTTGTGAAATTTTAGATTAGCCCGTTTTACGCCGTTATGCTGCCGAAATTTTCGGTACGCTCGGTTTCCAAGTGGTTCAGTCTCGTGGCTAAGGTTGTTGAGTTGTAGTAGTGTCTCTAGGCTAGAGGTTTGAAAACCCGGGGCGTTACAGTTGGTATCAGAGCAATGTCGTTCCTGTAGACTGACCTAGATAGTCTAGGTTGTTAGTTGTGTGTGTTAGAGGTTGTTCCTCGTTCTCCTCTCCATCAGCAGGTATGGAAGCATCGTTATTGTATTTGTTTGCTTATTGACATATGATGTTATGTTGAGTTATCTGCTTACCTTGTATTATCTTGCTTGTTATTTGCTTTGAATCTTGTTCACGCATATGTTTGATTCCCTTGGTTGCTTTGTATTGTTAGAAGCTAGGCCTAGGATGTTCCCTTTAGGTGGATAGATAGCTTGTTTTGTTGCATGCCTGTTGTTTGGTAGTAGGAGTGGGATGTTGCCATAGTTCCTAGATAGCTTGCGCGTTTTCTTCATGCATGCGATGTGCCTTCAGATCTAGGTTGTTGCTTTAGTTTGAGTTTAGTCCTTCCTATTCTAGTCTCTTAGAAGAGTTCTTTTAGTGAGTTCCTTGTTCCCTCTCTTAGCGATGAGTTCTAGTGGGAGTTGGAAAAGTGGTCATTTTGGCACTTCTATCGTTCCTAAAGTTAATTCGCGCCCCGAGGTGAATTCCCCTGTTCATCTTTCGATACCTCAATCGATATTGACATTGGATGCATTGCAAGCTATGATTGACAATGCAATCCAAAGAAACTTGGAGCACCGTGGTGTGAATCAAGCCCCTGCTCGTAGCAAGGAAGCTTAGTTTTTCCAAAGTTTCATGAAGGTGAAGCCTCCCTCGTCCGATGGCCAGCTTGATAATTCGAGAGGAGTTGAAGAATGAACTTCGAAGGTAGAAGCTATGTTCTAATATCTCGAAGTTGATGCCTTGGATTTTGAATGAAAAACTCAAGGTCGAGTATCCAAAGCTCTACGATGTCGAATTTGTAGAAGAGGATAGTCCTTAAAGGTGAGGAGTCGGTTTCACCTCCCATTTCCAAGCTAGTGCCCTTTCCTCGAGTTTATCTATTGCTCTGGAATTACCTTTCTTATTTTGATGCTTTGTCATCTGAATCTATCTGTGATGTGAGTCCTTAGGCTTGCTTTAGTATGTTTTTCTGCATCGGTCAAATCTTTCGTTTCCTATGAAGTTAGTGAAGCTAGTAAGTTGGTTTCCAAGCTCTATCAAGCGTCGCCTTGATTCTAGGGAGTCAAGAGATTTCCTTGTAATAGGTGAAGTTTGGCGAACCTCTTTGTATGGGCTAGCTTCAAGGGAAAAAGATCTTCCTATAATAGTTTTGTGATCTAGCTTCTTAAGTTGAGATCATGGAATTATCGTTCCAAGGTTTCTTTCAAAACCAAGTTCGAGTGTTGCAAGCTTGCTGTGAGGTCTTCGGGCTAAAATAGCTTTGCAACTCTTATGGATGTTCCGTAGTGCTTAGATCTCTGTTCCTTAGTTCGTTTCAAGGCTCTGTTGGTGTCGCCTAGTTCCTAAGGAGTTGAGAAATTCCTTTGGGTTAAGCAGAAGGTTTCCTTAGGATAGTTTGTATCCAACCTCTGTAGTGAAGATCAAGGAGTTAGCTTTCCTAGGATGCCTAAGAATCCAAGTTTGAATGTTGCAAGCTTCTGTTATGTCTTCGGACTCATGGATGGCGTTGTAGCTACTTGGGTTTCGTGAATCAAGTCTCAAGGTTTGTGGACTTGCTCGTGACGATGCTCTTGATGGTGTTGGTCTGTTCTCAGCCCAAGAGTCAAGCATTTCCCTCATGCAGTAAGGTCTCAGCCAAAGCCAAGGTGATATTGAGAATCAGTATCGAGTCATGACTGCAGTGTCAGTTGTCGTCACGACGAAGTTACCTTGGTATGCAGTTATAAGGAAGTGCCAACGGTGGTGTTAGTGTCATCTCGTAGCCATTCTTGAAGGATGGTTTGAAAAGGGGAGTTGGTGCAGCGGAAGCCGTTTCGGAGTTATTGTTCCTTCCTTAGTGATGCTTAGCTAAAGTTGGTGGTTGGAACTTACCAACTAAGTGGGTTTAAAGTTGGTGAAGTTGCTGATGAAGCTTCCTGCAGGTTGGAGCCGTGTTTAAGTCGTTGATGGTGGGTTGTAAAGTGTCTAGCTCAAGGTTTAAGCAGGCATTGACAGCCTATGTGGTGTAAGTAGCGTCAGCGAATGAAAGTTCCTTGTGGGTCGTGCAAGATCGGAGTTTGGATTCAATCTTTATAGGTCGTTTGAATTCTTGGAGTGTGAAGTCATGTTGCTCGTAAGCAAGCTTTGCCTCAAACGTTGTATGATCGGCACAACTTGTCTCAAGAGTTGTTGTTATGCATACACAACTATTCCTCTTGTGCCCTAGTTTTAAGCTTTGGGATTCTTGAGGAAAGTGGCTTGGTGAGCAAAAGCCTCTGGTGTTAACTGCCTTGAGGAATGAGTTGGAATCAAGGCCAGTCAACCAGTGTAGTTAGGCAAGCGCCTTTTGGGATCTGGAGTTCAGTTTTGGTGGTCGTGTGTTCTTGCTCGTGATGTCAATGAAACGGCTTCTTCTCTTGTTGAAATGAAGCTTAACCTGGGTTCATTGGACCATATGAGATCTTGGAGCACATCGAGTCTGTTGCTTACGTGTTGCCGTTATCACCGACCTTGTTGACTGTGCATGATGTGTTCTATGTGTCCTTGTTGTGGGAATTCGTGAGTGATCCTTCGCATGTGTTGAATCCTGAACCTCTGTCGCTGCATAAGGACTTGACGTATGTGGAGAAGTCTGTCAAGATCCTAGCCAATGAAGCGAAGGTTCTGGGAAGCAAAACCTTTGTTTGGATGGAAGTGTTTTGGTTGAACCATAAAGCAGAAGGTGCTTTTGGGAAAGTAGTTGGAATTGTTCGAGCGATAGTCTTTCGAGGACGAAAGCTTGTAAGCTGGGGAGAATGTAACGCCCCGTGCTTTTGGGTGTTATTCAAATTCCATGGATAAAGTCGAACGAAAATATATTTATTATTTGGGCTTTTGATATGGATTTATAATTTAATACCAAGACATTGGAAAATTATTTTGGGATATGAGCGTTAAAATAATTAAATCCCTTCTTAACGCTCGTTAAATTCCAAGTTACTGTTGTTATAAGGTTAAGTGTTGAAAAGTTCATGCTATCATAGGGGTTTAATTTGAGTTCTATTCTTGGAGTGCTATTTTGGGCATTTTGGTTGGTTATGAATTAAAAAAAGAAGAGAAATATCTCAAAAAGGAAAAAAAAAGCCCTAAACCCTCTCTTTCTTTCTCTCTTTTTCGTGGAAGCCGACCCCCCCCCCCCACCCGTGAGCTTCAGCGCCGCCAGCCCTCGCGTCGCCACCTCCTTCTTGCTGTTGCCACCGTTTCGCCGGTCGCTACCGTTGTTCAGTGTGCAGTCTGAGCAGCCGCTGCAGTCTTCTCTGCGCGGTCTATCCCTCCCTCTCCTAGGTCTCTCTCCCTCTCGTATGTAGTCGTGACCCATCTAGCCGTCGCCGCCGTCTGCAGAGTGTGCTTGTGTCGCCGCCCTTCGCGCACCTCTCTCTCTGTTTGGTGGGTTTCGTGGTTAAGATCTCTCCCTCTCTTATGCGTTTTCGGCCAAGAAAAAGTCGTGGGTACGTTTTATTCTCTCTCGTTTGTAGTTGTTAAGGCCCGATCTAAGTCTCTATGTGTGTGTTGGTTAGATCTTGCACGGACAGCAGCTCGGAGCTTCATTTCCTTCGCGTTTCAGCCTTAATCTCGTAGTGGGTGTGCTGTCCAGCGGTGTTTTCGCTCTGTTCTTGGTAATTTCAGCGTCACCTAACAATCCCAGTAAGTTTAAACACTTACTCATGTTCGGTTGGTGCTTAGAATTATTTACCCATTTGTTTTAAGTGCTGGAATTTAGGTTGGAGATGGATTTTTCTGATCTGCAGTGCCGTAAAAGTGATCGATTGAGTTCGAAACACTTCGGCTTGGTTACCCACTGCCCAAGAAGCATTCTAACACGTTGTTCGAGGTTGGACTAACCCGTCTAGCTTGGAAGCGGGTCCGTTTGGTAAGTTTCTTCGCTGCCCCTAGCTTGTTAGTCTCAAGTTAATTGCCCATTAGGTGATCTAGCCTTAGAAAAGCATATTTAAATCAATGCCCATTAATTGTTTAGGCCTTGTTAGCATTGCCCAACCTCTTTGGAGTCCTAGAATATGTTTATAAATGGGTTATCATTGTTTTAGTTAAAATTCATATAGTTCATCAATGCCCATTTAGTCTCGTCGCCTGTATAGTTTTACCCGGCCCTTATAGGTTCTTAAATCATGAGTTTAATGGTTTTTGCTTGCTGTCGATAGTTAAAAAGCATGCTAAATTATCACCTATCAATTGTCTAGACTCGAGTAGCGTTGCCCAATCTCTAGGAGCCTTAGAATCCCAAAATGTATCCTTTTTACTCGCTGTCCAGCAGCTAAAAAGCCTTAGTTATGGTCGTTCAACGTATACCCATGGCCCGTAATGCCTTGGACATGGTTGCCCATGGTCTAAAGCTTTTGGGATTTCATTTTGGGGATGTCTGAAGACTGTTTAACAAGGAAATGGGCCTCGTAAGTGGGATTTGGCTTTTCAAGCTTATCTTAAGGTCTTTAGGTAATTTCTAACCCCTTTTAGCTTCCTTTGTAATTTAGGAACCCATCTTGGCTGCTTTAGGCTTGTTGAGGTTGCCTTGGAAGCGTTATATGTAAGTAGTTTCTACTTACTAAACTTGTTTGACTGCCTGAAGTATGTTGTTTGTTATCCGCTTTACTTATATTTGTGCTAAGTATGAACTGCTATGTATACATTGTCGTGTTGTGAACATTGAAATGGTTGTGTAAATCTTGAGTTGTATTTGTTGCATTGCTTGAGACGTGTACAGTTAAGAAGTATAAGAATGAGAGGTACTTGTCTTAGGCTTAGTGACTGTTGAGTCGAGCATAAGGAGTCCAGTCGGCATGTGGCATGGGGCATGTGTAGCATGAGTCGGGTGTGAGGCACAGCACATGATGCGTAATTCATGTGTAGCAGAGCGTGACGCGGAAATCATGTGGGTGTGAGTGCGGAGTGTGACGCGGAAATCATGTCAGTAGCGCAGCACATGGCGCGGAATTCATGTGTAGCGGAGCATGACGCGGAAATCATGTAGTTAGCGGAGCATGACGCGGAAATCATGTAGTTAGCGGAGCACGCCTCGGAAATCATGTAGTTGCGGAGCATGAAGCGAAAATCATGTGGAGTCTAGTGTGTGCGTTGCATAGCGTGATGCATTGCATGGGTTTGATGTTTTTAAGCATGTGGTTAGTTTTTAGCTTGAAAGCATGTTTCTTATTGTGGTTGTGTAACCTGTTGGATGCGTGTGCTGAGCATGTTGCTTGTATTGGTTGTTTGTTTGTGGTTTGGTAAGTGTGAGCTGCTTACCAGTACCACGGTTGTACTGATACGCCCTTCCCCATCTTCCCCCCAACATTTTAGATGTTGTAGGTTTGGATGACGAGCTGGACCTTGGTGAGGAAGAGAAGAACTTCGAGGAGGAACCCTAGGGCGTTTGGCTTTCTTTCTTATGCTTTGATAGGCTAGAGTTGGTTATGGTTCCATTTTTTCTATGCTTGGGTAGACCAGTTTAGCTTTGTTAATTGTGGATCTGTTGGTGAGACTTGGTTGAGTTGTTTCGTTTATGATCCTAAGGTTTAGTTTTGTTGCTATCTCGTTTTAAGAATAAAGGTTGTTTAGCTAGTATTCTTTGGGGTGAGTTGTTGGTTTTAATAAAGTTATTTCCGCTGCGTAGAGTTAATTAAAGCTGGCAATAACCTTTGTTGCATGGTGACAATGTATTGATCATGTTGTCTATTGCTACGAGACCTGACTCGTATAGAGAAGTTAGGTTGTGAAATCTGATATGTAGTTTGGTGGAGTTTGGTTTTGAGTTCATTTAGAAGTGTTTGTTGCTTATCAGGTGTTGTGAAATTTTGGATTAGCTCGTTTTACGTCGTTATGCTGCCGAAATTTTCGGTACGCTCGGTTTCCAAGTGGTTCAGTCTCGTGGCTAAGGTTGTTGAGTTGTAGTAGCGTCTCTAGGCTAAAGGTTTGAAAACCTGAGGCGTTACACATATTAATTTTAATTTTAATAAAATCCCTACGATTAAATATATGATATTTAATTGGGTAAATTAATTAATTATGGAATTAATTATTTATTTATTAAAATTAGAGATCTTTTTCTATTAGGAAAGAAAATATTTGAAAGAGTTCAAATAAATTTATTATGAATTGGATTCATATTAATTTTAATTTTAATAAAATCCCTAAGATTAAATATATGATATTTAATTAGAGAAATTAATTAATTATGAAATTAACTAATTATTTATTAAAATTAGAGACCTTTTCCTATTAGGAAAAAGGTTAGGAAAAGGTCTCGGCCTTTACTTATAAATAGGACCCCTGGAATATTCTCAAAAGTCGATGATTTGATCTGAATCCTACAAATTTCTCTAGACAATAGAGATTAGATTAGTTTTTGATTTAGTATATTGAAATACTTGTAAATCCATTGAACATACATTAACTATGTTCCATAATATTTCCTCTCATATGTGTCTTTATTCTCTACTTTCAAATAGTATATCATAATGAATATCTAAATCCAACTACAAGTCGATCAACATTTTTTAATTTGACATGATAATCTAAGTTGATGATAAACAACAATCAATTTTGAGACATAAAGAAAGTTTAGACCTATTTTGTTGATCCACTTATTTAGTCGTTGTTTTGTATATTTTGATCCCATTTTTAGTTAGCATTTGGGATTTTGGTGCAATGGCAGATAAAATCTAAAATATATTGAATACATTTAAAAAAGGGAAGCTCAATTTCAAGATGCGTATGGGAAAATGTGGCACCAAGGTGTTTTTGAGGTTCATTGATCAATGAGCTACGACGATAATTAACAAAGATTTCCCTTTTCAATAATATTTTTAATTTGAAGGTCTCCACCAATTTTTTGGTTGTGGGATCCTCAACATGGTGCCTCTTTTGGGTTCACCATCTTGGATCGGATCTCAATTTTTTTGGACCGAATACCCGTTTGGGTTTAATGGGCTCTGATACCATATTAGATAATATGGGCTTCCATCTCAAAACCAATTGGCAATGAGTGGGGTGACTCTTGTATCTTATGAATTGGAAGGTCTCCACCAATTTTTTTCAATGTGGGATCCTCAACACAAGGGGGCTCGAGCCCTCCTGAACTTTACGGTATATTTTATTAATATTAAACAATTCAATTGATTTAGTAAAAATATTCGTTGTCTCATTGGCAATAACAACTCAACCCCCTTTGTTGTGTGCTGAGTTCATGTGTTCGAAACCTTCAAAACACTTTTATTTTATTTTTTAATCTTTTTTGAAGTTCGATTTTTAAATAAAATGCTTATATAGCCTCTCTGCCGTGCGCCCAGCTCGTGTTCGAGCCCATCAAAACTCCTTCTTTATTATTTTTTTTATTTTTTATCTTTTTCGCTGTCTTTTAATAACTTTTTTGTTTTTATAAGTATATATAATTAAAAAATAAATTACTTTGATTGATTTAATACGTAGAAAACCGTACTTTTCAAGGAAATAAAATTATACCTATAATATTTTAAAATGGTAGTAGATTATTTTTTAATAATTAATTCATAAGAAAAACTATAATTATTAGGATTTTCATTTGTATATATTCATATTAAAAATATGTTAAAGATACCATTTTCTTCTTTTATTTTGGGATTTGTTTTATTTTAGTCCTTGTGAGTTGTGTTTACAAATGTTCAAATTTAGTCCTTGTGAGTTGTGTTTACAAATGTTCAAATTTAGTCCTTGTACTTTAAGTAAATCCTAAAATTAGTACATATTGTTAATATATTGTTAACTGTTCGATTTTTTTTTTTTTTTTTTTTTGTCCTTGTTAACCCTTCCTCTATAAATTTTGGAAACATATTCACATCGTGTCTTTTTTTTAAATTGAAAATATTATCATTAGTTTTACTAAATTTAATACAAATATACTTCAAATTACCAAAATAAATACTGATTTTAAGATTTATTGAAAGTACATAGACTAAATTTAGACATTTAAAAGTACACAAACTCAAATGGAATGAGATCTAAAGTACATTGACCAAAATTGTATTTTAACCTAAAAAAATATCAATAATATTTTTCTATCCAACAAATTAATATCAAAATATATCAAGCCCCTCTAACATAAAGTTCTGGATCCGCCACTACATGAAATAATATCTTATGAACTAACTATTTAAATAAGATAGAATTTTGTTAGATAACTCTCTGAACTAATTTAATTAATCTCCACTTAATTTGAAACATGCTAGTAGAAGAAGAATAGTAAGAGCTTCCATAAATTATGTGTTTTTTTTTTTTTTTTTTGAGAGATATGTTTTGTCATTTATCAATGTTGTCCTTCATTTTTTAATGTTTGAATTTGTTAATTTATTTAATTATTAAAATTTCCAGTCAAATTCTTATTATTAGACAATGTCAAGAGAGTGATTTCATAGAATTTCAAAATAGTATTTTATTATGAATTTGTTAAGGATACAAGGCTTTTGGGCCATGAAGAGGAGGATAAAAAGGAAGTGGGCTTAACCGTTCAGCCCATCCAAAGAAAGCAAGAAGTCCAGAAGGTTCGGCCAACGACTTGTGCATCAACAAGATCCTAATTTGCATTCTGTTATTCATCCTGCAATTGTAAATAGCCAGTTGTACCTTTTGTATTTTCCTTTCCGTTTTATTCTTTATTATTTGGGAAATTATTGAATTCCCTAAGGTTATAAATGTATCCTCCTTGATCCTTGGTGAAATAAGAAATTGAGTGATATCTCCCATCAAATTCTCCTTGATTTCAGCTTCTTAATTTGGTATCAGAGCAGGCATTATGACCAGCGTTAATTCGATCGGAAATTCAGCCGTAGCTGCGGGAACAACCACCTTTAGCAGTCCACCGTTAAATCAGCTGTTGAACCAGATAACCTCCATAAAACTCGATCGAGGTAATTTTCTTTTGTGGAAGAATTTGGCATTGCCAATTCTCCGTAGCTACAAATTGGAGGGTCACCTATCAGGCGCAGAATCGTGCCCTCCAAAATATGTTCAGACAGCTGCAACTAGTTCCACACCATCATCGGCTGGAGCTGGTGCTACAAGCTCAGGTGCTGTAGCGAGTGAGGTATCAGACACTACTCCAGCAAGAGAAGTTAATCCGCTGTTTGAGTCATGGGTTGTCGTCGATCAGCTGCTACTTGGATGGCTCTACAATTCGATGAGTCCTGAAGTTGCCACTCAAGTGATGGGATATGAGAATGCTCAGGAACTTTGGGCAGCCGTTCAAGATCTATTCGGTGTTCAATCTCGCGCCGAAGAAGACTACCTTCGCTAAGTTTTTCAGCAATGCAGAAAGGGAAGCCTGAAGATGCCTGATTATCTTCAAGTAATGAAGAGCCATGCCGACAACTTAGGTCAAGCAGGCAATCCGGTTACTACTCGGTCACTGGTGTCTCAAGTTCTTTTGGGCCTGGATGAGGAGTACAACCCTGTTGTCGCAATGATTCAGGGAAGGGGCAACATCACTTGGTCTGAAATGCAGGCTGAATTATTAGTATTTGAGAAGCGGCTAGAATTACAGAACAACCTAAAAACTTCATTGACCTTGGGAGCTTCTGTGAACATGGCTAACAGCAAAGAGGCTGGAAATCAAAGGAGTCAAAATCAGACTAGAAATGTGAGACAAAATAACTTCGGCAGAGGAAATCAGGGAGGAGGATCGAATCGAGGTAGAGACAGAGCTCGAGGCTATGGATTCTTCAACAATAACAAACCCGTGTGTCAGGTATGTGGGAAGGTAGGCCACACAGCCTTTATGTGCTATCAAAGGTTTAATAAAGAATTTTCTGGTCCTGTACTAACTCAAAACAAAGGAGATAATCAGACAAATGGTCATGGAAACAATAATCAACCCTCTGCTTTTGTTGCCAATCAAAACGTGAGTCAGTGTGTGGCTTCACCCGAAACTGTGATTGATCCGAGTTGGTATGCCGATAGTGGGGCATCCAATCATGTCATATTCAGTAGGGTTGGCCCTACTGAATATGAAGGTAACGAATGTGTTACAATTGGTGATGGTAAACAAGTTAGAAATCAAATATATTGGTAATTCTTGTCTGACAAATGGTTATAAACATCTTAGCCTTGAAAATATGTTGTGTGTTCCAAGTATTGCCAAGAACTTAGTAAGTGTTTCTAAATTAGCTTAAGATAATAATGTGTTTGTGGAATTTCATGATCGTTTTTTCTTGTAAAGGACAAGACTACGGGCAGTGTGGTGCTGAAAGGAACATTTCGTGATGAGTTGTATCAGTTTGAAGGAGTAAAAGCAACTTCTGTGGATGTTTCTCAGTTAGCAAGTCCTAGAAAATGTCATACCAGTATCAATAATAGTGATGATGTGCCAGTTTTTGTTGTTAATACTAATGTTGTGGTGTCTAAAACCACTTGGCATAGGCGTCTTGGTCACCCCTGACTTAAAGTCCTCGAGTCAGTTCTTAAGAAATGTAATTTTCCTACCAAAGTTAATGAAAATCCTGTGTTCTGTGAAGCATGTCAGTTTGGGAAGTCTCATGCGCTGCCATTCTCAGTATCTGTTTCTCATGCATCGACTAAATTTGAGTTAGTACACACTGATATTTGGGGACCAGCACCTGTTGACTCTGTACATGGTTTCAGATTTTATATACTATTTGTGGATGATTGGAGTCGGTTTACTTGGATATATCCTTTGAAAAGAAAAAGTGATGCATCAATTGCCTTTACTCATTTTGCTGCATTAGTTAAGAATAAGTTTAAGTCCACAATAACAGCATTGCAATCAGATAATGGGGGTGAGTATACACCTATACACCGGCTGTGTGAGCAAATGGGAGTCAAAATTCGGCTGTTGTGTCCCTATACGTCTCAACAAAATGGTCGAGCAGAGAGAAAACATTGTCATGTGGTGGAAACCGGGCTGACCTTACTTGCTCAACCATCAATGCCTCTGAGATTCTGGTGGGACTCGTTTTTAGTAGTTGTTATACTAATTAATGGTCTTCCCTCGCATGCAGGTCTTACATGGCAAAACTCCCATGGAACTGATGTTTAACAAACAAGCTGATTTTGGGGCGCTACGGATATTCGGATGTGCGTGCTATCCATGCCTAAGGAAATATCAGCCTCAAAGTTTCAATTCCACACTGAGAAGTGTGTCTACTTGGGGCCAAGTCCTATTCATAAAGGACATAAATGCATCAGTTCAAGCGGAAAAATATATATATCTCTCCATGTTCGTTTTAATGAGGAAGATTTCCCTTTCCGAGGTGGCTTTCACTCATCAACGGCTTCAAGTTTAACTGTTGAGCCCTCACCATCCATCACTCAATGGTTCTCCCAATTACCAGCCATCACCAAGTCCTCATAGCCACTGTCCAATTCTCAGCCTGACTCTAATGTGTGTCAATCACCAGCTCCTTCAAATGTTGAGCAACAGGATACTCAGTTTAATGAAAATTCAATGCCTAGTCCCCATACGTCTATTCCACCATCTCCAACTGGTGAAGAAAATAATACCAGTCCTTGTGTTCATCCATCACCTCTCAATACATCAACACAACCTGATCCGTGCACATCTCCTACTCAGTCGTCATATCAGTCTAGTCCTTCCCCTGTCCCCAATCCACCCCCTCTTGCGGCCCAACCTTCCCATCCCATGGTTACAAGGGGCAAGGCAGGTGTGCTCAAACCGAAATTGTGGCTATCTCACACCACGACTGATTGGTCGGTTACAGAACCTACGAGGGTGAAGGATGCTTTTGCTACCCCTTAGTGGCGTCAGGCAATGGACAGTGAGTTTTCAGCATTGGTGCGCAACCGAACGTGGCAGCTTGTCCCTTTCTCTCCTTCATTGAATGTAGTTGGGAACAAGTGGATTTTCCGCATAATGAAGAATCTGGATGGCTCAATTCAGCGGTACAAAGCTCGCCTAGTGGCCAAGGGGTTTCATCAAAGCTCGGGAGTTGACTTTTTTTAGACGTTCAGTCCCGTGGTGAAGGCCTCCACGATTCGAGTTGTTTTGAGTATAGCAGTAACAAAGGGATGGAAACTCCGCCAGCTTGATTTCAACAATGCCTTCCTAAATAGCAAGCTTGAAGAAGATGTTTGTATGTCCCAACCACCGGGCTATGAGGACAAATAGTTTCCAAATCACATTTGCAAGTTGAACAAGGCCATTTATGGCCTCAAGCAAGCTCCAAGGGCTTGGAATAACACGCTCAAGGGTACTTTGCTGTCATGAGGTTTTACAAATGCAATGTATGACTCTTCCATGTATATTTTTCGCTCTTCTACTAATGTGATCTTACTCTTGGTGTATGTTGACGATGTGGTTATCACTGGAAATAACACTCAACTGATAAACTGATTAGTTGCTGCCTTGGACAACAGATTTGCTCTTAAGGACCTTGGCCTACTCCACTATTTCCTCGGTATACAGGTACACTACTTGCCTGACGGTATTCTTCTTAATCAGCAAAAGTATGTGGAGGATCTTTTGCATAAACTTGATTTAAGTGCTTTAAAGTCTGCCTCATCTCCAAGCATTGTAGGAAACAAATTGTCTCTATACAGTGGTAGTCCTTTGGAAAATTTGCAACTGTATCGAAGTGTCATAGGGGCCTTACAATATCTCACTCATACTCGACCCGACATAGCTTATGTTGTTAATCAACTCAGTCAATATCTTAAGGCACCAACTGATTGTCATTGGTTAGCAGTTAAACGGGTGTTGAGATATGTGAGTGGAACTAGATATTTTGGTTTATATGTTCAAAAGGGAGATGATCTATCTATATCTGCTTATTCGGATGCTGATTGGGCGTCAAATCTGGATGATCGGAAGTCAGTGGCAGCTCACTGTGTATTTGTAGGGAACAACCTGGTGTCATGGGCATCCTGTTGGGTTTTATGCCCTAAAACTCGTAGATAGTAAATGTACTTTTGACCGAACATTAATAAAAGTGTTGTCTTATTCAATGTTTGTATTATATCTTGTCTTTTTAACCCTAATCCAATAAACTAAACATCCAAGGCTAATAGAATGAGGCTTGAACTAGTATGTAGGGACATACGAGGATCAATGTTCAAGTTTTAGCCTAAAGGGTCTGTAGTATAAGGATAAGGCTGGGTACCTTATCCTGGTGACACTATGGATACGGCCCACTTTGTATATTGATACAAACGTATTGATCCAACGCGTTCATGTAGTTGACATGCGAGTGGGGGTATCCTGTGCAATGAGTTTGCACAAAGACCGAACCGCGAAATAGTTAACCACTAACTGTAACACCGTTAGTTAGCTCGGTTTCTATTTCACTAGGATGACCTAGGCAACTTGGCCTTAATCCTGAGTGGATTATGGACTCCTGTCCATGAGGCATTGTCCTTTGATTTGTACGGGTGAGAGTGGCCAATTCGCCGACTCAATAAGCCTACCATTTTGGGGACAAGACCGAGTGGGGAGCTGGGAACATAGTCTTACAAGATGGAATTCCCTCCTTCCCGACATTTAGGGTAAGTAGAGGTGTGTTCCCTTAAGTGGTGACTCCGGGTCTTGAACAATAGGCCCTACCCTCTCTATGGCACGAGAGGGACTTCTGTTTGTTGGTTGGATCTCAAACAGGTTGTTCATTAGAGGAGCACTGGTACTTAAGGACCAAGAGGTAGCCTAGGGGTAAAACGGTAATTTGACCTAGCTGGGGTACGAACACACGTGAAGGGCTAACTTGCTGTTAACGGTCGATATCCGTGGACACAGAAATATATCTACAGTGAGAAGAGTGCAACTGTGGTTCTTTAGTGGAGTGAACCACAGTTAACGAACATTGATTAACTTGGTTAATGAGTTTAACCAATTAATCTCATATCGTTGGAGCTTCTGATCTATAGGTCCATTAGGTCCCACCGATGACTCAATTAAGGTGTTGAGGTTATTTTCTGGGGAAAGTTGAGTATTCGAAAGGGTTCGAATACAAAGGTAAAATATGAATTTGATTCATGTGGATACTATAGGTTATAATTAATGTGCATTAGATGTGCGTTAATACTATAGTTTTTATGAGAGAATTATGATTAAATATGCGATATTTAATTATAATATTAATTAATTATAGAATTAATTAATTGCTGTTTTAATTTAATTAAATTTAGATTTAATTAGATTAAAACTATAGGTTATGTGAGGGATAATCATTTAAATATAGTTTAAATGAATTTGTTATTTAATTATGAATTAAATAACTTAATTTTAATTTAATTTAATTAATTTTCTAATTAATTAAATTGATTTTAAAATTAATTCAACTGATATTTTTATCAGTTATTAGGTCGTGGTTGTTTTGGCCTATTTTATCTCCCTCACACGCCTAATAAGGGGAGGTTACGGATTTTTGGAGAGTACGTTCATTTTGTTTTTGTGGCTCTCGATTTTACAGAGGTTTTTTACGCTCCAGAAAATCCTAATCCCTCTCTCAGACTCTCTCTGCAATTTTTTCCCTAAGAAACTAGATCCCACAATCTCCCTCACGGTGATCTTACAGAGTCCATTGGTGAATCCTCGTGGTAGTGTTCGTGTGGGATTTGTAGCGAATAACAAGAGTTGCTTGTTGCTGGAATTTTCTGCAATCTAAAGGGATTTAGGTGATTCGATCAAGAATTTCTTCAAGGGTAAGTGACTCTTGGCCTAGGATCGATAGGATCCAATTCTAGAGTAGATCTAGAATTCTTATTTATTTTTCCAGCATGCTTTCATGTGTTTTACAGCATGTATATGTTTTCTTTTCTACTGTAAAATATTTATTTCGCCAATGTATCGGTATTCCAATCGTGGTTTATTTTGGGAAAAAGGTCTCTGATATGTTTCCGCTGCGCAAGGGCTATTATCCCTTTCACATCCAAGAAACAAAACGTTGTTGCTCGGTAGAGTACTGAGTCAAAGTATCAGGCATTGACTTTAGCTTCAACAAAAATAGTATGGTTGCAGCAATTGCACACTGGAGTTGGGTTTTCCTGTTCGGTTAAGCCTGTCTTGTGGTGTGACAACATCAGTGTCGGCGCGTTAGCTGCAAATCCTGTATTCCATGCCCGAACCAAACACATCGAGATCAATGTACACTTTGTCCGTGACTTAATTGTAACGCCCGTATTTTGGGATAAATTTCAAATTTCCTAAGTTGGGTTAATTTTGAGTTAAGAGGGAATTTTGAAATTTTGAAAAAAAAAATTGGTGAAATAGTTAATATTAAAGGTGGAATGGCAATTTCGTAAATAGCTGGTTTTTTAGCCAAGCCCAAGCCCAAGTCTCATTTTTTAAAAGGTGCGCAGCCCTAGGTCAGCATTCTTCTTCATCTCATTCTCCTTCTTCCTCACTTAGCCGCCCAAGCCTTCCCCTTTTATTTTTTCGATTTTTCTTCTTTTGGTTCTGACCGGCGGCCCCTCCCAGCACTCATCTCCAGCGAGCTTCCGTAGGTCTCCGGCAACGTGGTCTTCATCTTCAGCTCGCCGTCGACGACACTCATCTCCGGCAAGGTAGCAACGCAGTTCTTTCTCCTCGGTTCAGCAGCTCGTGACAGCGGCGCGACGTCTCTTCCGGCGAGCTCTTTGTCGGCAGCGTGTTTCGGCAAGGGGCGCGATTTCAGGCAGCTTTTGGTGTGGGTCTCACGATATTTCAAGCGGCGGGTCTTCGCCGATCAGTGGCAATGTTCCAGCAAGTGTGGGTGTTAGTTCTTAGTTGTTTCCGACGGCGGCATCGGCGTTCTGTGCAATTTTTCTGGCGAACCAGTGGCTGTAAGCTTCAATCTCTAGTGTTTTATGTGATTTGAACTTTAAGTAAGAGAGATTTAGAACGAATTTAGCCTATTTATCGTTTAATCAAGTATACCCATTAATTGTGATTTTCGATTTCAAGGTTCTCTTGGCATTTAGAGGCTTAATTATCGAATTGGAGCGTTATTGGGATTCCGATCAGCAGCTAACTTGAGTTTTGGAAATCGCTTAGTTCTATTAGGAGCGATATCGGCTTTGCTAGGATTAAATTCTTGATTCGTATTAAGGAGTTAAAAGCCCAGGTAAGTGAACTTACTGTTGAACCCTTTTAATTGGGTGCACATAATTTATTTTCTAAAATTCTCGTGTTTATGAGTTGTTCTTGAAATTTATTATGATTGTTAAAAACATGAGAATTGAGCATGAAAAATTTATTATTTTAATTATGTATGAGTTTATGAAAATTATTGAAAGCATGAACTTTATTATTTTTGCTTGTTGGTGGTCTCTCAAAATTCCATTAAAGGAATGAGATTAAATTATTTATGAGTTTATAAGTGTGTACATGAAATTGATGTACATTCAATGATGCCTACACAGGACTTAGGGACATGAAACTGATGTACCTAAGTCGAGGTTTGTGAAATTGATGACCTCGAGGTTTCGTGAAATTGATGGCCTCCGTGGGAGACACATGAAATTGATGTGTTTAGGATATGTATGAAATGGATGTATATCCTCTCTCATTAGAAAGTTAAAATAAAGTTTAGGGCCACTAAAATTATATTAGTTGTTGATTTTTTAAAAATGTTTTTTTAAAAGCGTGACCCAACCTCAATAGTAGGGTCGCTTATTGAGTATTTTAAAATACTCATTCTTTTCAAAAATATTTTTTTCAGGTATAGGCAAGAGCAGGTGAAAGGCGATTGATGAGAATCCGATAAGCAGCCATGAGGGAACTATTTTGAATTCCATATTTTATTTTTCTTCCGCTTTAAGAACTCCGTTTTATTTTATTGTAAATTTGATTGAGAAATTTTCTAGAGGCCATGTACATTTTATTTTAGAAATTATTTAAGAATATTTAAGACTTTTTTTTAGAGATCCCGAATAAAAGTTTTGTTTTAAAGTTTTTACTTAAAATAAGTGTTTATGTTTTAAAATATTTTTATTATGCATTGTCGTAACGGTCCTTTAAAGACTATTTAAAAAGTCGGGTCGTTACAGTTATCAATGGAAAGCTCGAGGTTTGTTACATTCCCTCAATGGAACAACCAACCGACTGTCTGACAAAGTCATTAACACATTCTCAGTTTTTCTACTTGAGATCCAAACTCGGTGTCACTGAGTTACCCTCTCGTTTGAGGGGGAGTGTTAAGGATACAAGGCCTTTGGGCCATGAAGAGGAGGATAAAAAGGAAGTGGGCTTAACCGTTCAACCCATCCAAACAAAGCAAGAAGTCCAGAAGGTTCGGCCAACGACTTGTGCATCAACAAGATCCTAATTTGCATTCTGTTATTCATCCTGCAATTGTAAATAGCCAGCTGTACCTTCTGTATTTTCCTTTTCGTTTTATTCTTTATTATTTGGGAAATTATTGAATTCCCTAAGGTTATAAATGTATCCTCCTTGATCCTTGGTGAAATAAGAAATTGAGTGATATCTCCCATCAAATTCTCCTTGATTTCAGCTTCTTAATTGAATTTACTAATCGTTGTTCATTTTCCTACAACTTTATGCCAGTTGAGCTAAGCTCTTGTTGGCATTTTTTTTTTCCATCACATATTTAAGTCGTTAAGTTTTAGATCATACATAAACTTGGAAGGTTTTTATGTATGAACATGTCAAATTCATTATGAGTTATACTTATAGTATCTATTTTAACATTCAATTCATCATTTAATTAATGAATATTAAATAGTTAGTAGTACATAAAGGATGAATTTTAAATTTTTAAATAATTACGACTAAAATTGAAAATAGTTCAAATATCAAGAATGAAAACAAAATATTTAAGACTTAAATTACTACCTTATAAGTGTTTTGACAGAATAATAGCGGTATTATGCCATTTCTAATCATAATAGTTTATAGATCGTTAATATCTGAAATTGTGAGAGTATTGATATTTTTCTTGATTATATAATATTTTTGACATAGTACAAATAATATTCTTGTCCATTACGAGGTCAATAAATAAACTTGAAAAGATTGTAAGAGAATAAGACCTTTTTTCTTTCTTTTTAATCTTTGCATACAAAAGAATAAGACTTTGTGACATTATTGTTTATTAAGATAAAAATATATATTTTTTTCCATTCTTAAGAATGTATATAAAGAAACACGTCAAATGAGAATATGAGAAAAAGTCGACTTTATGATATTCTTACTTTACAATATAAAAATTAAAAAAGGAAACTTTGTTTTTTCTCATGAACTAGAATCAAATAAAAAAAAATAGACGACTTTTCACATCACAAAAAGTAAATGCATTCAAAATATATGATTTCGAAATTATCCCTTTAAATTTATTTATTTTTTAATCTTCTAGAATTAAGGTGAATTTTACATCACATCACTTCCAATAATAGAAACTACTTTTACGTTCCTCAAAATTCTTTCCAATAATAGAAACTATTTTACCAGTCCAAATTCTTTCCAAAAAAAAAATAGTGTCCTATTTGCATTTTGTTTTCAATTATTCAACGGTAGAGGATTAAGGTAAGAATAATTTTACTTTTTTTTTTTTTTTATAATAAATTAATTATTTCGTGGTAGGACACCAGAGTATATCAGAATGTAAAATAAGACATTATCATAAGCACGATAATTGGATTGCATCTGTATCTCTAACTCATTATACAGTTTGGGTCTTAGTAAATTAGACAATTGGAACATAATTATTTTTAAAATTTGGAGAATTATTTATTATATACTAATATTTTTTGTTGTATTATGTTTATTTAGTTTTTATACTTAAAAATGATGGTATATCTCTATTACCAAGGCTAAAATTAGAAGTAATTAATTATCACCTTGACAAATAGTTTGATTGATTTATTTATTTATTTTTAGTACACAAATAGTTTCAGTTTGAGCAATGAACTTTACCTTATTTATTTTTGTACCATAGTTTTTCTCCCAAAGGTTTTTCACAGCAATTACAATCTCAAAGGTCGATTTGATCTCAACCCTACAAATTTCTCTCAACTACAGATTATATTAACTTTTCATTTAGTCTATTGAAATACTTGTAAATCCATGTAACACACATAACTATGTCCCATAATATTTTCTCCCATATGTGTCTTTATTCTCTACTTTCAAACACTACTTCATGATGAATATCTAAATCCAACTACAAGTCGATCAACATTATTTTAATTTGGCATAATAATCTAAGTTTATGATAAACCATCAATTTTGAGACATAAAAGAATTTTAGATCTATTTTGTTGATCCACTTATTTAGATTCTTGTTGTCCTTAATTTTTTTACGTTTTAATTTGTTAATTTATTTAATTGTTAAAATTTTCGAATCAAATTCTCATTATTAAACAATGTCAAGAGAGTGATTTCATAGAATTTTAAAAGAATTTTAGATCTATTTTGTTGATCCACTTATTTAGATTCTTATTGTCCTTGATTTCTTTACGTTTTAATTTGTTAATTTATTTAATTGTTAAATTTTTCGAATCAAATTCTCATTATTAACAATGTCAAGAGAGTGATTTCATAGAATTTTAAAATGGTATTTTATAATTATGAATTTACTAATGTATACATTTTCTATTACATATTTCAGTCGTTAAGTTTTAGCTCATGCATAAACTAGGTAGTTTTTTTTTTTTTTTTGAAATAAAAACTTGGTAGGTTTTTAGTTTTATTTATGAACATGTCAAATTCATTATGAATTATACTTATAGTATCTATTTTAATATTCAACTCATCATTTTTTCAAAAAAAAAAAAAAAAAAAAGAAAAGGCTAAATTATAAAAAAAAAAATACCCCTAAACTATGGGGTTTGTTTAAAAAATACCCCTGAACTTTAAAAAGTTTCAATAATACCCCTGAACTTTACAAAACGTTTTAAAAATACTCTTGCAGTTAATTTTTGGATGGAAACCGTTAAAACCGTTAAAAATGTTTCGAAAATACCATTGCCGAAATCTAGTCAAGCTCTTGGGATGATGTGTTGAAAGAGAAGAAAAGCTCCTAGTGTATTAATACATGAAAAATAGGTAAAACTTCTCGTTAATTTTCATGGAAGAAGAATTTACGGTGAGAGAAGGAAAAAAAAAAAAGCATTTTCTAATAAGGTTATTTTTTAAAATCTTTTGAAAGTTAAAGAGTATTGATGAAACTGAAATTTTTAATGGTTTTCATCCAAAAATTAACAACAAGGGTATTTTTTAAATGTTTTTTAAAGTTCAGAGGTATTTTTGAAACTTTTTAAAGTTTACGGTGAAACAAACCTCATAGTTCAAGGGCATTTCTTATAATTTAGCCAAAAAAATATTCAACTCATCATTTTATTAATGAATATTAAATAGTTAGTAGCACATAAAGGAGAATTTGAAACTTTTAAATAATTAAGAGTGAAATTGAAACTAGTTCAAGTATATTTCAAGGATAAAAATCAAATTTTAAGACTTAAATTACTAGTTTTGACAGAATAATAGTGGTATTATGCCACTTTTAATCATAATAGTTTATAGATCGCTGATATCTTAAATTGTGAGAGTATTGATAATTTCCTTGATTATATAATATTTTTGACATAGTACGAATAATATTGTTGTCCATTACGAGACCAATAAAGAAACTCGAAAAGATTGTAAGGGAATAAGACATTTTTTATTTCCTTTTTTTAATCTTTGGATAGAAGAGAATCAGACTTTGTGACATTATTGTTTATCAAGATAAAAATAATTTTTTGAGAAAAGTTGACTTTATGATATTCTTACTTTACAATATAAAAATGAAAAAATGAAACTTTTTTTTTTCTTATGAACCAGAATCAAATAAAAAGAATAGACGACTTTTCACATCACAAAAACTAAATGCATTGAGAATATATGATTTCGAAATTATCCCTTTGGAATTATATGATAAAAGAAATTCGAACATATTCATTTAGATTTGTTTATTTTTTTAAAAGTTTTATAATTAAGGTGATTTCAACATACTTTGAGAACTACATTTACCTTATCAAAACATTTCGTAAAGAATTTTATACTGTGTGTTTATTATAGGGTAGTTGCAAGGCCAACAAAATAACTTTTGATAATTGTAGGCGTGTCACTAATTTTTTAGGATTGCAATTATGAAAAAAAAAACGTTAGCCCAACCCAAAACGTAAATAGAAAAAGTCGAAAAGCCTTAATTTCCAAAGTTTTCGCGTGTTTTATTGTTATAAAGTATATCAGTAGTATAATAGATATATTTTTTATATACTACCGGTATACCTAAAATGAAATATATTAGATGTACTATGAAATATATTTAATATACTGTTGATATACTTTTACTCACGTATATTAGTGGAATGATATTCCTAATATGAAGTACATTAATAGTATATCATTATTTTATATTCAGTATATCAAATATACCTAAATTGGAGTATATGACTGATATACTACTAATAATATAGACTTTACTCTAGCATATCAGTGGAATGATATTCAATAAAAAAAATATATATATATAAGCACTTCATATTCAATATAAAAAATATACTTAAAAATGAAGTATATTACTGATATAGTACTTGAATACTATTCCTAATATGAAATACATCAACAATATATCAGTACTTCATATTCAATTTAAAAGACATACCTAAAATGAAATATATCAATGATATACTACTAACATACTATATTTAGGTATATAAGTGAAATGATATTTCTAATATAAGGTATATTAACAATATATTAGTACTTCATATATTAGTATATCATATATACATAAAATGAAGTATATCATTGATATACTAAAAATATAAATGAAGTATATGTCAATGATATAATTGATATGTACCTAGCTACTCATAACCAAGTATATCAATGTTATTAGTTCCTTAAGTAATATAACAAATGAGATATATCAATGGTATATCCCTTAAGTAATATAACAAATGAGATATATCAATGGTATATCAACATTCATACCAGGTATAGAAAACAAACATTTTGGTTATAAAAGACAAACATTTCATTTAAAATATGTAATAAGACAACACAATTCAATAAGAAAAAATGAAACACAATAAAGAGAAGTAACATATCAAGTATATCATTGGTATATCAACATTTATATCTGGTATATCATTCATATATTAATACTTATAAACATATATATCAAATTAGGTATATCAAAGGTTTATCAAATAAAATATATATTTCAGCTATATCATTAGTATCTTAGGTATATTATTGTATTCATTTGAGGTAAAACATGAGTGTATCATTTTAATAGTATTTTGAGTATATCAACAGTATATCAGACATGAATCAGGACTGTTTGGATTTTTCTTATGAGTTGGACTAATTTTGAGTATGTAAAATTTGGCATATCAGTTAACTGATATATCGGTTGATACACCAACAAGGATAAAACTAGAACAATAAAAAAACGAAAAAATCAGATTTAAAATTTTTAGCTATACTTGCAAATCTGAAAAAATCATTGCTTGATTTACAAACATCCTAATATTTTTTTTGCTATCCATTGCAATTTCTCTTTATTATATAATTAAAAATATTATAAATAATTTTAATAATACTTAAAAGTTAAAACTACTTCGGAGAGAAAATGCTTAATTGGTGTTCTTTTTTTTTTTTTTTGACACAAGAATAGGCATACGTCACCCAAAGAAAAAGATCCAACACTAAGCAAAACAGCCCCTTGGACTCCCCTATCACATCACGTTGTCAACCCACGATCAAACACCCAGTCTAGCCACTGACTCCGCTACAAACTGGCTCATATTCACCATCAAGACACCACAAACCATGAAAACAGGCCTCTCCAGTACTTTCGCGCGAAACGACAAAGCCATCACCTTGCTATGGTCAGCTTGTCACCACACCAACGCCATCGCTTCACACCCAAGCAGCCTAAACAAATCTGATACATCCACACCCACAACAGGTCCCAAGACGAAACGGCCTAAATGCACCGTTGGGAGACGCATACCATAGGATATTGGCAACACCGACTGACGGACGCCTTGCAACTCTTGCAGACCCACGTCGCCTCCTGGCACCGACTCACGCGGCACCATCTGGGCCCTCCATTGCTCTCCAACGCCAAACCCATCAGTTGTCGCCGACCCAAGTAACGACATAAGCAGCCGCATACCACTGCCAAAGTCGCCAGCCTCCACCATGCACACCTCTTTGGATTTCCAGCCCACTTCTGAAGCTGGCTGAAAGCCCACCCTCAGCCGTGGATCAAGCTAATCACCGACGCTGCTTTAGGCCCACTCAACATCAACATGACGGAGGTTGCAACCCCCCAAATATCAGCCTGCAAAATTGTCACAAGAATAAGGTATCTTGCACATATAACCCATCAAAGCAATCCAAAAAAGTATAGACGGAGACACTCTAGAACTATCTTTCCCATCCAATCCCAAGTTTGCAAACCCCGAACAACACGAGCAGTATAATGGGCCCTGAAAGCAGGTTCAGAAGATGGAAACTTATCATGACAAACTCTGTACACCAAATGCTACGCTTTTGCCTAGGAGAAGCATACCGCATGATAACATAGATGAAGCAAGTCAAGGTTAACCAGAAAATTTTCGCGTGAGTGTGTGGTAAAGCCTTCCCTAGAACCGCCCTACTTACCCTGGTAAGATTTATAAGCACCCTCCACCCATCTTCCCCCTACACTGGAACAAAGGCTTCACTCAAAAGACTACAAGAATCAAATCGGTTGTTAACACACTACCCATGACCCTGGCCAAGGAAATCATTCTCTTTCCTTTCCACTCTTTCCTTCTGCTTTCATATTCAAACTCACTCTCTCTTTCATACTTTCTTTTTTCCTCAAGGCTTTCTTTTCCTTCTCAATCTTTCTTTTCTTTTTCACAACTTTCTTTTCCTTTTTCACAATTTTCTTTTCTTTCTCAATCTTACCTCAATCTCTCCACCTTAGACTCTCATTTTAATCACACTTCCCAGGCAGGGAGCTAGCTTTCGCACTGCAGAGTAGGGACCCCTAACCCGAGTTTAACTCTTGGCTGGCCTAACTGAACACCCTGCATGCAGCTCTTTTCACCCCTTATTTTGCGCCTCGTGCAAACAACTCTAATCTGCATCCCAAATAGACTCTCTAGCTCCACCCTATATCCTATCGAGGTGACAACAGACTTAAGGAACTCATAAAGAAAACCTAAGCTTTCGAGACTAGCTAAAGGAAAGGCCGAGTGCATAAGGGTGCAAGAACAATCCAGAAACACTTAAGACCAGGCTCAGATTATGCCACCAGCTAACACCTCAATCCCAGGCAAAGGAACAGCACATCTGCCCATACAGAGAAAATCACCAACAAATCCCACACCCAACCACACCACCAGGAATCAAACCACTGCACAACTGCATGGCCACACACTAGTTCTAACATAGATAAACCAAACCAGAACCACGCAAAATAAAATAAACCGACGCACAGAAACATCAATACTCAGATTTAGACCCACACACATGCATATGTGGTTACACCAGTTCTAACAAAGATAAAACCAAGCCAAAACCATGCAAAATAAAATAAACTGGCTCACAGAAGCATCAATACTCAGATTTAGCTCCACACACATGCATATGTTACCATCCCCAACCAGTACCAAACAATGCCCCTATTACATAACTAGCATGCTACCATAAGAACAAAATACAAAGACAACAAGTGAAAGGGAAACAGGAACCTTCCCTGTTTAGGCACAGCGGGGGGAGGGACTGCAATTGCTTAGATCGAACACCTTTATCGCACGGTAGACTTCCTCACAAAGATGAAACAACATCACCCCTTAGGACATCAGAAATCTCGCTAGGCCCTTCTTCAAGCCAAACACGGTCAACATAAGAAAAGGCCAGCTAGCCAGAGCATGTGGCACCCTGTTTCCCTGGCGTGGTGAAAACAAAACCTTGCTATTGTCCCAAGGATGGAGGACCCTTCGGACGTCATCCATCAACCACCCTACTTCCGACACATCCTGCATACCACCATGAAGAATTTTGACCAATCTCAGAGAGTCAGTCTCGACCACAAAATCAACAAACCCCAGCTGACGAGCAAGCTGAACCCCTTTATACACAGCCCAACCCTCTGCCAAATCCACCCTCCAACACCTCTGTAAGCTCAGACAGGCCGCCATAAAAATCTCACCACCAGCCCCACGCAGTACACAGCCACCCCTAGCTTCCCCTGTATCAGGCCTGACAGAGGCATCGACATTAATCTTCAGCTCTCCAGTAGCTAGCGGCCTCCACCCACAGCGTTCCTCGTTGTCCCTTTGCTGAGCCTGTAAGCAGTCCCCCGATAGGCAACGCCTCCCACCAGCATGGAAAGCACTGAGGTAGTCATTTGAAAAGGCCCATAAATCCCGACCGTCTGATTGACCACCCCAACTCATACTGTTCCGGAGGTTCCATACAGACCACCAGAAAAGGACCACGAGCTCAAAATCCGGCCCTAGAAGACTATCCTTCATCGCCCAAATGACTTCCTCGAACCGGAATTGGGAGAAGGACCGGTGGAGAGAGGAAAACTTGGAGCACGACCACATACTTTCAATCACAGGGCAATTCCAGAACAGATGCCGGCGGTCCTCCACATACTCATTGCACAAAACACACAGGCTAGAGACATTAAGGTCACGTTTGAGAAGGTTTACCTTAGTAGGTAAACGGTCATGGAACAATTGCCATAAGAAAAACTTGTGCTTACTAGGCACATTTAGCCTCCAAAGACCGGACCACCACGCACGCATCCTATCAGGATTCAAAGGTGAAGGTCGGCCCTGCACAGCCAACATATGAGCAAGCCGATACCCACTCTTCACAGAAAAGGCCCCATGCTTCTCAAAGTGCCAAATTAAGCGATCCTCTCCCAGACCATGCCGTAATGGGATTCTCAAGATGGCCTCACAGTCCGACTCATCAAAATGGGCTTTGAGCACAGTCTCATTCCATCCACCCGATGCGGCAAATAGATCACTAACCGTACTAGTAGCAGGAAGCGACGGGACCGACTGTATTTGAAGAGAGAGCTCATTCGGCAACCAGTTTGAACCATAAATAGGCGTAGACCGCCCATTACCTATCCTCCACCGACATCCTCGAACCAATAGCTCCCGCCCCCATAACAAACTGCGCCAGACAAACGACGGTCACGACCTAAGACCTGCCTCCAAGAACCCGGACTGGGGAAAATAGCTGCCCCTCAGTACCGAACACAAAAGAGAAGACGGATCCTGCAGGACACGCCAACACTACTTAGCCAACAGGGCTTGTTTAAAGAGTTCCATGTCACGAAACCCCAACCCACCCATGCACTTGGGGAGGCACAGCGACTCCCAACTCATCCAATGAATTCGCCTTGTATTCTCGGACCCATCCCACCAAAATTTAGCCATCGTCCTGTGGATCTCTTTGATCAAACCCTTGGGCAACCGGAAGCAGTTCATCGTATAGTAAGGAATCGCCTGGACTATAGATTTAAGCAGAACTTCCTTCCCCGCTATCGAGAAGAATTTTCCCTTACAGCCCTGAATCTGGTGCCAGACACGGTCCTTTAAAAACTTCAACGTCCCTGATCGATTACGTGGCATAAATGAAGGCAAGCCTAGGTACTGCTGATGGCAAGGGCACTGGGGCACAGATAGGATTTGGCTAATATACTGTTGTGCTCCCTCCTCCGTATTTGGGCTAAAAGCAACAACAGACTTCTCGTAATTGATAGTCTGTCCTGAAGCTTTCTCATACCATATCAACAGATCCCGAATAACCGACGCTTCACTCCCATTGGCCCTGAAAAAAAGGAAACTGTCATCCCCAAAGAAGAGGTGTGAGATCGATGGGCTGGAGCGCCCCACCCGAAAGCCCGTAATCTGAGATCTCCGCTCAACACCACGCAATAGGCTGGACAGTCCCTCAGCACATAACAGAAACAAGTACGGAGACAGGGGATCCCCCTGCCGTAGACCTCGAGATGGTATCACCTGCCCCACCTTCTCCCCATTCAGGTTAAAGGAGAAGGACACTGAGCTGACACACCGGAAGATCAGATCAACCCACTGTTGGGCAAACCCCAATCGTAGCATGATCTCCGGAAGGAAAGGCCATTCCACCCTGTCATATGCCTTGCTCATGTCAAGCTTCAGCGCAGCCCATTTAGCCCTCCCCCTGACTCTTTTACGGAGCTCATGGATACACTCGAACCCCAGGATGGCATTATCCACCACACATCTCCCGGGAATAAACGCACTCTGGTTCTGTGAAATCAGCTGTGGCAGAATATTCTTCATACGGTTAACCAAGGCCTTTGAGATCAGCTTGTAACTCACATTACAGAGGGAAATAGGCCTAAAGTCTGCAACCCGCCGGGGCGCCTTGGTTTTTGGAATGAGCACAACCAAGGTATCATTAACTGCACCTGGAGAACAACCATGATTCAGTACTGCCAAACAGCTCTGTGTGATATCCGACCCAACAATGCCCCAGTGATTCTTATAAAAACTTCCCGACAACCCATCTGGATCGGGGGCTTTATTAGGATGCGTCTGCCTCAATGCCAAAAGAATCTCTTCCTCGGTAAACGGGTGTAACAGATCCTGGTTCATGTCATCACTCACAGAAGGATTTAGGTCTCGCAAAGCAACATCAAAATCCTGAGCACTCGGGCCCGATGAAGCAAACAGTTGCTGGAAGTAGTCAACCATCACCTGGGCAACTGCTGTCTTTTCCTGTTGCCACACTCCCTGATTATCCTCCAACCCTCCAATACGATTTACCCTCCGACGGTAAGAGGCCCGACAATGGAACCATCGAGTATTACGATCCCCTTCTCGAAGCCACAACTCCCTAGACCTCTGCTTCCAATATACCTCCTCCTCCTGTAGTACCTCTTCCAACTGTGCTTCTGCCTGGATAAGCAAATCATGAGAGTCAGTTGTTCTAAGATCAGCGATGGCCGATTGAACCTTTTGGTTGGCAATTCTTATGCGCCTCGGGAAATTCCCAGACTTTGATCGACCCCAGCCATCGAGTGCATACATCTCTTAGCCTTATTGGCAATAACCAAAGGCGTTATATCACCAGGCTCTCCTGGCCTTGCACCCCACGAACTATCAACCAACTGTCGCAACTCCGGCTGCCTAAGCCAGGTTTCCTCGAAATGCGTAATCCACTGGCCACTCTGGGACCAACACAGTGGAGGGGGGCTAAGGATTAGTTCCACCGGCCTATGATCAGACTGGCTGTAGTCGAGATGGTTCACCACATAGCTCGGATAAAGGTTCGTCCAAGCTGTAGTACCAAAAACCCGATCCAACCGTTCATAAATCGTTTCACCCCCTGGCCGTCTATTACACCAAGTGAAGCGGTCACCAACGAATCCCAAATCTAGTAGGCCACATGAATCCACCACACTCTGAAAAGTAGACAGTTCGGACAGCGACTTATCC
The DNA here is from genome assembly GCA_017139565.1 of Luffa aegyptiaca. Classification (NCBI taxonomy): domain Eukaryota; kingdom Viridiplantae; phylum Streptophyta; class Magnoliopsida; order Cucurbitales; family Cucurbitaceae; genus Luffa; species Luffa aegyptiaca. The sequence goes on from CM029397.1 coordinate 34,908,433, forward strand.
CTGCCTCCGTCTTTCTCATCCTGACATAAGATGGCGTTGAAATCACCACCAATCAGCCATGGCGTATCAGAACAACCCCTCAGCCTGGATAGGAGTGACCAAGTCTGAGAGTGCTGGTTCGTTGCAGGGAAGCCATAGAAGCCAGTGAACCGCCACCTACAGTAATCCCATGAGATCCATCCATCAATATGATTCTTGGAGAAAGATAGAAGACTGAAAGATATCGAGGATGCCCACATAAGGGCCAATCCACCGCTTCGTCCATGGCAGTCAACACAGAAACAGTTATCAAACCCCAGCAAGCGTTTCGCAGAAGACATCCTACTGGCAGACACCTTCGTTTCAGATAGGAAGAGCACCTGAGGTCGTTTCTCCTCAACCAGATTGTTCAGGCGCCTGGATGTTCGGGGTGACCCCGACCCCCGAACATTCCAAAATATCAGACTCATAACCCTGGGCGGGGCTGGGAACTAGCCACCACCAATACAGTTGGACCAGCTGCACCTGACCCCGCTCCCTCATCATCCCCTCCTTTCGACCTCTACACCCTCCACACTCCCTGCCTTCCTTTTACCATTGACAGATACTGAAGAAACATCTCGATTGGTCACGTCAGACAAGATATCCCTCGCCCGTCTCTTCCAATTTCTACTGTTACTCCCTTTCCCCACCGTCTCCACCCCTTTGCCCTGTCCCATAGTATCAACCAGCATCATATCCTCACCTCCCTCAGCGACCCCACTTGCAATCGCGACATCCCCCACCTTCTGCTTCCCCTTCTCCCTATCAGCCTGTGATGACATGCAAAAATGTCATCATTTTCCTATTAATTTTAGCTAGTTTTGTGCATGAATTGTGAGCTTTAATGAATTTTTATGTTGCTTTTGTAGAAAACCGAGTTCGAGAAGCAAAACCAAGAATTTTACCAATTTTGGGCATAAAAAGAATACTTTGGGTCATAAAAGAAGAAAAGAAAAGAGAACATTTGAGGTGGAGGCCCAAAAAGCCCAAAAGAAAGAAGAAAGGAGGCAAAAATCCACATATGAGGCTTCTAGAAGACCTAGCGTCTCGACGCTAGGTGATCAGCGAGGAAAAATCCAGAATCGCGACAGCGTCGCGACGCTGCGACAACTTCTGCTCCAAGAAAGTATGACGTCAGAGCGTCGCGACGCTGTGACGTAGCGTCGCGACGCTACTGACTTGTTCAGCAAGAAATGTCCAGCCCCTTTCCCTATAAAAAGCCCCCTCTCCCAAGGTGAAAATCATCCTATTTTTGGGGAGCTCTCCCCTGGCTCAATAGAGAGAAAAAGTGAGAAGAATTGTGAGGAAAAAGGAGGAATTGAGCGAGATTCCAAGGCTCGGGATTCGAAATGCTCGTGACGGGAGCTTGGGATCAACTTATCGGTTATTTCTTCCTTACTTCTTTGTAATTTCTTATTTCAATTTGAGTTAGGCCTATGGATCAAGATCATTTTGGCGAAATTATTCCCATTTGTGAGTAGATCTTGAGACCTAGGGTCGTTATTCTAGTTAATTGGATATTGTAGCGCAATTACTTGGATTATGTAATGAATTTCTTCATATTTCATCTATGCAATTCTTGCTTAATGCTTTTAATCTCTTGATCACGGATTAATCGATTTGTTGGTCTAAATTGATACTCGACAGAGAGAAATTAGATTAGATCCTAATTGCATGGCTAACGATTGCTTGGAGCACGAGAGTGAAAGAGAATTGTTAGAAATTGATTATGAAGGTTCTTAATGCCATACTATGATTAACTAAGGAGATGGACACATAAATTAGTTATGTTAGTATGAGATGTGGAGGAACTTGAAAGAGAAATCCGCTTATAATTACTTCTAGATTTATGAAATTGAAAATTATTAATTGCATATATCCATGTAATTGAGCTACAAATCCAAGAAAGCTAGTTAACACCCTAGGTCAAGCCCCCTTTGATAGGAAAATTCCTTTTTACTTGCATGTTTCTTTTTATTAGTTTCTTAAATTTTCGCTTTATCATTCGAGTTGGACTTCTAAATATAATCGAACATGATGGTTCTTGGTACTTAATGGATATAATTCAATTTCCCTGAGGATTCGATACTCAGAATACTTTCCGTTTTATATTACTTGCGGCCCGTGCACTTTGCGGTCATCAGCCAACCCCTCCCCACTCACAACTACCTCTACGCAGCCCCCCTCCCTACTACCCCTATCTCCCTGCTCCCCCTGCCCCCCAGCTTGAGCTTCCACACACTCCCCTGAAACACTAGTAGCCCCCTCCCCAGCTTTCTTAAGAACAACATCACGGTTCACCAGGCCCTCCGCAGAAGGCTTTGGAGCCTCAGGTTGCCAACTCACTGCACTATCCACCCTCCCTCCTGCATTCTTCTCCCAGTCTCACCAAAACCCACCCTGCCCTCAGCCAATCCCCATACTGCTCACCCTGCTGACCCGACACACCTTCACCAACAGCCCCGCACTCCCTTCTCGAGTGTCCCAGACAACCACAATCATAACAGAAATTTGGCAGCTGCTCATAAAGTACCGAGCACCGAGATTCTTTACCCTCTTCATCCTGCAACTGAAACCCCCTCCTCAGCGGCCGATCCATCTTCAAAAGAACCCGTATTCGAAGAATCGGACCCGTCCAGTCACCATCCCTTGAACCACCAACTTCTTCCACAATACCAATCTTACCACCCAAGTGCTGAGCCATCTCTCTCGTCTGCCAGCGCATAGGCACATTGTGAATCTGGACCCAAAAGGCACAATCATTAAACTCCACATATAATACCGACCCTGCAGACCTCGACTCCTTTAGGACCACAAGAGAACGATCAAATGCCCACGGACCCGTAGACATCACTCGCATCGTTTCCCCCTTGGATCTGAATTGAATAGCAAATAAATTCTCCCCTGCAGATTCTATACGCGATGCTCCATGGGCTCTCCACGCTGCCCTCATAACATTCCGAAACGCCTCCACATTCACACGCTTTGAGGAGAACACTTTCCCCACCACACACAGATCTAGCGTGCCCACCGACAAGACCGATGCTCCCTCCCCTGGCCGAACCATCTCCGCCTCCTCATCTGTCAACTTCCAAGAATTCCACCTGCTGACGAGATCCTCCATTATCACCTGGGCTTTAACCACTACCCGACCCCACACCCCCAGACACACCACAACACACACCACTAGCACACACACACCCTACTAGCAGCTGCAAAACACAGACACACTCCAACCACAGCCTAAGCAACAAACTGAGAACCACACAAAACACCACACACTTGCACTACACAGAACAGCAACCACACGAAACACCACACGCAGATCGAAGCACCCAACAACAAACTGTAGATCCAACACCACACCGACACCACACTAACAACACAAACAACCGAACAGCGAGTTGCCAATCCAGACCACCACATGCGCAACCGCACGGGCCCCCGTCAAGCAGCCACACCCAACCACTCGCTTCACTCAATCTGCCCAGCAAACCCCAATCGATCACACACCCAGCCACACCACCGCAATCCTTTATCGATGACCAAATACAACCTCCCAGCTGCCGCTCTTACCAGATTACTCGAGATTCAGGACTCGCCGCACAACCACACTCGAAGACACCAACGCGTACCAGACCCAAATTTGTCGCCCCCTCTCACGGATCTGCGTCTAATTTCAGACTCACAATCGTGCCCAGAAAACACACCTACCCCAGCCGCCGCCGCAGAAACAGACCGCAACGCCGATCCCTGCAAATCACAATCGTCCCGCGTACCAGACCCAAATCCGTCGCCCCCCTCTCACTGATCTGCGACCAACCTCCGACTCACAATCAGGCCCTGCAAAACACACCTACCCCAGCCACCGCCGCAGACCAGACCGCAACACCGATCTCCTCTACCGCACTCAAAACAAGAAACAACAGAGTACAGACCCACCGCCACAGTCAGACCGCTTCGAAACCACCTCGCCGTCGCGTCTCCGTCGCAGATCACCGCGCCGTCCCGCCGCCGCCATGCAACCGTCGAAACCCTAAAACCCCATATTGGGGAAAACCCTCATGTCGAGGGAAGACTCTCAAGTAGAGAGAAATTTTTCTCTTCCAAAAGTTACAAACTCACTCTTATTTAGTGGAAAAAATAAATAAATAAAAAGAAACAACGGTAAATTAATTATTATTTAGGTTAAATTACAAGTTTAATATTTGAACTTTGAGGGTGGTGTCTATTTGATCCCTTAACTTTCAAAAATAATTAATAGGTGTTTGAACTTTCAATTTTGTATCCAATAGGTCCCTAAACTTTTAATTTTGTGTCCGAAAAATTTAAATTTTTTTGAAAAATTAATTGATCTATTAGATATAAATTTGAATTTTTTCTAATAGTGCCTTAAAATTTAAATTTTGTATCTAATAGATCTATGAATTTTTAAAAAATTGAAAGTACAGAGGCTAAATGTGTAATTTTGAAAGTTCAGGGACCAAATAGACATAAACGTCAAAGTTCAAGGACTAAATTTATAATTTGACTTATTTTTTACAGCTTAAATTATATATTTTCTATCGATATGTTTTTACACATCAGTATTTAGTTCTTGTGTTCAGAAAGAAAAATGTCAATTTCTTTCTTTCTTTCTTCTTTTTTTTTTTTTTAAATAAATGTCAATTTATTTCTTATACTTTATCAAGTTTATATTCTATATTTAAGACTAGATTTGCCAACATGATTATAACTCACCGTTAAAGAAAAAAAATCAATGCAACTGAGAATGATATGACTTTGAAGTTGTCTGCTGCCAACAAGAGCTTAGCTCAACTGGCATAACCTAGTACTGATAACCACAAGGTCTGTAGTTCGAGTCATCCTTCCCCACATATTATCAAAAAAAAAAAAAAAAAGTTGTCTACTGAGAAAAGAAATCAAAATTATCCATTTAGATTTATTTGTCTTTTGGAGTTTTATAATTAGGGTTTTTTTTAACATACTTCAAATAATAAAAAAACTTCATTAATTTACCTAATCAAAATGAAACAAGTAATAAAATGCTACAAACAATAGAGTATCCTAAAGAGATAGAATTCTCAATAGTATCAATGTATCCCCAATTCGTAGAATCAGTGGTGCAAAAAAGTTAATGTCTTATTCTTATTTCTTCTTATCTAATGTGTTGGTGTGACATGAATTATTTTTAATGGTTTAATTTACTTATCATTTATCAGTCAAAACATAAGTATGTGGCTTTTCCAAGCAAAGAAAAAAAAAAAAAAAAAACTTAAGTATTCGTGGCAACCAAGCTATCCACACATTCATTTTTATAATATCTTTTCTTCTAATTGTTTTTTTTTAATTATTTCTTGAACTCTATAAATAGGTAGAAATTCTCAAGGAAGAAAGGCAACAAAGGATTTGCATACGGATCTCCATTGAGAGTAAGATTTAAATACTTTCTTTTTCTTTCATTGAAATAGAGTCCAATTAGAGATTAATATTTCTATTTCCTACGTATTTGATAATGTGTATGTGTCTTGTTTTTTAGCTTTTGTAAACAATCTTCAAATTATAACAATAAAAAAAAAAAATTCCCTTATTTGATATACGATCTAGTTGTCTAACGTGTTAATAAAGTTTCTGCTTTTATTATTTTTGGCTCTAAAAATTTTGAATGTCTTTTGTATATTAATTATTTGAAAATTCCGACAACACATGAAATAAAAAGAATAAAAAGTTACCAAATAGTTTTTTGTTCTTTAAATTAGTAATAGAAAATACAAAAACAAGAACTTACTGCAAAATATGTTATTGTTTGTTTTCCAAAAAATGCACAAAATTGGAATGAAACGTCTCAATGAGACATGTCCTTGATTGTTTTTAGTAAGTTTAATTTCTGTATGTTTTTCTATTTTAGATATATTTGAAGATGGCATACAATGTGTTTGGCAATCCCATCACAGACGAAACTCTAAAATCCATGCCTGAGTACGAAGGGAAAACTATAACACGTCTAGATAGAGCACGTGTGGCAATTCAGATGAAGAATGCTCAAGATAAAGACAAAAATGCTCGAGAATATGTAGAAAATTTGAAAAGACAATGGGGAACGGGAGTTTCTACCCTTTGCGTAGTGTACAATGCCACTGGTGACACCATAAAGTTTGTTACAGATCACAACTGGCATGGTCATATTGGGCCTGCTCCTTACCCAATTGAGATGGCAAATGGTCAATGGTGTGGTTTTCTTCATGTCAAAACCTCTGGAACTGCCACTGGCTCTTCTGCCGCTGTTGTATATGGTGGTCAAAATAATTCTGGTGATCATTGTGATTGGATGCTTGCTTGGTCCAATCCATGGAATCGATCATCTTCAGACAATACGGTCAGTTAGTTTTTGTTCTAACCTCTACTTATGGAGTTTCAACTATTTTTTTTTTTAATAATTATTTTGGCTTAAATCTCAATTTCATGTCCATAATTTCTATTTCATTTGATTTTTGTTACTAAACTTCTAAAATATCTATTTCAATAATTCTTCGATGGGTAAGATTAGAAACTAATTTATCAAAAATTCATGTAATGAGGTAAAATAAAATATTTTAAACTATATACATATATATATATATATATATATATATATATATATATATATATATATATAATTTCATTGATTTTGAATGCAAAAATTTAAATAATTATTACATTATTTTTATTTATCAATTGTTCGTTCTCTATTTGGGAGGATATGCGAAAAAAATATGAAGTTACCATTTTTTTTTTTTTTTTTTGAAAAGAATGAAGTTACCATTTAGATTTATATTTGTAATGTTATATAATTCAGGTGGGTACGATATGAAATGATCTCGAGTAATAAAAACTACTTTGGCCTAATCTAAATACATTGCAAAATTTTCATATTTCATTTTATTACATTATTAAAAATATTTAACAAAAACTTTAATAGTATTTGAATTTTTCTTTGGATTTTAATTGGTAATCTCTCTCTTTTCTTAATTGTTTGTGAATAACTTTCATTGATAGCACTACTCGTTTAGAAACTCGCTCTTGCCAACAAATAAAATAATGCAATGTAATTTTTTTTTTTTTAATTTTGATAAAATAAAAGATTGTTGTAACTGAATTATTTCTTAAAGTTTAAGGACTCGTTTGGAATACCTTTCAATTTAAATGTTTTTTAAGAATGTATTTTTTTAAAAAACAATTTTGTATAAAAATTGTTTAGAATTTAAACACTCATATGTTTGGTTATAATTTCCCATAAGTGTTTTTATACACAAGTTATTATATACTCAAAAACTCTTTTTAAAAAATTTACTTTCAAGTATTTCTCTCTAAATGGTTTATTTCTCAATTTCATTATTCAATAAGTCATTTTTAGTGGTTGCCAAACACTAGAATTCTTTTCGAAATGTTTTTCTTTTTTCAAAACTAAACATTTAAAGTTAAACCAAACATACCCTAAATTATTTATTTCATATTAGTATTCTATATGTCTATTTACATTTTATATACCACTATAATTATGGCAAAAATTAAAACTAATAATCATTTATTTTTTGAAAATTTTTGCTCTATTCATTAAATCCATCCAACTAATGATCCAAATTCTTTGCTCTAATTTTCACCTTAATTAAAACTACCATTTTCTTTGTAATCCTTGTGACTATCTTCCAAATGAGCAAAATACATATGCCTCTTCATTTAATTTAAACTCCCAAAAATAGAGTGTGCAACATTTGATTTAAGGTGAATGTAACTCATACTTTTTATTTTTCCAACAATTCTCTTATTATTTGTGTTCTGACAGGCATATACTGAAATTCGTGAGAAAGGACATTATACTGACAATGATCATTGGGATTACATCTCAAACTTATTATACAAATCGGGTCTCAGCGATTCAGACTCCTGGAACGGATGCCAATCAAATGTGATGACAGGAAGTGATACCAGTCCCATATTTGAAGGAATATGTACTCTCACTGGGGCTTGAGTTTCTCTTCATAGGCACACTTTTAAAGAAATGCTCCAAGCATTATAACTTATGTACTACTAAGTCCAATTACCTCTAAATAATGGCCAATGAAGCCTCTATGTTTAAGATCTTGTGGAGTTAAAACTATGTTGATCTCTCGCATTTAACTTTGACTTGCATGGAAAAAAATATTTAAATTTAGCCTCGAAATCAAAGAAAAATTTAGTATCTGTTTGGTTCGTGATGTGAAAATAAGGATTTGAAAACAATTAGTTAGATAAAAAGCGAACTTATATTTTCTCTTTTCTCTGTTTTAGAACACCTATTTGGTGGTAGACGATTCAAACATTGGATGATAATTTTTTAATTTGAAAATTTCAGTATGATAATGTATTAAGAAATGTTGTAGAGATGATACATTTTAAAATAGTTATTCCAATTGTTGTCATCTCCCCGCCTCTACTTGCTTAAAGTTTTCAAGTCTGATTCCATCCTGGTTTTGGTGTAAAAGGCAAATCCACCATCTTCTAATATTTTTTATTTAGCCATTTGGAGACTTATTTTGTTGGATTTTGAAAATTTGGGTGTTGTAATTTATTCCCTAGACGAAAAAGGCGACTCTTTGGGTTTCTTTAACGACACATGTCTATAACATTAGAGATTTGAAATAGAGAAATTAGAAAAACTAAGTTGAACAAGATTATGTATAGAGAACTTGAATTTTAAGTTATTGTTTAGGTCTATTGATTTTTCGAATTCAACTCGAGCTCGGAAACTCTTGCCTTCAAACATTGGGTTAGTTTAAGAAGCTAAACTCACCCTTAACCTATCCCACACTTCCAACATCCTTCCTATGTTTCTTTCCGACTTCACCACTAGGAAATTTAGTATATGCTACACTATAATATTTTAGACTCAAAAGATTATATAGGAATAAATGATTGTATATCATCTTTGAATCCAATGTTTTTAAGGTTTTTAGACATTGTTAGAATTATTGTTAAAAATTTCTGAAAAAATAAAAACAATGAAATACACTTGTTAAAAATATTTTTTGTGCACAATTATTTTGAATTTGAGAAATGATTATTAAAATTTGATTTCGGGTAGCTATTAGAGTGTAACGACCCGTCTAAAAGAAAGTTAAAAACACGCTGAGGGTCGCTACTACATGCATGAAAACGTAAAAATTTTGAAACGTTAAAGCGGAAGAGACTATAAGTAAAAATCTTTTATTTAATAAACTAAGCCCAAAAGCATAAGTCAATTACATTAAACGATTGGTAAAAAATGATGATAGACAATTTTTATAAAATTGAACATTAAAAACATATGAAAACATGGAACTAGGAAACTCGGTCCTAGACTTATGGGAACATGATCAGCAGCTGCATCCCATAGCCTAGCCAAGTCACTGCCCTCGCCACTCGTCTGATGTCATGTCAAGTACCACCTGAAAAGGAAAGTCATGTAGCATGAGTGAGTATATAAGAATATACTCAGTAAGTAGCCCACTTAAGGGTTAAAACTGATAACATGAGATCTAACAACATGAAATCTAATAGCATGAAACTTGAATTGGGTCTTAACATCATAGGGACCTAACTGAAACAGTCATACGAGTTTCTTGAAGGATTGAAATTCCGTAATTCCGTAAAGCGGAAGCGTGATTGGGACCGATTCGTAATTAATTTTGTTTATCTAAAATACTAATACATTGACAATAATCTTAGAACTATTCTAAATTTATATTAAGGCTAAGCATATAAAAATATTAGATCTAAATCTAATATATATAGTATCAAATTACTTACTCTCGTTGACGACTCAGATTAAATTCACCAACTGCTTGTGAAATAATCACGAACCACTGCGAACACCACCACTATGGCTACACCGGTATGACTCTGAGACTTCTAGAGGTAAGAGACTGGTGGGAGTCTAAAGGGAGCCTTCAGGGGAATTCTCTGAGAGTAGGAGAATGAATGGGATGCCTTTCACCCCATATAGGTAAAGGCCAAGACCTTTTCCTAATAGAAAAAGGTCTATTAATAAGTTCAAATCTATTATCTGAACAATATCTAATTTTAATAATTAATTAATTCCATAATTAATTAATTACCCAATTAAATATCATATATTTAATCTTAGGGATTTTATTAAAATTAAAATTAATATGAATCCAATTCATATTAAAATTTATTTGAACTCTTTCAAATATTTTCTCTCAAGAATTAATTTTTGAAATTAATTCAAAAATTATATTATAAAGTTTCATAAACTTTATATTATAATGTATCAATATACATTATATGATTCCCCTAAATAAATTGAACACTTTCAATTTACAATTTATACTTAATTGCCTCAAGTCTCTGGTTCCTTAAGTACCACTGATCCCTCGAATGAACAAGTTGTTTAGGGTCCAACCACTAAACAGGAGTTCCTCTCGGGCCAGGAGAGGACGGCGCGCCTTTGTTCAAGCCCCGGAATCAGCCCTTAAGGGAACACACATCTACTTACCCTAATAGGGGAAAGAGTGAATTCCATCTTGTACTGTTATGTTCCCAGCCCCCATTCGGTCTTGCCCCTAAAATGGTAGGATTATTGAGTCGGCGAATTGGCCACTCTCACCCATACAAATCTAAGGACAATCCCTCCTGAAAGGGGTTCATAACAGACTCAGGATTGAGATTGAGTTACCTAGGTCATCCTATTGAAATAGAAACCTAAACTAGTAAACGGCGTTACATCTAGTGGTTACTATTTCGCGGTCCGGTCTTATGCAAACTCATTGCATAGGATACCCCCACCCGCATGTCTCCTACATGGATGCTTTGGATCATTGCATCTGTATCGAATACAAGGTGGGTCGTATCACATAGTGTCACCAGGATAAGGTACCCAGCCTTATCCCTATACTATAGACCTTTTAGGTTGTTACTTGGACACCGATCCCCGTATGTCCCCACATACTAGTCAAAATTTCATTTAAACAACCTTGGATCTTAGTTTGTTGGTTTTAGGGTTTATTAATGCAAACTCGATTATTCAATAACCAAATTACTGAATTACTCAAATAACGCTTTATTGAGATCGATTAATTTGTTTCATTTACTATCTACGAGTTTTAGGGCATAAAACCCAACATTTCTAACCCTAGGGCCATAACTAGGTCCATGAAATGTTCTGTCTAGAGTGATTACTTATCCTCAACCTGTGCCAACTAGAGTATTTTGTTGGTCAGTCTGGTAAGACAAGTAAACTAGAGACTAGCTGGCAACCTCTAGCAAAACTACACCTATCCAATTACAACACCCCTGAATCATGAAAATACGGTGGAGAAAACTGGTGCATGAAAACATGCCTGAGTGCCATCTGGTGCACGATCCCGTGCCTGGGCTCAACACCGTCCTGAGATTGATAGAGCACACAATCTCGTGCCTGAAAATTGGGCTCTAACAGTCAACTGATGGAATGCACGATCCCGTGGCTGAAAAATTGGTTCCATCAGTCCTGAGATGGGGAAAGAAATAACCCTAGCTAACATAAGACTTAAAGATTCTTTAAGTCTACTTAGGGCCCTAAAACATGGTTAAAGTCTCTATTCTAAGTTTATTCTCGTCCATACATATGGTTCTCTAAGAGTCATATTAAGACGTGCTTGGAGAACCCATGGTCTATTCTAATCAGTCAGCTAATTTCCGCAAATCACTAAGCAGGGGATATTACTAAGCTTAGCCTCATCAATCACTGTAATGCTACCGAAAATTCGGTAGCATAACGGAATAACTAACCTATCCAAAAAATTGTAGACACTTGAAAAGCATAAAATCACACTTGACATTTCGGTACAGAAGTCATACTGACACGTTCAATGAAAATTCACCATAACCTTTGCAAACAACAACCAACACAGATAGAAATTCAAACAGTCCATCCACTACTAGGTCATTAATATTAATAAACTTCATGCTATCATCTCGACCATAAACTCAGTTAACTACACTTTAGCCCAAACTTCAAGTACACATACCATGCTACACACAAGATACCCAAAAATAGGAGTCTCATCACCTTACATTTAGCTATAAAATTGCATAATCTCATCATGCTTCAAACTAACCAAAAATGTTTTATAGAGTTCAAAGGCCAAACTAGTGCTTCAACCCAATCATGCTAGCATATAAAAATCCTTCATTTAAATGGATCAAATATATGAAAGCTTAATCCAAATTGCTACTTACATAAAGGCTAACTCAACATGCTACAATTAACCATAACATTCTCAACTATTCCAAAGCTTCCAAAAAGAACCAATCTTGCTTGATTAGATCCAAGGGCAAAACTTAGAGTTCAGATCAAAAAAGCTAATTACCTTAGCGCAATAGATACTTGATTTATGCAAAACAATTAGCTCAATGCATCACTGCTCACAACCTTGAACTAGTCAATCTAATTCACACGCAAGGTTCTAAAATTAGAAGCATCCAACTCTGATAATTTCTATTAGGCCCAACTTAATTTAAGGAGATTGAAACTTACCCAAATGAAGACGATGTTCGCCGTTCGGGTTCCAATTCGGCCTAATTTCATCGATCCAAGCACCAATCTCAATGGGTGCCTAAAATCAAGATATAACATCAATGGGTATTTAAATAAACATCAAAATCAACCCCGAACCTTGCTCAAAATCATTTACCCAAAGTCGAAATCGCTTGAACATGAAGGAACTTGAAGACCCATTGCTCAAAACGTGCCAAAAACGTCGAAAACAACCCAGATCGTCGAAATCGCTTGAACATGAAGGAACTTGAACAACAGAACAGCAGTCCACGACTGCTACATCATTGGAGGTTCTCCGAAAGCCACATGAATGAAGAGAGAGAGAGATTGAGAGAGTAATTGTCAATTGGAACGAGAAGAAAACAAGCGGAAAACAAAACCCATCACCTTTCCCGTGACATTGTAGTCAACAACTTCAATTTGGAAAACCTTCTCTCACCGGATGCAATTGTCACAGGAATAATTAGTAGTGGTTAGGAATCTTCTTTGTTGGCTTTTAGTTGATTTTATCACATATTACTAGTTGAGTTTAGTATAATTGAAGAAAAATTGAAACTAGAATGAGAATAAATAAGTTTTTTTTTTTTTTTTTTTTTTCATTAAACCCCATAAATTTGGTAGTTTTTTTTAGGGATAATTGATAACAATTAAATTTCTTAGATGATAAGGTAGAAAATTAAGAGGTTTTTGTTGGGTTTAATGTCCTATAAACTCGTAGTTTGTAAATCATTAAACATATTCTATTTTCAATAAAGACGTTATTGAGGTTATTCAGTAAAAGATGTTATTGAATATGTAAATTGCGAATGATTAACCTAAATCCAATAAACTAAGATCCTTGACTATAAAATGAATACTCGAACTATATGTAGGGACATATCGTAGGATCAAGTTCAAGTTTATAGTCAAAATAGTCTATAGTATAAGGATACGGTTGGGTGCCTTATCCTGGTGACACTATGGACGCGGCCCACTTTGTATTAAGTACAAACGATGAGATCCTAAGTCGTTCATGTGGAGACATGCGAGTGGGGGCGTCCTATGCAATGAGTTTGCATAAGACAGGACCACGAAATAAGTCACTTTCTCTTTATAACGCCGACTGAAGAAACTGACTATTTCTCATAGATGACCTAGGTAACTCGTTCTTAATCCTGAGCTAACTATGAACTCCTGTTTAATGCGAGATTATCCTTTGATCTGCATGGGTGAGAGTGGCCAGCATCGCCGACTCAACAAGCCTACCATTTTGGGGATAAGATCGAATAAATAGCTGGGGACATAGTTTCGCAAGACGGAATTCACTCCTACCCATTTCAGGGATAGCAGAGAGGTTGTTCTCTTAAGTACTAACTCCAGGACTTGAACAAGGGGCCCCACCCTCTCGTTGGATCGAGAGGGACTTAGGTTTGAAGGTTGGACCGCAAACCGATTGTTCATTAGAGGATTAGTGGAACTTAAGGAACAAGAAGTACTATAGGGGTGAAACGGTTATTTGACCTAGCTATAGCTACGAACAACCTGTGAAGGAACGACTTACTAAACATGGTTAAATCAAGTGGACGGAAATATATCTATAGTGAGGGGAGTGCAACTATCGGGCTATAGTGGAGTGTCCCGGTAGTTAACGAATGTTGGCTAGCTTAGATAATGAGATTAGTCGGTTAGCCTTGAATCATTGGAGCCCATGATCTATAAGTCCATTAGGTCCCCCTACTAGCTCATATCGGATTAAAGCCTAGAATATTTTGATAGGAATCTTTGAATCGTTCAAAAACGGGAAATAGGGTTTTATCGTAAAACGTGTTCGACACAATGATTTAATTATGAATTAAATTAGGAATTGAGAGATAAGGTATTTAAAAGTGTTTTAAATACCATATATATGTGTTAGGAATCATATATAATTCATGGCACTAGGTAATAAAGATTAATTGGATTAATCATATCAAAATTACTTGGAAATGTCCCAATTAATTGCCTTAAAATCAATTTCAATTTTGAATTGAAATTAGAAATGAATTGCAAGCTGAAAATTCAGAATTAAGATTCAAATCATAGTGGATTTAGTGGCATTCCCACTCTTGCATGATGATGCATAGTGGAAAACAACACAACCATGCACTAGATACATGTGTTGTGAATTAAACACCTAGAATCCACTTTGAGTTGGATTTTCACCATGTGTCTAGTGTCATGAAGCTTGTCTTTGCATGGAAGAGGTCTATAAAGGGTGCTTGAATCAGATTCAAAGGAAAGACAGCAATTTCATTAAGGTTATGCTGCTGAAATTCTCCCTCAAATACTCTCTCATCTCATTTCTTCCTAAAGCTTGTACCTTCAAGCATTCCCTTCATATTTCTTACTACTATAAGACTCCCACAAGTCATTCTAGGCCCAAGAGAATAGTAGGGAAGACTCTAGAGGTTGTCCAAGGAGCATAGGAGAAGAAAACACCACAAAGAGTTCCTCATTTGTGAGCTACAAAGGTTGGTGTTCTCTAAACTCTCTATTCTGTCTTTTATAGAACATGCATGCTTTAGGAGCAAAATTGAATCTCTTAAGTGCTTTCGATCTTCAATTGCTTCCGCATGTGTTATATGAACACCTGCAATTGGTATCAGAGCATGATTAGAGCACTTAAGTCGTTTTAATTTTGCTGTGGTGGGTATCTTTTTTAAATTGAATTTTCTGTGTGCTAAAATGGAAGTGTTCTGGTTTGGCAATTTTTTGAGCTTTCAAATCTTCATGAAATTGTAATTGCTCGGAAATGTAAGAGCGTTAATGTGTGTTCTAGAGTCTGTAATTTTTATAGAGTCATTAGAGTCCATATAGGCTGTAAAATCGAAGCAAAACGGGAGAAGACGCAGCAGAAAACAGCAGCAGAATGCTGCTGTTCGTGACAGCGTCGGGACGCTCTTCAAGTAGCGTCCCGACGCTGTTGAAGAAAAATTCCAGCAGCCCAGATTTTTCCAGATTCTGGTTCGGTTCAGCTGCTGTCCTTGGTCCGGTTCGGTTTGCCTGCAGCCGGTTCAGCCCCTATACACACTTTGAAGGTCGGTTCACTCCATGGAGGGTTGGTTCGGGTCGGTTCGTGAAGCTCGGGATTGATTCAAGCATTTTTTTATTAATTATTATTGTAATAATTAGTTAATTGTTTATTTTAAATTGCCAAACCATTCCATTTTAGCTTGATTTAATTTCTTTTATGCATTGAGAATGTATGGTTTAATTAGATTAAATGTATGTGCATTATGAGCATGCCATATAGTTTAAAATCCCACCATAGGAAAGCATGATCATGCATTTTTATTTATAATAAGTGTTATTATTAATTCAAATGCATGAGGGAAATTTCATGTTTAATTGATATAAGTGTTGTATTAATTTAGGGAGATTCATGCTTGAATGGTTAATTAAAATTGGTTTATTGATATAAAAGTTATATTAATTAAAAGATAAAATTAACCTAGCATGAAGCATGAAATTTCCTTAGAGTTTTGTTTATAAGAGTTATATTCAAATGGCATTCATGTTATAGATTAGATTTATAATTGTTATAAATCACATAGAAATTTAAAATCTATAACAAAGAAAAGTGCATGCTCACTTAGGGTTAAATTGAATCCAATTTCTCGATCGATTTCAATTAGATTCAAATAGGTCGATAAGCTTGTAAAACATAGGTTACAAGAGAACTCACTCGACGAGATGCTGTCTAAGGCTGGAGGTATTTAAGTTGACGGTTTACGGAACACCTCCTACCTGGGTATCGAGTCGGTTCTTGAGTTAAAGTTAACCCAGTTTTATGAGCATGCACGTGTGTGGTGTGAGGTTTTAATCGTTATCACCTAGACATCGTAAGATTAAATGAACTTAGACTTAGGGTTATTCAATTAGCCGGAATTCGCCTAAGTATAAGTATACCCAAAACCGTTTAAAATACTTAGTGGGAGGGGAGAGATATATCAAATCCATTTCCTTCTCACGTTCTCCCTTTAGTTCACAACGTGAGATTTATGCTTGGCCTCGTGTTGATTATACCTCAACTGCTCCATTCGGAAGGTGTTTGCATAAATCAATAACAAGGTGAATGGAGAAAGTATTTATAGTAAGTGAGTGAAGGAAGTGTGTCAACACATCCTGCGGTCTCCTCCGTTAGGTTGCACCGTGAGATTTTCATGTTGCGCCTGCTTGTATGCCCTGGAGCTACTAACCATTCGGAGGGTTGTAACATGGAGATCGGAACAACGCAAACTCCAGAAATGGATAGGATTACTTAGGACCATTTCCAACATTAGCTTTTCCATTCGGTAGCATTGTTGGGGCCGTTCTCTGTAATCTTAAAACGGCGGGTCACACTTACAAGGGTTACTAAGTGTTAGTAAATTCCTGACCAAACGTAACGATAACTAAACAACTATAGGAATAAGAGTTATTCTGGGATTAGTATTTAGTCAAGAACGTCTTGGTTTAGTGAAGGAGTAATTGACTGCCCCTCGGTAGCGGTTGCTCTAACTCACTAAAGTGTCGTTGCAAAATAATAATCCTGGGTACATTATTACTTTTGCTAAAACCTGATTGGATTTTGTCAAAAATGGTTAATAAAGCGATTTACTAATAGCTTTGTTTAATTTGTCAGCATGTCTAGCTCACTAGTACAATTACTCGCTTCGGATAAGCTTAACGGGGATAATTATGGAACTTGGAAGTCTAATCTGAATACAATACTAGTAATCGAGGATCTTAGATTTGTCCTTACAGAAGAGTGTCCACCTAACCCTGGCTCGTCAACAAACCGAATTGTTCGGGAAACATATGAGAAATGGACTCGAGCAAATGATAAAGCAAGAGTCTATATTTTAGCAAGCATTTCGGATGTCTTGTCTAAAAAGCACGAGAGGATGGTCACCGCAAGGGAGATCATGACTTCGTTGCAAGGTATGTTTGGACAACCGTCCTCGCAAATCAGGCACGAAGCTCTCAAGAATGTTTACAATTCCCGAATGAAGGAAGGTGCTTCAGTTAGGGAACATGTTTTGAACATGATGGTTCAGTTTAACATTGCTGAAGTAAACGGTGCTACCATTGACGAGGGTAGTCAAGTAAGTTTCATAATGGAGTCTCTTCCGAAGAGCTTCATTCAGTTCAGGACAAACGCGGTCATGAACAAAATAGACTTTAACTTGACTACTTTGCTAAACGAGCTCCAGACCTACCAAAGTCTCACCAAGAGGGGACATGAAGGGGAAGCAAACGTTGCCACAACCAAGAGGTTCCAAAAGGGATCGTCCTCGGGAACCAAGTCTGGACCTTCCACTTCAAAGAATAAAAGTATTCAGATGAAGAAAAAGAAGGAAAAAGGGAAAGGAAAAGCTCCAATGGGAAGCAAGGCAAAAACGAAAGCTGCAGATAAAGGAAAATGTTTCCATTGTAATGTAGACGGACATTGGAAACGCAATTGTCCCAAGTACCTTGCGGAAAAGAAGGCTGAAAAAGAAAAACAAGGTAAATTTGATTTGCTCGTTATCGAAACATGTTTAGTTGAGCAAGATAGCTCTGCCTGGATATTAGATTCAGGAGCGACTAACCATGTATGCTCTTCTTTACAGGAAATTAGTTCCTGGCATATGTTGGCAGATGGCGAAGTAACTCTCAGAGTTGGAACTGGAGAGGTCGTCTCAGCCAGAGCTTCTGGAACTCTCAAGTTGTTTTTTGGAGATAGATTTTTACTACTTGAAAATGTCTTGTACGTTCCCGATATAAAAAGGAACTTAATTTCTATCTCTTGTTTGATTGAACATGAATACCAAGTATCTTTTGATATTAATAAAGTGTTTGTTAACAAAAGAGGTATGCATATATGTTCTGCAAAACTTGAAAGCAACTTATACGTGTTAAGGCCAATTCAAGTTAAAGCTATTTTTAATACGGAGATGTTTAAAGTAGCGGAAACTCAAAACAAAAGGCGAAAAGTTTCTCCTAATACCTATCTTTGGCACTTGAGATTAGGCCACATAAATCGCAATAGGATTTAAAGATTGGTAAAGAGTGGACTACTAAACCAGTTAGAAGATGACTCGTTACCACCATGTGAGTTATGCCTCGAGGGAAAAATGACCAAACGACCTTTTTCAGAAAAAGGTTATAGGGCCAAAAAACCTTTAGAACTCGTGCATTCGGATCTCTGTGGTCCTATGAATGTCAAAGCACGAGGAGGGTATGAATACTTCGTCAACTTCATTGATGATTATTCAAGGTATGGCTACCTTTACCTAATGCATCACAAGTCTGAAGCCCTTGAAAAGTTCAAAGAGTACAAGACCGAGGTTGAGAACCACTTAGGTAAAACGATTAAAACACTACGATCAGATCGAGGTGGAGAATATATGAACCTACAATTCCCAGACTATTTGATAGAACATGGAATTACATCCCAACTCTCAGCCCCTGTGTAACGCCCCAGGTTTTCCAACCCTTAGCCTAGAGACGCTACTTCAACCCTTAAACCCTTATCTATGGAACTGAACCACTTAAACCGGATGTACCGAAAATTTCGGCAGCATAACGGCGTAAAATGGTCTGAACCAATTTTTTTTATAACACCTGATAAACGAATAAAAACACTTCAAACAACCACCTCAACTCCACCAGCTTCGTTTCAGATCCACAACCTACTCCTCTACACAAGTCAGGGCTCATTGAAACATACATTAACTCAAATCACGCAAAAGAACTTAATATTCACTAACTTTTATTAATACTAGCTCTAAATTCAAAAGAGCGGCAGCTAACAATTTTATTGCAAAAATTAATAAACAATGGAACTAAACTTAGGACCATAGACAAGCCACTAAACCAAAACTCACCAACAAATCCACAAACCACGAAACCAAACTAGTCTACTCAGGCATAACAAAAATTATGGAATTATGACTAACTCAAGCCTATCAAAACATAGGAAAGAAAGGCAACCGCCCTAGGGTTCCTCCTCATAGTTCTCCTCTTCCTCACCAGGATCCAGCTCATCAACGTAACCTGCAACATCTAAAATGTTTGGGGAAAGGTGGGGAAGGGGGTATCAGTACAACCGTCGTACTGGTAAGTAGCTCACACTTACCAAGCCACAAACAACAAACAAAGCAATCAACATGCTTTACACACGCATTCAACATGCTTTCACAACCACGAACAAGCATCATGCTTTAGCAACCACAAATATCCAACATGCTTTCAAGCCATAACTAACAACATGCTTAAAACGACAAACTTGTGCAAATGCATCACACACTATGCAACACACGCACTAGACCCCACATGATTTCCGCGTCATGCTCCGCAACTACATGATTTCCGCGTCATGCTCCGCAACTACATGATTTCCGCGTCATGTTCCGCTACACATGAATTTCGCGCCATGTGCTGCGCCACTTACATGATTTCCGCGTCATGCTCCGCTACACATGAATTCCGCGCCATGTGCTGCACTACTTATGTGATTTTCGCGTCACGCTCCGCACCTACCCCACATGAATTCCGCGCCATGTGTTGAGCCACTCTTACGTGATTTCCGCGTCACGCTCTGCACTCACAACCCACGTGATTTCCGCGTCACGCTCCGCTACACATGAATTACGCACCATGTGCTGTGCCTCACACCCGACTCATGCTACACATCCCCCATGCAACATGCAAGCCAGACTCAACACTAAACTCAACGGTCAATAAGCCTAAGACAAGTACCCATCATGCTTATACTTCTTAGGCGTACACGTCTCAAGCAATGCAATAAACACAATCCAAGTTTAACACAACAATTTCAAAGTTCACAAGTGTATTCATAACATTTCATACTCAGCATATATATAAGGAAAGCGGATAACAAACAAACATACTTCAGGCAGTCAAACAAGCTTAGTAAGTAGAAACTACTTACTTATAGCGCTCCTAAGCAACTCCAACAAGCCTAAAGCAGCGAAGACAACCTCCTAAATACAAAGGCAGCTTACAGGGGTTAGAATTTACCTAAAGACCATAAGATATGCTTGGAAAGCCAAAACCCACTTACTAGGCCCACCTCTTTGCCAAACAGCCTTCAGCATTTCCCAAACTGAAAACCCAAAAGCTTTAGTCCATGGGCAACCATGTCTAAGGCACAACGGGCCATGGGTAACGCTAAACGACCATATTTAAGGCTTTTCAGCCGCTGGACAGCTAGTAAAAAGATTCACAAATGACATTCTAAAAACTCCTAAAGCTTGAGCAATGCACATAAGGCCTCGATAACTAATAGGAGCTATTTGGCATGCTTCTAAACAACAGACAGCAAGCTAACGACTCACTAATCCATGCTTTAAGAACCTATAAGGGTCGGGCAAAGCTATATGGAAGAAGAGGCTAAATGGGCATTGATGAACTATAAGAACTTAACCAAAACAACAGCGATAACCCATTTATAATCATGCTCTAGGACTTATAACGGCTGGGAAACACTTTAAGAGCCAACATAGCTAGTGGGCAACAACCTAAAACATGCTTCTAAGGCTAGAACAACTAGAGGGTAGCAACTACAACGCTATAGATAAAGGGACAGCAAGGAACTTACCCAAACGGACCCGTTTCCACGTTAGGCGGGTTATTCTAACCTCTATCAACGTGCTAGAATGGTCCTTGGGTAGTGGGTACTCGAGTTGAAGTGTATCGAACTCAATCGAACACTTAGGCGGCGCTGCAGATCAGAAAATCAACTCTTATGCTCTAAACAAGGATGGGTAAGGGCTAAACTTACCGGAATTGCTTAGACACGTCGAAACACCCACGATTTGAGCAAAGACAGCGCTGCAGAACAGAAAATCAAACACCATTAAACTTAGCTTAAGGCCCAAAGAGGGCATGGGTAAGAGATTAGACTTACCAAAAATGCCAAACGACCTCGAAAACGCCCGAAATAGCTGCTGGACAGAGGCAAAAACGCGTGGAACGACACTTCGAGCTGCTGTCCGCGCAAGATCTAACCAATACAGACACGAGGGAGTTAGATCGGGCCTCAAATCCACTAGATCGAGGGAGAAGAGACTTACCCACGAGTTTCCTTGGCCGAAAAACGCACGGACAGAGGGGGATCTAAACCGAGAGGGGGCGCGCGAGGGAGAGGAAGATCTTCGGGCAGCGGCGCGCGCGACGACTGGCTGGTCAGTGGCGCGACAAAGGCTGGCGGCGGCGGGGGCTCACGCCTCACGCGAGAGAGAGAAGCCAAAGAGAGAGAGAGACGCGCGAAGGGAGAGAGAGCCGCGGGAGAGAGATCCGCGACGGCTGGAGGGTGCGACGGTCTGCTGGTCGACGGCGCTCATGACGGCGGTGGCACGATCGACGAGGACACCGGCGGCGGAAAGGCTGGCGGTGCTGAAGCTTCACGACAGGGGAGGTTTCACGCAAAAGAGAAGATGAGAGGGAGGGCCTTTCACGCGTGAATGAGAGGGAAAGAAGGAAAACTAGGGCTTTTTTTCTTAATTTCTTTTTCTTTTCTTATTTCCTTTAATCAAAACCCAATAATAGGATTCTAAGAATAGAACTCCAACTAAACCCCCTTTGATTAGCATAAACTTTCAACACTTAGCAACAACTTAATAAACTTAGAAATTAACGGCCTTAGGGAGAGAATTTAATCAACATAACGCTCATATTCCCTGAATAATTTCCCAATGCCTTGGTATTAAATTATAAATCCAAATCAAAAGCCCAAATAATAGATATATTTTCATTCGACTTTATCCATGGAATTTAAATAAAACCCATAAAGCACGGGGCGTTACACCCTGCTACACCACAACAAAATGGTGTATCAGAGAGGAGAAACCGAACCTTGTTAGACATGGTTCGATCAATGATGAGCTATGCTCAGTTGCCTGATTCGTTCTGGGGATATGCAGTTGAGACTGCCGTATACATTTTGAACATGGTTCCCTCTAAAAGTGTTTCTGAAACACCTTATGAGCTATGGAAAAGGCGTAAAGGTAGTTTACGTCACTTCAGAATTTGGGGATGCCCGGCACACGTGTTGGTGCAAAACCCAAAGAAATTGGAACGACGTTCAAAACTGTGCCTGTTTGTAGGATATCCTAAAGAAACGAAAGGTGGTCTATTTTACGACCCTCAGGATAATAAAGTGATTGTATCGACAAACGCTACTTTCCTTGAGGAAGATCACATAAAAGATCATCGACCTCGCAGTAAACTAGTATTAGATGAGATTTCAAGAAAAACTACAAAAGAATCTACAAAAGTTGTAGATCAAGCTGGTCCATCAAAAGTTGTTGATCAAACACATCCATCTCAAATAGTGAGAGAGCCTCGGCGTAGTGGGAGGGTTATAATACAACCAGACCGCTACATGGGTTTAACAGAAACTCAAACCATCATATCTGATGATGGAATAGAGGATCCATTGTCCTTTAATCAGGCAATGAATGATGTTGATAAGGACCAGTGGATCAAAGCCATGGATCTCGAAATGGAGTCAATGTACTTCAATTCGGTCTGGGATCTTGTAAAACAGCCAGATGGGGTAAAACCTATTGGTTGCAAATGGATCTACAAGAGAAAACGAGACCAAGCCGGTAAGGTTCAAACCTTTAAGGCTCGACTTGTGGCAAAGGGTTTTACCCAGCGGGAAGGAGTGGATTTTGAAGAAACTTTTTCCCCTGTTGCCATGCTTAAGTCGATTAGAATACTCTTATCCATTGCCACATATTATGATTATGAAATATGGCAAATGGATGTCAAGACAGCCTTTTTGAACGACAATTTTGAAGAGACTATCTATATGGCTCAACCAGAGGGATTCATAGTCCAGGGTGATGAGCAAAAGGTTTGCAAACTTAAACGATCCATTTATGGATTAAAACAAGCATCAAGATCCTGGAATATACGTTTTGACACTGCGATCAAAACATATGGCTTTGAGCAGAATGTTGACGAACCTTGTGCTTACTAGAAAATCGTCAAATCCACTGTAGCTTTTCTAGTTCTATACGTAGATGATATCCTACTTATTGGGAATAATGTAGGATTCCTGACTGACGTAAAACAATGGCTAGCGACTCAATTCCAAATGAAAGATTTGGGTGAGGCTCAATTTGTTCTGGGCATTCAAATCATTAGAAATAGAAAGAACAAAACGCTAGCACTGTCTCAAGCATCATATATCGATAAAATGTTGATACGATATTTGATGCAGAACTCCAAGAAAGGGTCATTACCTTTTAGGCACGGGGTTCACCTGTCAAAGGAACAAAGTCCTAAGACACCTCAAGAGGTTGAGGAAATGAGACGTATTCCCTATGCATCAGCAGTTGGTAGTTTGATGTATGCCATGCTGTGTACAAGGGCAAAACTTAGAGTTCAGATCAAAAAAGCTAATTACCTTAGCGCAATAGATACTTGATTTATGCAAAACAATTAGCTCAATGCATCACTGCTCACAACCTTGAACTAGTCAATCTAATTCACACGCAAGGTTCTAAAATTAGAAGCATCCAACTCTGATAATTTCTATTAGGCCCAACTTAATTTAAGGAGATTGAAACTTACCCAAATGAAGACGATGTTCGCCGTTCGGGTTCCAATTCGGCCTAATTTCATCGATCCAAGCTCCAATCTCAATGGGTGCCTAAAATCAAGATCTAACATCAATGGGTATTTAAATAAACATCAAAATCAACCCCGAACCTTGCTCAAAATCATTTACCCAAAGTCGAAATCGCTTGAACATGAAGGAAATTGAAGACCCATTGCTCAAAACGTGCCAAAAACGTCGAAAACAACCCAGATCGTCGAAATCGCTTGAACATGAAGGAACTTGAACAACAGAACAGCAGTCCACGACTGCTACATCATTGGAGGTTCTCCGAAAGCCACATGAATGAAGAGAGAGAGAGATTGAGAGAGTAATTGTCGATTGGAACGAGAAGAAAACGAGTGGAAAACAAAACCCATCACCTACCGTCGAAGGATTGCTCACGAACGCGCTTGCTACCGCCGTGTGTGTCTGCCTTGCTCATCGAAGATGACGCCGGAATCGCTGCTCAAAGGTGATGGAGGTGGATCCTTATTCAACCATGTTAGAAGATGGAAAAAAAAATTGAAAATGGTGATGGAGGGAGAGGGGAATCGTGAGGGAGATGGAAGAGAGGAGGAAGATGGAGGCTTCTTGGGTTACGTCCAACTAAAAGAGTGAGTTAGGGTTAGCTTTGCTAAAAGACGATTAAATTAAAAAATTGCCACCAAACTTCAAAAAATTCCATCCAAACCAATTTACAACCTAATTATATCTCCTAATTCAATTGAATTACCCAAGGCTTGTTCAATTAGACTTACAATTAGAGAAACTAACATTCACTTGAAATTAGCGGTGTTACATAGATAATTTAGTAACAACAATGCTTGTAAGGACATGTTTGTAAATTTAAAATTTCTTTAAAACAAAAAAAAAAAGTGGGAATTTTTTAAGGAATTGTGGTGGACACGTGTGTATTGGCAAAGTCGGTAGTTAGCAAGTGGCAAGTGGTAAAATAGAAGAAAGAAAAAAGAAAAGGAAGGAAAAAAAAGAAAGAAAGAAAGAAAGGGAGAGAGAGGGAACTTTTTCGGGTGAAGGGAAAGAGAGGGCCAAAGCAAAGAGCAGGCCTGTCCCAAATGAGATGAGACAATGTGATATTTTTCAAAATGAGGTCCTAAAATATTTTATAACAGACAAAATTGTAAAATATCAAAATTCATCGTATTATACGATTATTCTTCTATATATATGTGTGTGTGTGAAATTAAGAAAATGTTACCAAGCAACTATATAACATTGATATTTTGTTTAAAAAGTGTCATCCTCCAAGCTTTCTTTAAAGCAAAATCGTCAATCAACTCTTTCTAGTCAACTCTCTCCAAAATATCATTCTCAATCGCTATCATACCTTAAGCCTTTCCCGTGACATTGTAGTCAACAACTTCAATTTGGAAAACCTTCTCTCACCGGATGCAATTGTCACAGGAATAATTAGTAGTGGTTAGGAATCTTCTTTGTTGGCTTTTAGTTGATTTTATCACATATTACTAGTTGAGTTTAGTATAATTGAAGAAAAATTGAAAATAGAATGAGAATAAATAAGTTTTTTTTTTTTTTCATTAAACCCCATAAATTTGGTAGTTTTTTTTAGGGATAATTGATAACAATTCAATTTCTTAGATGATAAGGTAGAAAATTAAGAGGTTTTTGTTGGGTTTAATGTCCTATAAACTCGTAGTTTGTAAATCATTAAACATATTCTATTTTCAATAAAGACGTTATTGAGGTTATTCAGTAAAAGATGTTATTGAATATGTAAATTGCGAATGATTAACCTAAATCCAATAAACTAAGATCCTTGACTATAAAATGAATACTCGAACTATATGTAGGGACATATCGTAGGATCAAGTTCAAGTTTATAGTCAAAATAGTCTATAGTATAAGGATATGGTTGGGTGCCTTAACCTGGTGACACTATGGACGCGGCCCACTTTGTATTAAGTACAAACGATGAGATCCTAAGTCGTTCATGTGGAGACATGCGAGTGGGGGCGTCCTATGCAATGACTTTGCATAAGACAGGACCACGAAATAAGTCACTTTCTCTTTATAACGCCGTTTACTGAAGAAACTGACTATTTCTCATAGATGACCTAGGTAACTCGTTCTTAATCCTGAGCTAACTATGAACTCCTGTTTAATGCGAGATTATCCTTTGATCTGCATGGGTGAGAGTGGCCAGCATCGCCGACTCAACAAGCCTACCATTTTGGGGATAAGATCGAATAGATAGCTGGGGACATAGTTTCGCAAGACGGAATTCACTCCTACCCATTTCAGGGATAGCAGAGAGGTTGTTCTCTTAAGTACTAACTCCAGGACTTGAACAAGGGGCCCCACCCTCTCGTTGGATCGAGAGGGACTTAGGTTTGAAGGTTGGACCGCAAACCGATTGTTCATTAGAGGATTAGTGGAACTTAAGGAACAAGAAGTACTATAGGGGTGAAACGGTTATTTGACCTAGCTATAGCTACGAACAACCTGTGAAGGAACGACTTACTAAACATGGTTAAATCAAGTGGACGGAAATATATCTATAGTGAGGGGAGTGCAACTATCGGGCTATAGTGGAGTGTCCCGGTAGTTAACGAATGTTGGCTAGCTTAGATAATGAGATTAGTCGGTTAGCCTTGAGTCGTTGGAGCCCATGATCTATAGGTCCATTAGGTCCCCCTACTAGCTCATATCGGATTAAAGCCTAGAATATTTTGATAGGAATCTTTGAATCGTTCAAAAACGGGAAATAGGGTTTTATCGTAAAACGTGTTCGACACAATGATTTAATTATGAATTAAATTAGGAATTGAGAGATAAGGTATTTAAAAGTGTTTTAAATACCATATATATGTGTTAGGAATCATATATAATTCATGGCACTAGGTAATAAAGATTAATTGGATTAATCATATCAAAATTACTTGGAAATGTCCCAATTAATTGCCTTAAAATCAATTTCAATTTTGAATTGAAATTAGAAATGAATTGCAAGCTGAAAATTCAGAATTAAGATTCAAATCATAGTGGATTTAGTGGCATTCCCACTCTTGCATGATGATGCATAGTGGAAAACAACACAACCATGCACTAGATGCATGTGTTGTGAATTAAACACCTAGAATCCACTTTGAGTTGGATTTTCACCATGTGTCTAGTGTCATGAAGCTTGTCTTTGCATGGGAGAGGTCTATAAAGGGTGCTTGAATCAGATTCAAAGGCAAGACAGCAATTTCATTAAGGTTATGCTGCTGAAATTCTCCCTCAAATACTCTCTCATCTCATTTCTTCCTAAAGCTTGTACCTTCAAGCATTCCCTTCCTATTTCTTACTACTATAAGACTCCCACAAGTCATTCTAGGCCCAAGAGAATAGTAGGGAAGACTCTAGAGGTTGTCCAAGGAGCATAGGAGAAGAAAACACCACAAAGAGTTCCTCATTTGTGAGCTACAAAGGTTGGTGTTCTCTAAACTCTCTATTCTGTCTTTTATAGAACATGCATGCTTTAGGAGCAAAATTGAATGTCTTAAGTGCTTTCGATCTTCAATTGCTTCCGCATGTGTTATATGAACACCTTCAGTTTTCATGTTTAATTTAGCCATGGAAATTTATAAAAGGAGGAATTGGAAGAGTTTTTCTTGGTCGAAGAGGATAGAGAAGTGAAAAGGTAAGGAATTGATAAGAGAGAAAAGCTTGGTCAACTTCTATTTGTTTCCCAGGCACACACGTCAACGGTTGAAGATTTTTTTGTTTGGGTTAAACAACTTTTTCGATTTGGGGCTCCTAAATTTTGGGGCTCTGTGATAGATCACAACCCATGCATACTAAAGGACGGTCCTGGCAAAGAGAAAGAACTTGAGCAAGGAGGTTCTTGTGGTTTGGGGATCAAGGAACTTGAATAAAAGTTGAAGGCTGAAAGAAAGGAAAAATCTATGGAGTATCAACGCCCCAAAGGTGAGATCTGGCAAGTATTGTTGATTTTGAAAGATGAATAATTGTTTTAAGGATTTGTAATTGTGGGTTTTTCTTCTTGAACAATAACCTCCTTGAGGAAGATTAAAAGCTAAGAGTAGGGGAAATGAGGGGAAATTATGGTATTGGTAATATTCAAATTAATTGAATAAGCTAAATCAATGGTTTTAATGCTCAATAATGCAGGAATTGGCAAATTATCTTAGGGATTCCATGAAAATTTTTTAAGATTCTATGGGTTTTCATTCTTTAATTCTTGGGTTGCTTTGAAGTATGAAGATTAGGAATAAGAAGGGAAGATTTAACCTAAGTATGGACATAATTTTGTGGAGTGTTCGTGTGAGTCTTGCTGTGGAGAGTTGGACTGGAAGATTGGATTAGAGAAATTTAAAGAAAACAGGGAGGAAGAGAGCTTTAAGAAGGAAGAAGAGAGACAAAAGGGAGGAAGATGAATCCATGTGATAGCGAGCATAGCTAGCTAGTTTTTCCTAATTAATTTAGCTAGTCTTTTATAATTTAATGGTCAAAATTATGCATTTATGTGTTGTATTTGTAGGAAATATAGTTTTGAGCCAATTGGATGTTCGGGATGCGAAAAGAAGCCGAAGAATGAAAAAGAATCAAAGTTGGAAGATTGAAGATAAACCCATCCGCAGACCAGTGTCGAGACGCTGCTCTCTGGGTGTCTCGACGCTGACATTCTATATTTGGAGTTTTAAATCTAAAAAAAAAAAAAAAAAATCACAGTGTCGCGACGCTCTCGGCGAATTTTCCAGATTCGCAAAATCGCGACAGTGTCGCGACGCTACGACCAAAATTTTTCCTATTTATATTTTGCGATTAAGGCTTTTTGGGGGACTTCTCTTGGACGATTTGGAGCCGAAAAACAGAGAAAAAAGGGGCTTTTGAAGCTAAATCAAGTGGAGGAAAAGTGGGAAGGCTTGGCTCGTGGGGATCGTGACGAGGACGTGCGATCTCGGCTCACCTAGCGTTTATTTCTCTTTTCCCTTACTTTAGTTAGTTTTGATGGCTTATTTAGACTTAGTTGATATTGTAACGCGGATTATGTGTAGCTAAGTTTAATTCTTAGGGATTGAGTAGCCGTTGGGCACTTTATGGATTGATTTTATGGTTTTATGCTATTGAATTCATTTATGCATAATTGTGTTCTTAATGCTTTCAATTTACCGGCCATAAATTGATTGATGTTTGTGATTGAATCTAACTCGGGAGAGAGGATTTAGCTTAGAAATCATTATGCATAACTAGGATTTAGCTAGAAATCGGGAGATAATAGTTAATTCTAGAAATCGTCAAAAAGGATAACCTTAATGCCTTGCATGTTTAATGAATTTAGATAGGGATATCGGGTTCATTGCATGTGGGAGAATCATGTATGCTCGGGAGAGATATTTGTGATTTTAGTTTTCCAAGATTTATGAATCATAGCATGTCATTAAACCATGAATTAATCCATAATCCCAATTGGTGAAATCAAATCCCTAAGACCGTTGTCTCCATTAGATTGTCATACTTTTTCATTGTTTTGTGTTTGATTTACATTCATTCTCACTTCGTTTGGTTCTCTAAATAAAATTGGGCAAGACTATTTTCGGTAATTAAAATTGATTAGAAACCAATCTAGAGGACGACATTCGAATATCACATTCACTATATTATTACTTGACACGTACACTTGCGGTTAGCAATTTGCACATCAAGTTTTTGGCGTCGTTGCCGGGGATTTGCATATTTAGTCAATATTAATATCGTAGAAAAATTGTCCGGTCTTAGTTTAGGGTGTATTTTATTTTTTTGTTATTTATTTTTAGGTAAATTGCATTTTTTTCCTTTATTGTTTTTTTTTTCTTTTCCATCTTTGGATTTTTTCATATTTGTTTGAATTTCCCATAGATAGAATTTCCTTTTTAGTTTTATCCTTTGTAGATTAATTTTTCCTTATTTGGTAGTTTTCTATTTTGTTTTTGCCATATTTGATTTTTCATTCCTTATTTGTTTATCTTTTCCTTTTGTAAATTATTTTTAATTTTTTTTCCATATTTGCTTTCTTTCCATATTTAGTTTTTCCTTTTTTTTGTTTTTTTTCCTTTTCTATTTTGTTTTCTTTGTTCTTATTTTTCTTTTCTTTCTTTTTTTTTTTTTTTTTCTTTGAGTCTTAGACCTTTGTTCTTGTTGGGTTATCATTTGATTGGAAGCCTAATTATCATTGTTGCTTTAATTGATTTGAATGGCTTTTTATTCAACTCCATATTCCAATTTTTCATCTTCAAGTTATACCCCTTTAAAAGATAATTCTTCCTTAAAAAGCTTAGTTCAAAATTATATTGAGGAGTCTAGAGCGAGGAGTTTAAAATTTGATGAAATTATAAAAGGACTTCAAACCCCAAAGGAAGTTAGGGAGGTGGGATCCACTTCCCTAGGTTGTCTAGTGAGTAATGTGGCCGATGATTCATTGGCACCCATTCAAGAGCTTAGTTCTTTCGATTTTGCTGAGGATGAGCATTTAGGGGTGAGTTGCATAGATAGTGGAGAAGAATTTGAAAGTTGTAGCACCTATCAAGAACATGTTGAAGGGATAAAAGCCCCACGCAGCGGAAAGTATTACCGAACCTACTCAGAGTCTTAGATTCTAATTGAAATACCAATACAATTTGAAAAATATTACAGCAATAAATATATATTTAATGGGTTGTACATAGGCTATAAACATGCTAAAAGATCAACTAGATTGATCCTAGTGATCAAGGATTTCATAGAAAACTTACTTTTGTATGATCAATTCGCCTTTTCTTGCCAATAAGATTGAAGACGCAGCAACCCTCTTGTGCGAACACCACCAATCGGCTACACCGGTATATCTCTAAGACTTCTTGAAGCAGGAGACTTGTGGGAGTCTTTTGGGAGAAATCTCTGAGAGAAGGAGAGACAATGGGATGCCTTTCACCCCACCCCAGGGGTCCTATATATAGGTAAAGGCCAAGACCTTTTCCTAATAGGAAAAGGTCTAGGAATAAGTTCAAATCTATTATCTGAACAATATCTAATTTTAATAATTAATTAATTCCATAATTAATTAATTACCCAATTAAATATCACATATTTAATCTTAGGGATTTTATTAAAATTAAAATTAATATGAATCCAATTCATATTAAATTTATTTGAACTCTTTCAAATATTTTCTTTCCTAATAGGAAAAGGTCTCTAATTTTAATAAATAATTAATTAATTCCATGATTAATTAATTACCCAATTAAATATCATATATTTAATCTTAGGGATTTTATTAAAATTAATATGAATCCAATTCATATTAAATTTATTTGAACTCTTTGAAATATTTTCTCTCAAGAATTAATTTTTAAAATTAATTCAAAAATTATATTATAAAGTTTCATAAACTTTATATTATAATGCATCAATATACATTATACGATTCCCCAAATAAATTGAACACTTTCAATTTACAATTTATATTTGTTTGCTTCAAGTCTTTTTACGAGCTACCAGTGGGACCTAATGGACCTACAGATCAGAAACTCCAACGATACGAGACTAATCGGCTTAAACTCATTAACCAAGTTAGTCTCCATTCGTTAACTGTGGGTCATTCCACTAAAGACCCTCAGCTGCACTCTTCTCACTGCAGAATATTTCTGTGTCCACGGATATCGACCAATACTACAAGTCAGTCCTTCACGTGTGTTCGTATCCCAGCTGGGCCAAATTACCGTTTTACCCTTGGTTTACATCTTTGTCCTTAAGTCCCCAGTGCTCCTCTAATGAACAACCTGTTTGAGGTCCAACCAACAAACAGAAGTCCCTCTCGTGCCATAGAGAGGGTTGGGCCCATTGTTCAAGTCCCGGAGACACCACTTAAGGGAACACACCTCTACTTACCCTAGAGTCGGGAAGGAGTGAATTCCATCTTGTGTGATTATGTTCCCAGCTCCCCACTCGGTATTGTCCCCAAAATGGTAGGCTTATTGAGTCGGCGTGCTGGCCACTCTCACCCATACAAATCAAAGGACAACTCCTCGTGAACAGGAGTCCATAATCTACTCAGGATTGAGACTGAGTTGTCTAGGTCATCCTAGTGAAATAGAAACCAAGCCAACTAACGGTGTTACAGTTAGTGGTTAACTATTTCGCGGTCCGGTCTTATGCAAACTCATTGCATAGGATACCCCCACTCGCATGTCAACTACATGAACGCGTTGGATCATAGCGTTTGTATCATAATACAAAGTGGGCCGTATCCATAGTGTCACCAGGATAAGGTACCCAGCCTTATCCTTGTACTATAGACCTTTTAGGTTGTTACTTGAATATCGATCCCCGTATGTCCCCACATACTAGTTCAAGTTACATACAAACAACCTTGGATCTTAGTTTATTGGATTTGGGTCAAATAGTGCAATATTTAACAATAACATTTTATTGCAGAAACTAAATAACACTTTATTAAACACAAGTATAAAATTTGTTTACATTCACTATCTACGAGTTTTAGGGCATAAAACCCAACACATGTTTGTGAGGAAGGAAAAGAAAATGAGCTTGTAGTGTCAGAGGAAATTCAGGAGGTAGAGTTTGAGGTTGAACAACCGTCGTCTGTTTTATCTTCTTTATCCTTTGTAGAATATGATTGTTCCTTTTTCTATTCTAACGAGTCAGTTCTAGAGTCAGAGTCTCTTTATTTTGATTTTTCTCCCTTTATGCTTATTTTATCCAAAAATACCAAAAATAATTTTGTTTCAGGGGCCCATGAGAAGCTAGTAAGCTTGCTAGCGATTGTGAGATTTATTGATTCAAGAAAGAAGGGCCCAAAGAAATAAGAGAATTTTTATGTGCCTTGACAGACTGGACGAGCACGTCGAGCTAAAGACGTTAAACAAGCGCTTATGGGAGGCAACCCAAGTAAGTCCAGTTGTGTTTTTCTTTTAGCTTTTGATTTATTGTTTGTTTTTGTTTTGTAGGTCTTGGTTCCAGTTTCGCCTTTGCTTGTAAGCTTCCATAAAAGAGGACATCGTCATTCCAGGGCAGTATTGTTCACTCCTCCTACTCTTTTATTGTTCTCATGCTTGATTATGCCTTATTTTCTTTATACATTGAGGACAATGCATGCTTTAAGTTTGGGGGTGGAATAGCATGTTTGTGGAGCCCTTGAACATCTGAGTTCGAGCTATAGTTTTGAGTTTTCTTTGAATTGAGCATATGGTTGTTTTCTGGATGCTATTTTTGCATGACTATGATTTCCTAGGATAGGCTTTCTTGTCAATTTTCAAGCTTTCGATGAGTTGTAAGCATGAGTGCCCAAAAAGGGAGACTTTTTAAACTTTTTCTAGGAGATGTCTTGCATGAGTAGAGTATTTGTCTTGGCTAGATTTGGATTTGAATGCTTAGGAGCGAATTATTAGATTCATATGCTTGTTGTCACCTCGATAGGTGTAGGGAAGAGCTAAAGAGTTAATTTTTTGCAAATTAGCATGTTTGGTCTTGCTTAGGAGGAAAGAAAAGAATATATGCTTATCATGCTCATAAAGAAAAATCATTCTTGTTGTTACAAATTGAAAGAAAAAAAAAAGTCATGACGTATGCACGCAATGCAATGTTTAATAAAGCTTAGGCAAAAAGAGCTACCCCTATTGTGATCAGTTAGGCCAACCAAAGGGTAAAACTCGGGCTATGGGTCCCTGCAATAGGTGTGTGAAAGCTAGTGCCACATATAAATGCATGTTGTAATTTTCAATTATAAGCACCCAAGTATGGAGGAAAACAAACTAATTTGTTCCATTGATTCGTTAGTGAATCCTTAGTGCCAGTGTAGAGGGAAGATGAGTTGAGAGTTTAGTAATCCAATCCCGGGCTAGTAGAGTCTGATCTCGTTAAGTTAGATCTCGCTTGTGCAAGTTAATTTTGGAAAACTTTTGATTTGTCTCCCTCATTGGTCCTTATGTGCATGTCTCTTGATTGCTTGATTATTGACTTTTGAGCCTTGAGGATTGAGTCATGTTTGTTGCATCCATTCTTCCATTGTATGCTTGATTTTTAGTTTGCTTGAGGACTAGCAAAAGCTTAAGTTTGGGGGTGTTTGACAGCGAGCATAGCTAGCTACTTTTCCCTAATTAATTTAGCTAGTCTTTTATAATTTATTGGTCAAAATTATGCATTTATGTGTTGTATTTGTAGGAAATATAGTTTTGAGCCAATTGGATGTTCGGGATGCGAAAAGAAGTCGAAGAATGAAAAAGAATCAAAGTTGGAAGATTGAAGATAAACCCATCCGCAGACCAGTGTCGAGACGCTGCTCTCTGGGTGTCTCGACGCTGACATTCTATATTTGGAGTTTTCAATCTAAAAAAAAAAAAATCACAGTGTCGCGACGCTCTCGGCGAATTTTCCAGATTCGCAAAATCGCGACGCTACGACCAAAATTTTTCCTATTTATATTTTGCGATTAAGGCTTTTTGGGGGACTTCTCTTGGACGATTTGGAGCCGAAAAACAGAGAAAAAAGGGGCTTTTGAAGCTGAATCAAGTGGAGGAAAAGCGGGAAGGCTTGGCTCGTGGGCATCGTGACGAGGACGTGCGATCTCGGCTCACCTAGCGTTTATTTCTCTTTTCCCTTACTTTAGTTAGTTTTGATGGCTTATTTAGACTTAGTTGATATTGTAACGCGGATTATGTGTAGCTAAGTTTAATTCTTAGGGATTGAGTAGCCGTTGGGCACTTTATGGATTGATTTTATGGTTTTATGCTATTGAATTCATTTATGCATAATTGTGTTCTTAATGCTTTCAATTTACCGGCCATAAATTGATTGATGTTTGTGATTGAATCTAACTCGGGAGAGAGGATTTAGCTTAGAAATCATTATGCATAACTAGGATTTAGCTAGAAATCGGGAGATAATAGTTAATTCTAGAAATCGTCAAAAAGGATAACCTTAATACCTTGCATGTTTAATGAATTTAGATAGGGATATCGGGGTTCATTGCATGTGGGAGAATCATGTATGCTCGGGAGAGATATT
Source organism: Luffa aegyptiaca (assembly GCA_017139565.1). NCBI lineage: Eukaryota > Viridiplantae > Streptophyta > Magnoliopsida > Cucurbitales > Cucurbitaceae > Luffa > Luffa aegyptiaca. The sequence goes on from CM029397.1 coordinate 34,943,649, forward strand.
TGTGATTTTAGTTTTCCAAGATTTATGAATCATAGCATGTCATTAAACCATGAATTAATCCATAATCCCAATTGGTGAAATCAAATCCCTAAGACCGTTGTCTCCATTAGATTGTCATACTTTTTCATTGTTTTGTGTTTGATTTACATTCATTCTCACTTCGTTTGGTTCTCTAAATAAAATTGGGCAAGACTATTTTCGGTAATTAAAATTGATTAGAAATCAATCCAGAGGACGACATTCGAATATCACATTCACTATATTATTACTTGACCCGCACACTCTCGGTTAGCAATTTGCACATCACCATGTAATGGCACGAAGATTTTGGAAGAAGGAAATGCAACTAAAGAAGAAGAAGAGGTAAATAAAAGTTGCTAAAATATAAGGGAAATAAAATCAAAAGTGATGGATTGATAGTACAAGAAATTAAATGGAGAGAGAGAAAGAAGTGCTTGAAGACCCTATGTTCACGTGAGAATTGGAGTTGGGAGGAAAAACAACAATATTTTATTATGAAGTAGGAAATGGAACGTAAGGAGAGAGAAGAAAATGCTATTTTAATAAGAGAAAAGACAAAAGAATACTTAATAATATCAAGAGAGGAGAGAAAATGAGAATTTGGAATTTGGATTAACAAAAATAAATGGAAAATTGGTTCAATTGAACAATGTGAAGTTAATGTTTATTTCCTTATTGGAGATAGTTCATAAGTTATATTATGGGTATTGGAATTTCAGGCTGTATAGAAATTGGAACAATTTATGATCCGAAACATATGGGGGAAAAGTTCGGTGAGTGGTTATTTTATGGAATGTTTCATTACATAACTATTATTATGAGATTTCAAGAGTTATGTAGTTAAATTTGATTTTAGAGATTTTGTTATGGAATTTTTAGAAATTGCTATGAAATTATCGGGTAATACCAATATTTTAGCTGGAAACATTTTTTTATAAATATTTAAGATACTTTCCGATCAGTTGAGAATGCGATGAGTTGTTATAAATTTTCAGTATTTCGTGATTTTAGTCAGACTTATTGCTTAGAAATATATGAGATATTTATAGTTACTTTCTGAAAATTGGAAGTGTTGGTGATTCATGTGAAATCTCTCAAGTTTATGAAATGTGTTAGAAAAAAAAAAAGATTTTAGAGAAATTAGTTGATGTTGAGTTTTTATGTTAAAAGTGGATTGCATCCCACTAGATTTTTGTAGTCATGGTGATTACCCGTATACTATGTGAATGTGTTTCCGTAGTATAAAGAGAGGTCTCGGAACCCGCTCTAGCACACGCGTAGGCTTTGGGGTCGTGTGTTAGAGTGCTTAGCCTTCGTGGTTGCTCTACGTGCACGTATGACAGAGATTGGTTCTACTATGCATTTTGAGATTACTCGATGCATAGTATGACAGAGATTGCTCTGTTGGGCGTATTGAGATTACTCTACGCCAGTAGAAACTAGAGGTTTGGGTACATGTTTGGTGATAATCCTTTTTGGCTTGTGCTTTTGGTTTCAAGAGTTACTCCTGTATATATTTCCGTATGTTTTTATCATTTTAAGAGTTTTTAAACAACTCATGGTTTACATTGTTTTCTAGTGGCATAAAGTTTTGCTTAAAGAAGGTATCAATTTTCATGAAATTATTTTATTATGAACTTGCCACTAACTGGGCTGTCAACTCATTCCTTTATTTTTATTTTTATTTTTCCATCAAATTATTCTTGAGTTTCAACCACAGTTGACTGACAAGGATCTACTAGCAAGAATTTGCCACTAGTCTTTTCGAATCGATGCATATCATCTACTACATGTAAAATGTGTAATTATTCGTTGTGTTGTGTATAAGCTAAGAAAGAAAAACTTGACAATAGATTCCATTGCACTCTCGGAGTTTATTGTCGTCACAGCTCGTTTTAGGTTCGGTAGGGTGATCTGGGATGTGTTGTGACAATACTAATAATAATATTTCAGTAATAATTAAATTTCAAGTTCATCTATAGTAACTTAGTTAATAGTAGTAAAAACTTTTGTAACAGTCAACATGAGCATAGTTCAACTGCCATAAAGTTGTAACTAATGATCATGAAGTCTATGGTTTAAATCCCCACCCCACATATTGTACAAAAAAAAAAAAAAAAAAAATCTTTTGTAACAATAATTATAATTTAGTAATAATTAAAATTGAAAATGTAACTTAGCTATTAAGTTTTTAGTTATTACTATTTTTTTTCAATTGAAGTTTATTCATACTAAGTTTTTTTTTTTTTTTTAATAATATTCATACTAATTTGGCAATAAGTAAAAAAAAAAAAAAAAAAAAAAAGAGATGCATCTACTTCAAGGGAATAGGATCCATCAATTTAGGAATCTCTATTCCATAAAAAGAGTATTTTTTTTTTTTACAACACGTGGGGTGAAAGATTTCAACCTCCGACCTCTTGGTCGATGATACAAGTTTTATGCCAGTTGAGCTATGCTCTTGTTGGCTTCATTCTAATTTCTTATCTCATGCATTTCACAACTTTCTCATTAATTACTTTACATCTTTATCCTTTCTCTTTAATCTATAAATGAGACCGACAACATTATTCTTAATTATTTTACATTTTTTATTTTCTCTTATTTACACTACTAATAATTTTTTTAATAAAGAGAAAAACATACTTATCTATTCTTTTTATTAAACTTATATTTACATCAAATGCAAATTTTATATTTAATTTTTAATTATTTTTTTAAAGTAGACTATTTGTATTAAATAACATATACAAATAAAATTAGCGTATATTCTTTAAATAATAAACTATTTTAATATTTCTTAGTTGATGTAACTTTAATTTTATTTTTCAATATTAAATAATGAGAAGTTAATATTAAGATTACAGAATCAATTTTGGATCTTAGACACATAATTACATCAATTTGATCATACAAAGCATGTTGTTCATGAGTTCAAAACAAAGTTTTGAGTACCAACCTTTGTGTAGCTCTAAATTGGACCGGTTGCTTGGTTGTTTTTCCTCACCAACTGATCACGAACTACCAAGAGATCTTCCTTGCTATCCTCAGGCATTTGAAATGGATTGTGGGATCCTCTAGTGATGGAAATTGGAAGGGAAAGAATTTGGGTTTCAAGTATGGAAGGTTTTGAGGAGTTGGTGTTTTGGGATTCAATTTGGCAGCATAACTCTAACTTCAAGTACGAAGTTTCTACAAGTTTAATCACCTACTTATAGAGTGATTCATGCATACAAGAAGCCCCAAAATTTGACACCACAACAAGGATTAATTAGTGGGAATTTTGTTGGCTTAAGAAGGGGGAGTGCATGGGTTTAGTCACCATGCACTCCACCTCCTAAAATTAATTTCCTTTTTGAATTTCTTAAATTCAAAATTGAACTTAATTTTATTTAAGTAATATTCTCAAAATCTAATTTCAAAATTGAATTTATAAATTTAAAATTAATTCATAATTAATTTTAAAATAATAATTAATTTATTATATTATATTTAATATTTTGCGACCATTCCCAACTTTTTTTGAAACGAATTTTCTTGAACATCAATCCCTATTCACGTGCTCAATATTTAAATCATATTCGAAATTAAACTAATGTGTCGATAACATCGAATATGATTGACATTTATTCCCCAAATTGAATTCTAGCGATTCGAACTCTCCCATATGTTGTTCCAAAGTGTGTTCCTATATGAACTAGCAAGGGGACCTAATAGACCTATAGATTATGGGCTCCAACGATTCGAGGTTTAACTGGTTAAACTCATTGACCTAGTCAACCAACATTCATTAACTACCGGGACACTTCACTATAGCTCAGTGGCTGCACTCCCCTCACTGTAGATATATTTTCATCCACTCAATATAACCATGATAAGTAAGTTGACCCTTCACAGATTATTCGTAATTATAGCTAAGTCAAAATGTTCGTTTTACCCCTATAGCACTTCTTGTTCCTTAAGTCCCACTGATCCTCTAATGAACAATTGGTTTATGATCCAACCAGCAAACAAAGTCCCTTTCGGGCCAATGAGAGGTGGGGCCCCTTATTCAAGTCTCAGATTCAGTACTTAAGGGTACAACCTCTTTACTATTCCTATAACGGGTAGAAGTGAATTTTGTCTTGCCAGACTGTTGGGGTTTATGTCCTAAAACTCGTGGATAGTAAATTTAACAAAGTTATATATAAAACATTATTGAAATAGTTCAATTTCTGGTTGTCGAAAGGTTAGTTTAACTATGCATTTATTAACCTAAATCCAATAATCTAGAATCCTTAGCTATGATATGAAACACTCGAACTATATGTAGTGACATAAAAGTGGATCAAGTTCGAGTGATAGCCTAAACGGTCTATAGTATAGGGATAAGACTGGGTACCTTATCCAAGGAAAAACTATGTGACGCGGCCCACTTTGTTTTAGTACAAACGATGTGATCCTAAATCGTTCATGTAGAGACATGCGAGTGGGGACATCCTAGACGAAAGAGTTTTTATAAGACCGAACCGCGAAATAAGTCACTTTCACTTTATAACGCCGTTTACTGTGAAATTGACAATTTCAAGTGATGACCTAGGTAACTTGATCTTAATCCTGAGCTAACTATGAACTCCTGTTTATTCGAGATTATCCTTTGATTTGCGTGGGTGATAGTGGCCCAATAGCGCCACTCAACAAGCCTACCACTTTGGGGATAAGACCGAGTAGATAGCTGGGGACATAGTCCCGCAAGATGGAATTCACTCCTACCCGACTTTAGGGGTAGTAGAGAGGTTGTTCGCTTAAGTGCTGACTTTTGGACGTGAACAAAGGCGCGCCGCCCTCTCATTGGCCCGAGAGGTTTTAGGTTTAGTGGTGGGACCACAAACCCATTGTTCATTAGGGACTCAGTGGAGGCTTAAGGAACAAGAAGTGCTATAGGGATAAAACGGACTTTTGACCTAGCTATAGTTACGAACAACCTGTGAAGGATTGACTTACTAATCACGGTTATATCGGGTGGACAGAAATATATCTATAGTGAGGGGAGTTCAGCTACAGGCTATAGTGGAGTGTCCCGTTAGTTAACGAATGTTGGTTAACTAGGATTGAAAGAGTTCAACCGGTTAATCTCGGATCGTTGGAGCCCATGATCTGTAGGTCCATTAGGTCCCCCTACTAGCTCAAACTGTTGGGTTTTATGTCCTAAAACTCGTAGATAGTGAATATAAACAAATTGTATACTTGATTCAATAAAGTGTTATTGAGTTTCTACAATAAATTGTTATTGTTAAATATTGCACAATTTGACCCAAATCTAATAAACTAAGATCCAAGGTTGTTTATATATAACTTGAACTAGTATGTGGGTGGTGCGGCAGAGGCTGAATTAATAGATGTGAGATAATAAAAATAAACTCAGCTAACCCTAGTGCAAGTATATAGTGTCGCACGTAGTAATAAAAAACCTTAGAAGTATTCCAAGGGTATCGATCCCACGAGGACTAAACTGGAAATTCAGATTTAATGAAGAAACTGCTCAAATGATTGCTTTTGAAAAAGGTAACCAAAGAAAATAAGTTGATTGATTGGGTTTTTGAAAAGATAAATAAAACAAGCAAGTAAATGATAAAGAATAACAATAATAAACACCGAGGTATTTAACATGGATTCATCCCTAAGGCAATAACCATAGTCATGCAATATTTAACCTAAGCCTATTCAATGCATTCGGTCAAATTTAACTTCTATTTGGCCTTGCTCCCAAGAACCGTTAGAAGGCTAAGTGAGTACCGTTATGCACATTTCTGTGACTTGACTACGACATAGATAATTCACGAATGCAACCTATAACCCTATAGTCGATATAGGGTGCCTTAGGCAGCTTGCCCTATACCGCCGAACAATCTCTTTCGAGCTTTTTCTCCTATATCACCTTTATGAGAACCGATATCGTTTGTCCCTTTCGAGATCAAACTCACATAGCATGCAAAGTCTAAGTGATCAAGTTAAACTTAGCAAGATTAGAGTGATAATCAATAAAGAATGACATGCATTGAACACAACTTAAGCAAATAAAACACTTTCAAGCCATTAAACCATAAGAGAATTCACCACATTGAACCCCTCAACGAAATTTAGCTACTCATGGTGAGATAAAGAGCAAATGAACACATTTTCATTGAAATAAGAATGTAAAGAATACAAAATAATGAAAAGTATCACAAGCTGGAAATAAAGAAGATAGCTAAATATTATGGGTTTTCTATTTACTCAATCTTTCTAGAGTTCGCTAAGACACTCCACTCTCTCGCTTTTACAAGTGGGAATGGGTGAAAATCCCTACAAACCCTAAGGTTTGATGTCTAACTCAGGTTAGAATTCAGTCATCTAAGAAGGACCTCGGGCATCTCTACTCATAGGCGTCAACTAGGGTTCTGTCACCACCCTCTTCTTCCAAATGAGTTCTACTTGAATTTTACTTCGAATCTCGAGCTTATATAGTGTAGAAAATGGTTGAGGAGCTGCGAAATAGGTGCTAGTAGGTTGCCCAGTCGGTTTCGGGGTCAAAACAGCCAGTTAGGTGCGAAGAAGACTCGTCAACAACGACTCACGGACGACTCGGAACGACCTCAGTTTTTCCAGAAATGCGGTCGCATTTCATTTTGCCTTCCCAAACTAAGTCAAATTCTCTTAAAATCAAGTCTTTTTAAGCATAAATGAGCATAATTTGACAAAAGTGATTCTCAACACCCTAACTTATCAACTTTAACATATTTTGAGCTCGGGAATAGTAAAATTGACCAAAACATACAATATTTGACCAAGGAATGAGCTAATTATAAGGGCAAAATAGGTATATTTTTTACCCTTATCACACCCCCAAACTTAACTCATTGCTTGTCCTCAAGCAATTGCAAATCAAAATGTTAGAGATCAACTCTTTAATTGCAAATCAAAATGTATGATCTGAATATTAATTGCGAATCAAAATGTTAGAGTTCATGTATAGTAATCACTCATGGTACTAGTATCAACTTTTCATTTCAAATCAAGTGACATGGAATCAAGTAAACATGTTTTTCAAGATCGTTTTCTAAAAAGTTTGCCTTTCAGGAGAGAGTTCTACTCTAGTGCCAGTCACAACGTCTGAGTTTCCTAAGCATGAAGATTTCTATTGTTCTTTTTCAAAGCAAAACTCTCTCTAATCCATCCTAATTAACCAATGTGCTTAAACTACCTAACTTCTACTCATAGAGCCTAGTGTAGTCCTTTTAGTTAAGAAAACAATCTTGAGAAAAACATGAGCATACATGAACTACTAGACCTTTTCCATCTCCCCCAAACTTATTTGACTGCTGGTGCTCCTTTTATTTAACTTCTTTTTCTCCCAAGAGTATCCTTGCTGTCATTTTTACCTTCGTTCTAGCTTATCGACACTTTGTGGTGAAGATATCTAGCTACGAGCAAAGTTCACAAGCTTGGAATGATACTCACTTCCCTAGGTAAACCTTTCATGCAGTGGCAAACCATGGGTGTCATGAATGCCCCTGGTTACTCAGTAAACCCTAGGAAGGAGGAGTAACTCTCGGTTTTCATTTTCATTTTTTTTTCAAATACTGAGCACATATTCTTTCCAGCAGTACAAATTTACAAAAGATATTTACATAGTAAGCATAAAGCACCCCCCCCCCCCCAAACTTAAAGGTAGACAATGTCCTCATTGGCTTGTTTTTGAGGCGGGCTTAACATGGGGCTTTTTGTTTTCAAAACATCAAGGCTAAACTCTCCTAGAGTGTTAGAAAGGTTAAACACGAGAAAGTTTAGACTCTAAGAAACACTACAACAAATTATACTTTTAATGTCGGATGGAAAAAAATTTGCGAGTCTTTTAATGTCGGACGAAAAAAACGCGCGACCTTTTAATGTTGGATGGGCGTTTGAAAATTTTTGAACTTTTAATGTCGGGCATTGCCCAACATTAAAGGTTTATTTTTAAAAAAATTAATTTGTGGTTTTTTTTAAACGAAAGTTTCTCTCTCTCCATACAACTTTACTTTCTATCTCCCCGACATTTCTCTCTTCCCCCTTCTCTCGTCTTCACTTTCCCCTTCTCTCGTCTTCGCCGACTGGAAGCTTATCGACGGCGACTGGAAGCTCACCGGTGGTGACTTGAAGCACTACATCTCTGGCGCGGTTCCTTCCTCTTTCCCTTTTTCTTTAAACCTCAGACTGCCATATCAGAGATTTTCCCTCAAAATCGCTCTCAAATAGCTTCCATTTCAACGATTTACAGGTTCTTTCTCTCTTTTTGTTTCTGGGTCTTCCCCTGTTTTTCCCCTTCTCTTATCAATCTCTGTTGACTTGGGAAATTTATTTTCCGAGACTTAGGGCTAGGGTTTACATTCAGGAAAGCTAAAGATGCAGCAACCACCGCAAATGATGCCCATGATGCCTTCGTTTCCCCCCACCAATATCACCACCGAGCAGATTCAAAAGGCAAGCTCTTTCTCTTTCTTCTTTACTTTTTACTCAAACGCCTGTATTTGCACATATGGTAGTGTAGTAATGACTTCTCCTTGATTTGATGGAGCTTTGTTTATGGCCCTGGATGTGATTTTGAAAGAAAAATTCTTTTGTTCTTGATGAGTTATTAGCTTTTACATGAATGGCTCCTTTAATGGCTAGATGTCTGCTGGCAAGAACCAAGTAAAGTGATTTAATTTATTTTTAATTTAAATCTAGGTCATATTGGGCTATTTCAAATGTACAGGAAGTTCTACTTCCAGATGGTAGTTTTTCCAAAAGTTTGGCTAGTTGTGATAACGAAGCCATGGCCAATGATCCCACTTTGTTGCTTCCAGTGACAGAGGCCAAGACATGTATGGAGTCATTCAAGGAAGGGAGTTAGATTAATCAAACAAGGTAATAGTCGTTTCTCACGAAGCATGATTGTTGTTGGAAGATTGTTTCCAAGGTCACTCTTGGTACAAATGTAACCTTAATTACAACGTGAAAGCAAATTTGAGAAGAACAAAGTAACTTACCAAATAAGTATGGTAATCTATGTTAAGGAACATTGTTAATTTAGCCTCTTATTTAAAATTAGAAATAAGGGATTTGTCCTAAAAGAAGTGGCTTTCTGTGGTTGGGAAGGTTATGTTGTCTTCAGAATGACCATTTTTCATCTTGATTTTACTTGGAAAGACTATCTCGTTCTCTTGTACTTGGTTTTACATATATACTAGACAAATTCTTGCAATTCTAAATCAGTTACATGAAAGTTGCTTCAGGAAATTATCATTTATTGTCTTCAGAATGACCTTCTTGTTTGGTCTAAATACAGTTGTGGGACACTTACTAAGGGATATCAAGGATACCACCATTAGTACACTTGCTAATCAGGTCTAATTTCTTACCATTACTTGTCTTGCATTGCAGTAATCTCCAATCAATTTTCTTTTACTCAAACTGTTTCCTTAAATTTTGTGATTGACTTGATGTATTAAGCTTCAACTTTTAGATGACAGCATTAGGTCACAAAGGCATTCACTAATATAAATGATATTTTATAGGTTACAGGAAAATTTACTACTTTAAAAGGCTTGGATGCACAACTACATGAGACTTGTGGCTACCTTGATCTTTTTATTGATGAGGAAGCTTCCATTAAATCACGAGATTCTTTACCATTTACAAGTGCCACTTTCTCTACCCTTTTTCCGTGGGATTTTTTTTAATACATCTCACTGCTTGATATTGATTTACCTAGGTGTGTGTATTATACTATGTATTTGAGTGCATCAATCTTAGACATGGGTTAACATTGATAAGTTCAAAAAAAAAAAAGTTTTAGTTGTTATAAGTGTAGTTTCATTGAGTTGTAATTATAACTTTAGTTCCACTCATTTTCTATTGAGTTGTTGTGTTTATGTGGTTCATTATGTTGTTGCATTTAGTTGTTTTAACGATTTAGCTGTTGACATTGAAACTGAGAAATTAGAACTATGGTAAGGTTAGTTTCTTCTTAGTCATTCTTTCTCGAATCAGACAAAGTGCCAAAAAGAAAAGCCGGGATATGTTAATATTGTATGTCTATATCCCTGTTAATAGCTTCAATACCTTTTACTGAAATTCTGTTGAGATATAGTTGTGGTTATTGTTGGCTTGAAGTTTATATGCAAACAAAATTCTTGCATCTACTTAGTGTTTGGAAGAACATTCTCCTTCTTTTCTATTTAAAAAGTTTCTAACTAGTATTTCTTTATTTTATTTTCTTCTCTTAATAGCTTCTTCAAAACTATAAAGTTCGTTTTGTGCCTGAAGACTGCCATGGCCAACCAATTGAGTTAAAAGGAAAGTATCTTTTTCATTAGGTAGCCTCCATGATAAGCTCTTATTGAGGAACTAAATAGACGGATATCGAACTATACTCAAATTGCACGGAGGAACCATGAGTGAGTTTGTATAAGAAAGGGCTGAAACGAAATATAATTGGAATGGCTACAGGAGACTTTTTCAGATGGTGCATGAGTTGAAGCTCAAATTACTAAGTGAGTTTCTTTTGTTGTGATTCTGCTGGAATTTTGCCTTGTTTGTCAGCTGGTGTTTGATTGTGTCTTGCTGTGAATGTGTGGCTTTAGCTTTGGCTGTTTGAATTGAATGGTTGGTTTGAAGCTTCCTGAAGGTGTACATATTACACATGCGGAAGCAATTGAAGATCGAAAGCACTTAAGACATTCAATTTTACTCCTAAAGCATGCATGTTCTGTTGGGATTGGTGTCCTAAAACTCGTAGATAGTGAATGTTAAACGAATTATATACTTATTCGATAATGGCGTTATCGAGATTAATTCAGTAAAGTTATTACTGAATAAAGTAAATTGCACATATAATAACTCAAATCCAATAAACTAAGATCCATGGCTATAGGATGAACACTTGAGCTTTATGTAGAGACATAAAAGTGGATCAAGCTTGAGTAATAGCCAAAACGGTCTATAGTATAGGGATAGGGTTGGGTACCTTATTCTGGGGACACTATGAGACGCGGCCCACTTTATAGATGGTATAGACGATGTGATCCTAAATCGTCCATGTAGAGACATGCGAGTGGGGGCGTCCTATGCAATGAGTTTGCATAAGACCAGGACCAAGAAATAAGTCACTCTCGCTTTATAACACCGTTTACTGACGAGACTGACTATTTCATATGATGACCTAGGTAACTCGATCTTAATCCTGAGCTAACTATGAACTCCTGTTTATTCGGGCTTATCCTTAGATCTGCATAGGTGAGAGTGGCTCAGTATCGCCGACTCAATAAGCCTCCCATTTCAGGGATAGGAACGGGTAGATAGCTGGGGACATAGTCGTGCAAGAAGGAATTCACTCCTACCCGAATAAGGGATAGTAGAGAGGTTGTTCCCTTAAGTGCTGACTCCGGGGCTTGAACAAAGGGATCCCGCCCTCTCATTGGCCCGAGAGGGACTCGGTTTATTGGTTGGACCATAAACCAATTGTTCATTAGAGGATCAGTGGGACTTAAGGAACTAGAAGTACTATAGGGGTAAAACGGCTTATTGACCTAGCTATAGCTACGAACAACCTGTGAAGGATCGACTTACTAATCATGGTTAAATCAAGTGGACGGAAATATATCTATAGTGAGGGGAGTGCAACTATCGGGCTATAGTGGAGTGTCCCGATAGTTAACGAATGTTGGCTAGCTTAGACAATGAGATTAGTCGGTTAGCCTCGAATCGTTGGAGCCCATGATCTATAGGTCCATTAGGTCCCCCTACTAGCTCATATCGGAATTAAGCCTAGAACAAAAGATAGGAAGCTTTGAATCGTTCAAAATCGGGAAAAAGGGTATTATCGTAAATTGTGTTTGACACAATAATTTAATTATGAATTAAATTAGAAAATGAGAGATGAAGTATTTAAAAGTGTTTTGAATACTTTATATATGTATTAGGAATCATATATATGGAATTGCACAAGATAACAAAGATTAATTAGATTAATCATATCAAAATTAATTTGAAAATTTTCAAATTAATTACCAAGCAATCAATTTCAATTTAGAATTGAAATTGGGGGTAATTTGCAAGCTTGAAATTTGATTTCAATTTGAATTTAGTGGATTTAGTTGGAAATCCACTTAATGCATGATCATTCAAAGTGGAAAGACAACTCACTCATGCATTGTTGCATGTCTTGTGTAATGTACACCTAGAATCCACTTGAGCTTGCAAATACACCATGTGTCTTGTGTCTTGAGGCTTGGCTTTGCATGGAGAAAGTCTTTAAAAGGAGTTTGAATCATATTCAAACATAAGAGAGCCATTTCCTTAATGTTATGCTGCTGGAATTTGGACTCAAAGTTCTCTCATCTCTCATTCTTCTCCATTGCTTGATGCTTCAAGCATTCCCTTCCCATTCCCTATCTTATATAGACTCCCACAAGTCGTTCTTGGCCCGGAGTATAGTAGGGAAGACTCTAGAGGTTGTCCAAGGAGCATAGGAGAGGCAAACACCACAAGGAGTTCATCATAAGTGAGCTACAAAGGTTGGTGTTTTTCTAAACTCTCTATTCTGTCTTTTCTAGAACATGCATGCTTTAGGAGTAAAATTGAATGTCTTAAGTGCTTTCGATCTTCAATTGCTTCCGCATGTGTAATATGTACACCTTCAATTGGTATCAGAGCTTGATTAGAGCACTTAATTCGTTTTAATTTTGCTTTGGTGGGTACCATTTTGAAATTGAATTTTCTGTGTGCTAAAATGGAAGTGTTCTGGTTTGGCAATTTTTTGAGCATTCAAACCTTCATGAAATTGTAATTGCTCGGATATGTAAGAGCGTTAATGTGTGTACTATAGTCTGTAATTTTTATGGAGTCATTAGAGTCCATATAGGCTGTAAAATTGAAGAAAAACCGGAGAAGACGCAGCAGAAAATGAAAATTCCAGCAAGCTGTTTTTTTAATTCCAGCAGCAGTTTTTTTTAATTCCGGTTTAGTTGCTGCCTTTTGGTCCGGCTCGGTCTGTTGCAGCCTCATTTCACTCATTGCATGGCTGGTTCATTGCAAGTTTATTTATTAATTATTATTGTAATAATTAGTGAAATTGCTTGTGTTTTTTTTTAAATTGCCAAACTATTCCATTTTAGCTTGATTTAATTACTTTATGCATTGTGAATGTATGATTTAATTAAATGGATGTATGTGCATTATGAGCATGCCATATAGTTTTAAAACCCCACCATAGGAAAGCATGTTCATGCATTTGTTTAATTTTAATAAGTGTTATTGATTAATTCAAATGCATGAGGGAAATTTCATGTTTAATTAATATAAGTGTTGTATTAATTTAGGGAGATTCATGCTTGAATGGTTAATTAAAATTGATTATTCTTATAATAGTTATAATTATTAATTGATAAAATTAACCAAGCATGAAGCATGAAATTTCATTAGTTTGATTATAAGTGTTATTCTCAAATTAGGCTTGTTATGGATTGTTTTTATAATTGTTATAAAAAGAGATAGAAATCTAAAATCTATAACAAGATTAAGTGCATGCTCACTTAGGTTAATGAACCTTCAACAATTCGATCAACTTGCATAGTTTAGGTCGATATCTTGTAAAACAACGGTTACGAGAGAACTCACCCGACAAAATGCTGTCTAAGGCTGGAGGTATTTAAGTTGACGGTTTACGGAACACCTCCTACCTGGGCATTGAGTCGGTTCTTGAGTTAAGTTAACTCGAGTTTTATGAGCATGCGTGAGCGGTGTGAGGTTTTAAAGTGTTATCACCTAGACATCGTAGTATAAAGCGTTATACAAACCTAGACATAGGTTGTTTCTAAATGGTGCTTTTCTTATAACTTGAATGATTGATTGTTATATGCTTTAAAACACCATTAGAAAGCATGTTATAGGGTTTATTCATTAAAAGTTATAAGAGTTGTAAAAGTTGATGAATAGAAACCGTAAAATCTATAACAAAGAGTTGCATGCTAACATAGGATCTTAGGATCTTATCATTCTTTAAATGGTTTAAAATGAAATAGACCTAAGATCGCCTTTTTCTAATAGGATTAGAAATATGTCTTACTTAGTTTTTTAAAATAGTTTTAAAATTTGAGTAAGTAGGACATAAGACCTTGGTTATAAGGGAACTCTCCCGGCAAATGGTTCGGAACCTGAGTTGAATTAACCAAAGTCTTACTAGCATGCAATGTCACTAGGTTATTAAAAGAGTTTAATTCACCTAGACATTTAGTGTAAAGACCTTGTTTAATAAGGCATAGACTTAGATAGATTCATTTAGCCGGAATTTACCTAAGTAATAAGACCCTAAATCTTTACAACACTTTAGTGGGAGGAAAAGTATAGAAACGAAATATTCATATTAAGTTTCTACTCTCACGTCCCCCTGAGTTCACACCGTGAGATCCATGCTTGGCCTCGAGGCGCCCTGGGAGCGTCCCCCTACGGATGGTGTTTGCATGGGTTAATATCAAGGTGAATGGGGAAAGTGTTCATAGTAAGTGGGAGAAGGAAACGTGTCAAACGTATCCTGCGGTCTCCATCATTAGGTTGCACCGTGAGATTCCTATGCGCTGCCTGCGAGTCGCCCTGGGAGCGATCACCCTACGGAGGGCTTGCGCATGGGATTCGGAACAACGCAAACTCCAGAAATGGATAGGGTTTCCTAGGGCCATTCCCAACATTAGCTCTTCCCTACGGTGGCATTGTTGGGGCCGTCCTCTGCGATCTGAAAATGATGGGTAACACTTACAAGATGGTCTTGACCAAATTAACGTTAGCTAATAACTATTGGAGTAAGAGTTATTCTGGGAATAGTATTTGGCCGAGATTGTCTCGATTCAGAGGAGGAGTAGCTGACTGCCCTACGGTAGCGGTTATTCTAAACCCCTGAAGTATCGTTGCAAATAAATCAATTGTATATATGGGTCGATGATTGCTTTTGCTAAATCTGATTGGATAAATGTGATTAATGGGTTTAGTGCATGTTTCTAATAGAGATTAATTTGTTTGTTTCAGCAATATGTCGAAAAACGTATGTGCTTTGTCAAATGCCAAATTAAACGGTTTAGTACATACGACTAAGAATACTAACTTAAACGCTAAACTCGTGGCAAAGAATTTAGGTTTGGTCTCAACTGAGGAATGTCCTCAAACTAACTGCATAGCCAAGAAAAACATGATCCACGACTCTAAATGCGATTTATTAGTCTTGGAAACGTGTTTAGTGGAAAACGACGATTCTGCCTGGATACTCGATTCAGGTGCCACTAATCACGTATGTTCTTCATTTTAAGGAATGAGTTCCTGGCAACAGCTAATAGCTGGAGAGATGACTCTTAAAGTTGGAACAGGAGAAGTCATCTCGGCTATTGCAGTGGGAGATGTAAAATTATTCTTCACCAAGGAACGTTACATGATATTAGATAATGTGTACATAGTTCCGAAAATTAAAAGAAATTTGATTTCTTTATCTTGTTTATTAGAACAAGGTTACTCAATTTCTTTTTCTGTTAATGAAGCGTTCATAACTAAAAGAGGTATTGATGTTTGCTCTGCAAACTTGAAGAATAAATTGTATGTTTTAAGACCAATTGAGTCTAAAGCTATTTTAAATCACGAGATGTTTAAAACCGCTGAGACTCAACCTAAAAAGCGAAAAGTTTCTCAAGATACCTATCTCTGGCACTTGAGGTTAGGCCATATCAACCTCAATAGGATTGGGAGATTGGTCAAGAGTGGACTTCTAAACAAGTTAGAAGATGACTCGTTGCCTCCTTGTGAGTCATGCCTTGAGGGCAAGATGACAGAACGACCTTTTACCGGAAAAGGTTATCGTGCCAAAGAGCCCCTAGAGCTCATTCATTCGGACCTCTGTGGACCAATGAACATTAGAGCTCGAGGTGGGTACGAATATTTCATCAGTTTCATTGATGATTATTCGAGGTATGGCTATCTCTACCTAATGCATCATAAGTCCGAAGCTTTTGAAAAGTTCAAAGAGTACAAGGCTGAGGTTGAGAACTTATTAGGTAAGACGATAAAAACACTTCGATCCGATCGAGGTGGAGAGTATATGGACTTAAGTTTTCAAGACTATTTGATAGAGCATGGAATTACGTCCCAACTCTCAGCCCCTGGTACACCTCAGCAAAACGGTGTATCAGAAAGGAGAAACAGAACCTTGTTGGACATGGTTCGTTCGATGATGAGTTATGCTCAGTTGCCTAACTCGTTTTGGGGTTATGCAGTAGAGACTGCAGTTTATATCTTGAACGTAGTTCCCTCAAAGAGTGTTTCTGAAACACCGTTTGAGCTCTGGAAAGGACGTAAAGCTAGTTTACGACATTTCAGAATTTGGGGATGCCCTGCATACATGCTAGAAGCAAATCCAAAGAAATTAGAACCTCGTTCTAAATTTTGCCTATTTGTAGGCGGCCAAAGAAATGAGAGGTGGATACTTCTTCGATCCAGAGGAAAATAAAGTACTTGTATCGACAAATGCTACATTCCTAGAAGAAGACCACCTCAGAGATCACAAGCCACGAAGTAAAGTCGTTTTAAGTGAACTATCTAACGAAGCTACAGAAACATCAACAAGAGTTGTTGATGATGCTGGCACCTCGAGTCAATCGTGTCCTTCTCAAGAAATAAGAGAACCTCGATGTAGTGGGAGGGTTGTTAGACAGCCTGATCGCTATTTGGGTTTAACTGAAACTCCAGTCGTCATACCTGATGACGGGATCGAGGATCCAGTAACCTTTAAACAGGCAATGGATGACGTTGACAAGAACGAGTGGATTAAAGCCATGGACTTAGAGATCGAGTCCATGCATTTTAATTCAGTATGGGATCTTGTAGATCAACCTGAAGGGGTTAGACCCATAGGGTGCAAATGGATCTACAAGAGAAAACGAGACGCTGCTGGAAAGGTACAGACCTTTAAGGCACGACTTGTGGCAAAGGGTTTTACCCAGCGGGAGGGGATTGACTATGAAGAAACCTTCTCCCCTGTTGCCATGTTAAAGTCGATCCGGATACTTTTATCCATTGCCACGTTTTACGATTATGAAATATGGCAAATGGATGTCAAGACTGCCTTTCTGAACGGTAATCTTGAAGAAAGTATCTACATGTCTCAGCCAGAGGGGTTCATAGCTCAGGATCAAGAGCAAAAAGTTTGCAAGCTTAAACGATCCATTTATGGATTAAAACAAGCGTCTAGATTCTGGAATATGAGATTTGATACTGCGATCAAATCTTATGGCTTTGAACAAAACGTTGATGAGCCTTGTGTTTACAAAAGGATCATCAACAGCTCTATAGCTTTCTTAGTACTGTATGTGGATGATATCCTACTCATCGGGAATGATGTAGGTTATCTAACTGACATTAAACTATGGCTAGCAACTCAATTCCAAATGAAAGATTTGGGTGAGGCACAATTTGTTCTAGGGATCCAAATTGTTCGAAACCGAAAGAACAAAACGCTAGCCCTGTCTCAAGCGTCTTATATCGACAAATTGTTAGTTAGATATAAAATGCAAAATTCCAAGAAAGGACTATTACCTTTCAGGCACGGAATTAACTTGTCTAAGGAAAAGTGTCCTCAGACACCTCAAGAAGTTGAGGACATGAGACGTTTTCCCTATGCCTCTGCAGTAGGTAGCCTAATGTATGCCATGTTGTGTACAAGGCCTGACATTTGTTATGCAGTAGGGATTGTCAGTAGATATCAATCCAATCCAAGATTCGATCACTGGACAGCCGTTAAAAATATCCTCAAGTATCTAAGGAGAACGAGGGACTATATGCTCGTGTATGGTTCGAAGGATTTGATTCTTACAGGATACACTGATTCTGACTTTCAAACTGATAAAGATTCGAGGAAATCTACATCGGGGTCAGTATTCACTCTAAATGGAGGAGCAATAGTATGGCGCAACATCAAGCAAGGATGCATTGCAGACTCGACCATGGAGGCCGAATATGTAGCCGCTTGCGAAGCAGCAAAAGAGGCAGTATGGCTCAGGAAGTTCCTAACTGACTTGGAAGTCGTTCCAAATATGCATCTGCCTATCACCTTGTATTGTGATAATAGCGGCGCAGTTGCAAACTCAAAGGAACCTCGCAGCCATAAGAGAGGCAAGCACATCGAAAGGAAATACCATCTCATTAGGGAGATTGTGCACCGAGGAGACGTGATCGTCACGAAGATAGCGTCGGAGCACAACATTGCTGATCCATTCACGAAGACTCTCACGGCTAAAGTGTTCGAGAGTCATCTAGAAGGTCTAGGTCTGCGAGATATGTACGAGAAATAATCTAGGTCAAGTGGGAGAATTGTAACCGGTATATCGATACCTTAGTATACTGGGTATTTAGATGCCCTAGTTTATTGTATTTTTACTTTGTTATTAATACAAGTATTTATTCACCCACTGCTGTTATAGATTATAGTACATCCCACTAAACTAGAGTTTTAGTTCAAGTGGGAGATTGTTGGGATTGGTGTCCTAAAACTCGTAGATAGTGAATGTTAAACGAATTATATACTTATTCGATAAAGGCGTTATCGAGATTAATTCAGTAAAGTTATTACTGAATAAAGTAAATTGCACATATAATAACTCAAATCCAATAAACTAAGATCCATGGCTATAGGATGAACACTTGAGCTTTATGTAGAGACATAAAAGTGGATCAAGCTTGAGTAATAGCCAAAACGGTCTATAGTATAGGGATAGGGTTGGGTACCTTATTCTGGGGACACTATGAGACGCGGCCCACTTTATAGATGGTATAAACGATGTGATCCTAAATCGTCCATGTAGAGACATGCGAGTGGGGGCGTCCTATGCAATGAGTTTGCATAAGACCAGGACCAAGAAATAAGTCACTCTCGCTTTATAACACCGTTTACTGACGAGACTGACTATTTCATATGATGACCTAGGTAACTCGATCTTAATCCTGAGCTAACTATGAACTCCTGTTTATTCGGGCTTATCCTTAGATCTGCATAGGTGAGAGTGGCTCAGTATCGCCGACTCAATAAGCCTCCCATTTCAGGGATAGGAACGGGTAGATAGCTGGGGACATAGTCGTGCAAGAAGGAATTCACTCCTACCCGAATAAGGGATAGTAGAGAGGTTGTTCCCTTAAGTGCTGACTCCGGGGCTTGAACAAAGGGATCCCGCCCTCTCATTGGCCCGAGAGGGACTCGGTTTATTGGTTGGACCATAAACCAATTGTTCATTAGAGGATCAGTGGGACTTAAGGAACTAGAAGTACTATAGGGGTAAAACGGCTTATTGACCTAGCTATAGCTACGAACAACCTGTGAAGGATCGACTTACTAATCATGGTTAAATCAAGTGGACGGAAATATATAGCTAGGTCAATAAGCCAATTTAACCATGATTAGTAAGTCGATCCTTCACAGGTTGTTCGTAGCTATAGCTAGGTCAATAAGCCGTTTTACCCCTATAGTACTTCTAGTTCCTTAAGTCCCACTGATCCTCTAATGAACAATTGGTTTATGGTCCAACCAATAAACCGAGTCCCTCTCGGGCCAATGAGAGGGCGGGATCCCTTTGTTCAAGCCCCGGAGTCAGCACTTAAGGGAACAACCTCTCTACTATCCCTTATTCGGGTAGGAGTGAATTCCTTCTTGCACGACTATGTCCCCAGCTATCTACCCGTTCCTATCCCTGAAATGGGAGGCTTATTGAGTCGGCGATACTGAGCCACTCTCACCTATGCAGATCTAAGGATAAGCCCGAATAAACAGGAGTTCATAGTTAGCTCAGGATTAAGATCGAGTTACCTAGGTCATCATATGAAATAGTCAGTCTCGTCAGTAAACGGTGTTATAAAGCGAGAGTGACTTATTTCTTGGTCCTGGTCTTATGCAAACTCATTGCATAGGACGCCCCCACTCGCATGTCTCTACATGGACGATTTAGGATCACATCGTCTATACCATCTATAAAGTGGGCCGCATCTCATAGTGTCCCCAGAATAAGGTACCCAACCCTATCCCTATACTATAGACCGTTTTGGCTATTACTCAAGCTTGATCCACTTTTATGTCTCTACATAAAGCTCAAGTGTTCATCCTATAGACATGGATCTTAGTTTATTGGATTTGAGTTATTATATGTGCAATTTACTTTATTCAGTAATAACTTTACTGAATTAATCTCGATAACGCCTTTATCGAATAAGTATATAATTCGTTTAACATTCACTATCTACGAGTTTTAGGACACCAATCCCAACAATCTCCCACTTGAACTAAAACTCTAGTTTAGTGGGATGTACTATAATCTATAACAGCAGTGGGTGAATAAATACTTGTATTAATAACAAAGTAAAAATACAATAAACTAGGGCATCTAAATACCCAGTATACTAAGGTATCAATATACCGGTTACAATTCTCCCACTTGACCTAGATTATTTCTCGTACATATCTCGCAGACCTAGACCTTCTAGATGACTCTCGAACACTTTAGCCGTGAGAGTCTTCGTGAATGGATCAGCAATGTTGTGCTCCGACGCTATCTTCGTGACGATCACGTCTCCTCGGTGCACAATCTCCCTAATGAGATGGTATTTCCTTTCGATGTGCTTGCCTCTCTTATGGCTGCGAGGTTCCTTTGAGTTTGCAACTGCGCCGCTATTATCACAATACAAGGTGATAGGCAGATGCATATTTGGAACGACTTCCAAGTCAGTTAGGAACTTCCTGAGCCATACTGCCTCTTTTGCTGCTTCGCAAGCGGCTACATATTCGGCCTCCATGGTCGAGTCTGCAATGCATCCTTGCTTGATGCTGCGCCATACTATTGCTCCTCCATTTAGAGTGAATACTGACCCCGATGTAGATTTCCTCGAATCTTTATCAGTTTGAAAGTCAGAATCAGTGTATCCTGTAAGGATCAAATCCTTCGAACCATACACGAGCATATAGTCCCTCGTTCTCCTTAGATACTTGAGGATATTTTTAACGGTTGTCCAGTGATCGAATCCTGGATTGGATTGATATCTACTGACAATCCCTACTGCATAACAAATGTCAGGCCTTGTACACAACATGGCATACATTAGGCTACCTACTGCAGAGGCATAGGGAAAACGTCTCATGTCCTCAACTTCTTGAGGTGTCTGAGGACACTGTTCCTTAGACAAGTTAATTCCGTGCCTGAAAGGTAATAGTCCTTTCTTGGAATTTTGCATTTTATATCTAACTAACAATTTGTCGATATAAGACGCTTGAGACAGGGCTAGCGTTTTGTTCTTTCGGTTTCGAACAATTTGGATCCCTAGAACAAATTGTGCCTCACCCAAATCTTTCATTTGGAATTGAGTTGCTAGCCACAGTTTAATGTCAGTTAGATAACCTACATCATTCCCGATGAGTAGGATATCATCCACATACAGTACTAAGAAAGCTACGGAGTTGTTGATGATCCTTTTGTAAACACAAGGCTCATCAACGTTTTGTTCAAAGCCATAAGATTTGATCGCAGTATCAAATCTCATATTCCAGGATCTAGATGCTTGTTTTAATCCATAAATGGATCGCTTAAGCTTGCAAACTTTTTGCTCTTGATCCTGAGCTATGAACCCCTCTGGCTGAGACATGTAGATACTTTCTTCAAGATTATCGTTCAGAAAGGCAGTCTTGACATCCATTTGCCATATTTCATAATCGTAAAACGTGGCAATGGACAAAAGTATCCGGATCGACTTTAACATGGCAACAGGGGAGAAGATTTCTTCATAGTCAATCCCCTCCCGCTGGGTAAAACCCTTTGCCACAAGTCGTGCCTTAAAGGTCTGTACCTTTCCAGCAGCGTCTCGTTTTCTCTTGTAGATCCATTTGCACCCTATGGGTCTAACCCCTTCAGGTTGATCTACAAGATCCCATACTGAATTAAAATGCATGGACTCGATCTCTAAGTCCATGGCTTTAATCCACTCGTTCTTGTCAACGTCATCCATTGCCTGTTTAAAGGTTAATGGATCCTCGATCCCGTCATCAGGTATGACGACTGGAGTTTCAGTTAAACCCAAATAGCGATCAGGCTGTCTAACAACCCTCCCACTACATCGAGGTTCTCTTATTTCTTGAGAAGGACACGATTGACTCGAGGTGCCAGCATCATCAACAACTCTTGTTGATGTTTCTGTAGCTTCGTTAGATAGTTCACTTAAAACGACTTTACTTCGTGGCTTGTGATCTCTGAGGTGGTCTTCTTCTAGGAATGTAGCATTTGTCGATACAAGTACTTTATTTTCCTCTGGATCGAAGAAGTATCCACCTCTCGTTTCTTTGGGATAGCCTACAAATAGGCAAAATCTAGAACGAGGCTCCAATTTCTTTGGGTTTGCATCTAGCACGTATGCAGGGCATCCCCAAATTCTGAAATGTCGTAAACTAGCTTTACGACCTTTCCAGAGCTCAAACGGTGTTTCAGAAACACTCTTTGAGGGAACTACGTTCAAAATATAAACTGCAGTCTCTACTGCATAACCCCAAAATGAGTTAGGCAACTGAGCATAACTCATCATCGAACGAACCATGTCTAACAAGGTTCTGTTTCTCCTTTCCGATACACCGTTTTGCTGAGGTGTACCAGGGGCTGAGAGTTGGGACGTAATTCCATGCTCTATCAAATAGTCTTGAAAACTTGAGTCCATATACTCTCCACCTCGATCGGATCGAAGTGTTTTTATCGTCTTACCTAATAAGTTCTCAACCTCAGCCTTGTACTCTTTGAACTTTTCAAAAGCTTCGGACTTATGATGCATTAGGTAGAGATAGCCATACCTCGAATAATCATCAATGAAACTGATGAAATATTCGTACCCACCTCGAGCTCTAATGTTCATTGGTCCACAGAGGTCCGAATGAATGAGCTCTAGGGGCTCTTTGGCACGATAACCTTTTTCGGTAAAAGGTCGTTCTGTCATCTTGCCCTCAAGGCATGACTCACAAGGAGGCAACGAGTCATCTTCTAACTTGTTTAGAAGTCCACTCTTGACCAATCTCCCAATCCTATTGAGGTTGATATGGCCTAACCTCAAGTGCCAGAGATAGGTATCTTGAGAAACTTTTCGCTTTTTAGGTTGAGTCTCAGCGGTTTTAAACATCTCGTGATTTAAAATAGCTTTAGACTCAATTGGTCTTAAAACATACAATTTATTCTTCAAGTTTGTAGAGCAAACATCAATACCTCTTTTAGTTATGAACGCTTCATTAACAGAAAAAGAAATTGAGTAACCTTGTTCTAATAAACAAGATAAAGAAATCAAATTTCTTTTAATTTTCGGAACTATGTACACATTATCTAATATCATGTAACGTTCCTTGGTGAAGAATAATTTTACATCTCCCACTGCAATAGCCGAGATGACTTCTCCTGTTCCAACTTTAAGAGTCATCTCTCCAGCTATTAGCTGTTGCCAGGAACTCATTCCTTAAAATGAAGAACATACGTGATTAGTGGCACCTGAATCGAGTATCCAGGCAGAATCGTCGTTTTCCACTAAACACGTTTCCAAGACTAATAAATCGCATTTAGAGTCGTGGATCATGTTTTTCTTGGCTATGCAGTTAGTTTGAGGACATTCCTCAGTTGAGACCAAACCTAAATTCTTTGCCACGAGTTTAGCGTTTAAGTTAGTATTCTTAGTCGTATGTACTAAACCGTTTAATTTGGCATTTGACAAAGCACATACGTTTTTCGACATATTGCTGAAACAAACAAATTAATCTCTATTAGAAACATGCACTAAACCCATTAATCACATTTATCCAATCAGATTTAGCAAAAGCAATCATCGACCCATATATATAATTGATTTATTTGCAACGATACTTCAGGGGTTTAGAATAACCGCTACCGTAGGGCAGTCAGCTACTCCTCCTCTGAATCGAGACAATCTCGGCCAAATACTATTCCCAGAATAACTCTTACTCCAATAGTTATTAGCTAACGTTAATTTGGTCAAGACCATCTTGTAAGTGTTACCCATCATTTTCAGATCGCAGAGGACGGCCCCAACAATGCCACCGTAGGGAAGAGCTAATGTTGGGAATGGCCCTAGGAAACCCTATCCATTTCTGGAGTTTGCGTTGTTCCGAATCCCATGCGCAAGCCCTCCGTAGGGTGATCGCTCCCAAGGCGACTCGCAGGCAGCGCATAGGAATCTCACGGTGCAACCTAATGATGGAGACCGCAGGATACGTTTGACACGTTTCCTTCTCCCACTTACTATGAACACTTTCCCCATTCACCTTGATATTAACCCATGCAAACACCATCCGTAGGGGGACGCTCCCAGGGCGCCTCGAGGCCAAGCATGGATCTCACGGTGTGAACTCAGGGGGACGTGAGAGTAGAAACTTAATATGAATATTTCGTTTCTATACTTTTCCTCCCACTAAAGTGTTGTAAAGATTTAGGGTCTTATTACTTAGGTAAATTCCGGCTAAATGAATCTATCTAAGTCTATGCCTTATTAAACAAGGTCTTTACACTAAATGTCTAGGTGAATTAAACTCTTTTAATAACCTAGTGACATTGCATGCTAGTAAGACTTTGGTTAATTCAACTCAGGTTCCGAACCATTTGCCGGGAGAGTTCCCTTATAACCAAGGTCTTATGTCCTACTTACTCAAATTTTAAAACTATTTTAAAAAACTAAGTAAGACATATTTCTAATCCTATTAGAAAAAGGCGATCTTAGGTCTATTTCATTTTAAACCATTTAAAGAATGATAAGATCCTAAGATCCTATGTTAGCATGCAACTCTTTGTTATAGATTTTACGGTTTCTATTCATCAACTTTTACAACTCTTATAACTTTTAATGAATAAACCCTATAACATGCTTTCTAATGGTGTTTTAAAGCATATAACAATCAATCATTCAAGTTATAAGAAAAGCACCATTTAGAAACAACCTATGTCTAGGTTTGTATAACGCTTTATACTACGATGTCTAGGTGATAACACTTTAAAACCTCACACAGCTCACGCATGCTCATAAAACTCGAGTTAACTTAACTCAAGAACCGACTCAATGCCCAGGTAGGAGGTGTTCCGTAAACCGTCAACTTAAATACCTCCAGCCTTAGACAGCATTTTGTCGGGTGAGTTCTCTCGTAACCGTTGTTTTACAAGATATCGACCTAAACTATGCAAGTTGATCGAATTGTTGAAGGTTCATTAACCTAAGTGAGCATGCACTTAATCTTGTTATAGATTTTAGATTTCTATCTCTTTTTATAACAATTATAAAAACAATCCATAACAAGCCTAATTTGAGAATAACACTTATAATCAAACTAATGAAATTTCATGCTTCATGCTTGGTTAATTTTATCAATTAATAATTATAACTATTATAAGAATAATCAATTTTAATTAACCATTCAAGCATGAATCTCCCTAAATTAATACAACACTTATATTAATTAAACATGAAATTTCCCTCATGCATTTGAATTAATCAATAACACTTATTAAAATTAAACAAATGCATGAACATGCTTTCCTATGGTGGGGTTTTAAAACTATATGGCATGCTCATAATGCACATACATCCATTTAATTAAATCATACATTCACAATGCATAAAGTAATTAAATCAAGCTAAAATGGAATAGTTTGGCAATTTTAAAAAAACACAAGCAATTTCACTAATTATTACAATAATAATTAATAAATAAACTTGCAACACGCCCGAGCTTCACGAACCATCCCGAACCGCTCATCCAAGCAATGAACCAGCCATGCAATGAGTGGAATGAGGCTGCAACAGACCGAGCCGGACCAAAAGGCAGCAGCTGAACCGGAATTAAAAAAAAAACTGCTGCTGGAATTAAAAAAACAGCTTGCTGGAATTTTCATTTTCTGCTGCGTCTTCTCCGGTTTTTCTTCAATTTTACAGCCTATATGGACTCTAATGACTCTATAAAAATTACAGACTATAGTACACACATTAACGCTCTTACATATCCGAGCAATTACAATTTCATGAAGGTTTGAATGCTCAAAAAATTGCCAAACCAGAACACTTCCATTTTAGCACACAGAAAATCCAATTTCAAAATGGTACCCACCAAAGCAAAATTAAAACGAATTAAGTGCTCTAATCAAGCTCTGATACCAATTGAAGGTGTACATATTACACATGCGGAAGCAATTGAAGATCGAAAGGACTTAAGACATTCAATTTTACTCCTAAAGCATGCATGTTCTAGAAAAGACAGAATAGAGAGTTTAGAAAACACCAACCTTTGTAGCTCACTTATGATGAACTCCTTGTGGTGTTTTCCTCTCCTATGCTCCTTGGACAACCTCTAGAGTCTTCCCTACTATACTCCGGGCCAAGAACGACTTGTGGTAGTCTATATAAGATAGGGAATGGGAAGGGAATGCTTGAAGCATCAAGCAATGGAGAAGAATGAGAGATGAGAGAACTTTGAGTCCAAATTCCAGCAGCATAACATTAAGGAAATGGCTCTCTTATGTTTGAATATGATTCAAACTCCTTTTAAAGACTTTCTCCATGCAAAGCCAAGCCTCAAGACACAAGACACATGGTGTATTTGCAAGCTCAAGTGGATTCTAGGTGTACATTACACAAGACATGCAACAATGCATGAGTGAGTTGTCTTTCCACTTTGAATGATCATGCATTAAGTGGATTTCCAACTAAATCCACTAAATTCAAATTGAAATCAAATTTCAAGCTTGCAAATTACCCCCAATTTCAATTCTAAATTGAAATTGATTGCTTGGTAATTAATTTGAAAATTTTCAAATTAATTTTGATATGATTAATCTAATTAATCTTTGTTATCTTGTGCAATTCCATATATATGATTCCTAATACATATATATAGTATTCAAAACACTTTAAAATACTTCATCTCTCATTTTCTAATTTAATTCATAATTAAATTATTGTGTCAAACACAATTTACGATAATACCCTTTTTCCCGATTTTGAACGATTCAAAGCTTCCTATCTTTTGTTCTAGGCTTAATTCCGATATGAGCTAGTAGGGGGACCTAATGGACCTATAGATCATGGGCTCCAACGATTCGAGGCTAACCGACTAATCTCATTGTCTAAGCTAGCCAACATTCGTTAACTATCGGGACACTCCACTATAGCCCGATAGTTGCACTCCCCTCACTATAGATATATTTCCGTCCACTTGATTTAACCATGATTAGTAAGTCGATCCTTCACAGGTTGTTCGTAGCTATAGCTAGGTCAATAAGCCGTTTTACCCCTATAGTACTTCTAGTTCCTTAAGTCCCACTGATCCTCTAATGAACAATTGGTTTATGGTCCAACCAATAAACCGAGTCCCTCTCGGGCCAATGAGAGGGCGGGATCCCTTTGTTCAAGCCCCGGAGTCAGCACTTAAGGGAACAACCTCTCTACTATCCCTTATTCGGGTAGGAGTGAATTCCTTCTTGCACGACTATGTCCCCAGCTATCTACCCGTTCCTATCCCTGAAATGGGAGGCTTATTGAGTCGGCGATACTGAGCCACTCTCACCTATGCAGATCTAAGGATAAGCCCGAATAAACAGGAGTTCATAGTTAGCTCAGGATTAAGATCGAGTTACCTAGGTCATCATATGAAATAGTCAGTCTCGTCAGTAAACGGTGTTATAAAGCGAGAGTGACTTATTTCTTGGTCCTGGTCTTATGCAAACTCATTGCATAGGACGCCCCCACTCGCATGTCTCTACATGGACGATTTAGGATCACATCGTCTATACCATCTATAAAGTGGGCCGCGTCTCATAGTGTCCCCAGAATAAGGTACCCAACCCTATCCCTATACTATAGACCGTTTTGGCTATTACTCAAGCTTGATCCACTTTTATGTCTCTACATAAAGCTCAAGTGTTCATCCTATAGCCATGGATCTTAGTTTATTGGATTTGAGTTATTATATGTGCAATTTACTTTATTCAGTAATAACTTTACTGAATTAATCTCGATAACGCCTTTATCGAATAAGTATATAATTCGTTTAACATTCACTATCTACGAGTTTTAGGACACCAATCCCAACACTTCCTTCGTATTGTTTGGTTTATATGTCATTCAATGGAAGAATACATTTAGAATAATACACTCTTTCATTTTGCTCCATGAAACCTTGGTTTCTTTTTGTTTTTTTTTTTTTTAAAAAAAACTCTGTTGAAAGTTACAACATAGAGGGCCAAGGCATTTATCATTTGGGCGATGATTGGTAAATGTTT
Organism: Luffa aegyptiaca; assembly: GCA_017139565.1. Taxonomy (NCBI): domain Eukaryota; kingdom Viridiplantae; phylum Streptophyta; class Magnoliopsida; order Cucurbitales; family Cucurbitaceae; genus Luffa; species Luffa aegyptiaca. The sequence goes on from CM029397.1 coordinate 34,972,022, forward strand.
CATTATTCTTACCTAGCATTTTGATGTAAGCTTTTCATATATATGAACTTGAAACTAGTACTAATAAAGGTGTTGTTAGTTGTGAATCTAAGATCTTTTTCACTTCTAATTGATGTTATGGAACTAGCATGTTAATAGAAAAGAATCCAACTAGGCATATGATATCAGTGAGTATCTAAGACCTTTTTCATAACTGATCACTGATCAGTTTGTAATGACAAATTGGTTGTAATGATAATTTGAACTACAACTTTTCCATTAAATTCTATAATTTCGAGGTCATTGGTAGAGTTTTCAAATCAATTCATGTTCCAGTCTTATTTTGCCATATGAGTAAGCATTCTTATGTTTGTAGGATGTCAAAGACTTTTTTGCTTTCTTTTGCCATATATATTTTCCGTTACATGCCTTTGTATGATAAACACAGACATGGCAGATGATAAATTTTTATCCCCTGTTGATCATGTGTAATTATGCGTATTGGTAGACTTGGGCATCATGAATCCTGAACTGGAAATTTTGGATACATTTGAAGATGATGAAAATGAAAGAAGCACCGTTGAAGATGTTCTATGTAATGGATGTAATGACTAAATATTCTCTTCAATGTGTTGTTAGTGTTTTAATGTCCATGGTCGTCGCCGAGCATCATAAGCCACTCGTCGATGTGAAACTCTTCAGGTTGTGTCCGATTTGGCAATTGAGGAATACTTCATCTTCTTCGTCGTCGACTCATAACCTTCACCATAGTGGTCATGACCCTAGCGAAAGAAACTCAATGACGTCAAATAATATCAAATTTCCATCGTCTTCCAAGACAGTGTCCTCTGTGGCGAAGTCGTTGTTGCCTCCTCGACATCGGCTTTGAGGTTGAAATATTTTAGAGTTATGTACTTATTTTGTTTAGCAAGTTTACTTTTTCTTTGTAAATTGGATGGATGGAAAGTTTTATGTATTATATACACTATTATATTTTATTAATTAAGTATACGTTCATTGAGTTAGTTGTGTAAAAATACTTTTGGGACTTTATTTTGTGCATAGGTTGATAAATGGAGAATATTGTTGGTTAGCCACGTGTGCAACCAACAATTTTTTTTATTTACTATTGACACTTTTAATGTCGGACACTTTTTAATGTCACAACTTTTAATGTCGGGCAATTGCCCGACATAAAAAACTGACCGACATTAAAAGTAACTTTTAATGTCGGACAATGAGTAGTTGACTGACATTAAAAGGGTACTTTTAATGTCGGACAGAGCTTTTAATGTCGGTCAATGCTCGACATTAAAAGCGACTGACATTAAAAGCGACCGACATTAAAACTTTTAATGTCGGGCATTGCCCGACATTAAAAGCCAAATTTGTTGTAGTGAAAATTTTGTGAAGAAAAAGACTAATGGAAAGCCTATGACTAGAAAACAATTCAGTTGAGACGGTGGCACTTTTGAGATAGAACAAAGCTCTAGTTTTTATCATCAAGGGCTTAAAAGAAAACTCCTTTGAAAACATGTTTGTCTTCCAAAACGTTTTAAGGCAATTTTTCCTTTGAAGTTGATTTTTTCTCAAAAAAGCTCATAGGTAAAGCTCAAAAAACAGCAAGCAGATTTTTTTCAAGACAAGATTAAAAACCCAAGTTTATCTATCCTAAACTATCAACAAGCTATCTAAACTACCCTATGATCAAAACTATTAACAAACTAAACAACTAATGCAATCAAAACAGCAACTAAGTGTTGGGTTTAATGTCCTATAAACTCGTAGTTTGTAAATCATCAAACATATTTTATTTCCAATAAAGACGTTATTGAGGTTATTCAGTAAAAGATGTTATTGAATATGTAAATTGCGAATGATTAACCCAAATCCAATAAACTAAGATCCTTGACTATAGAATGAATACTCGAACTATATGTAGGGACATATCGTAGGATCAAGTTCAAGTTTATAGTCAAAATAGTCTATAGTATAAGGATACGGTTGGGTGCCTTATCCTGGGGACACTATGGACGTGGCCCACTTTGTATTAAGTACAAACGATGAGATCTAAGTCGTTCATGTGGAGACATGCGAGTGGGGGCGTCCTATGCAATGAGTTTGCATAAGACTGGACCACGAAATAAGTCACTTTCTCTTTATAACGCCGTTTACTGAAGAAACTGACTATTTCTCATAGATGACCTAGGTAACTCGTTCTTAATCCTGAGCTAACTATGAACTCCTGTTTATACGAGATTATCCTTTGATCTGCATGGGCGAGAGTGGCCAGCATCGCCGACTCAACAAGCCTACCATTTTGGGGATAAGATCGAATAAATAGCTGGGGACATAGTCTTGCAAGACGGAATTCACTCCTACCCGTTTCAGGGATAGTAGAGAGGTTGTTCCCTTAAGTACTAACTCCAGGACTTGAACAAGGGGCCCCACCCTCTCGTTGGATCGAGAGGGACTTAGGTTTGATGGTTGGACCACAAACCGATTGTTCATTAGAGGATTAGTGGAACTTAAGGAACAAGAAGTACTATAGGGGTAAAACGGTCATTTGACCTAGCTATAGCTACGAACAACCTGTGAAGGATCGACTTACTGAACATGGTTAAATCAAGTGGACGGAAATATATCTATAGTGAGGGGAGTGCAACTATCGGGCTATAGTGGAGTGTCCTGGTAGTTAACGAATGTTGGCTAGCATAGATAATGAGATTAGTCGGTTAGCCTCGAATCGTTGGAGCCCATGATCTATAGGTCCATTAGGTCCCCCTACTAGCTCATATCGGATTAAAGCCTAGAACATATTCATAGGATTCTTTGAATCGTTCAAAATCGGGAAAAAAAGTATTATCGTAAAATTGTGTTTGACACAATAATTTAATTATGAATTAAATTAGAAAATGAGAGATAAGGTATTTAAAATGGTTTAAATACAATATACATGAATTGAGATTCATATATATAAAGGATGCACAATATTAAGATGATTAATTTGATTAATCATTTATAATTAGTGGGGCAAGCTTCAAGATTGTATTTTATGATTAATTTCAATTGAGAATTGAAATTAATATCAATTATGCTGAATATAGAATCTGATTTTGAATCAAAAGTTAGTGGAAAAACTTGGAAATCCACTCTTGCATGAAGACTCAAAGTGGAATTACACCACATTCATGCAATGGTGCATTTTGTGTTGCTTGAACACCTAGCTTCCACTTTCTCCATGAAGACCACCATGTGTCTTGCATCTTGAAGCCCCTTCTTGCATGAATTCTCTCTATAAGTAGAGGAAGAATCAGATTGTGCCAATAGACAGCAATTACCTTAAGGTTATGCTGCTGAATTTCTTCCTCATTCACTCTTTCATCTCATATCTCAAGAGCTTGTACCTTTAAGCATTCCCTTCCCATTCCCTATCTCTATAAGACTCCCACAAGTCGTTCGTGGCCCGGAGAATAGTAGGGAAGACTCTAGAGGTTGTCCAAGAGAAGTTGGAGAAGGAAAACACCACAAGGAGATCAACTCATTTGAGCTACAAAGAGGTTGGTACTTCTTTCTTTCTGTTCTGTCTTTTCTATAACATGCATGCTTTAGAAGTAAAATTGATTGAGTTAAGTGCTTTCGATCTTCAATTGCTTCCACATGTGTTATATGAACACCTACACTAAGCAACTAAAAACAGAATTTAAAACATGCTAAAACTAAAAAAAAAAAGCAGCAAACATCAAAAAACAGAAAACAGTATTATATACAAAAAAAAAATTCAGTCAAAGGGGATCAGAAAACTCCCCTAGTCCTCGTCCGAGAAACTCTCTTTCTCTTCATTCTCTTCATCATCATTCTCTTCTTCCTCTTCATCAGAATCCTCATCCTCCTCAGGCAGCAGCTACCGAGGGAAATCAGGAAAGACCGGAGCAATACTCGGGGCTATAGAGAGATAAAACTCTGTAATGGCTTCATCCCGCTCCTTTGGATATGCCCAATATGTTCTCAGGTTGTCCCTGAGTTGATCTATCTGGCGGTAGGCAATAGCTAGGGCTTCCGATCATGGTGAAGGCCCTGTAAAAGGAGTGTGCTGGGATGGAGAAGCTACATTTGGCCCTGCAGGTGGAGTAGCCTGAGATGTGGAGGCTTTGTCTTTCCTCTGGATACTACTCTGTTGGAGCTTCCCGATCAAGGACAGGCCAATGGTCGGCTTGAAGAAGTGACGCTCCTCGTCCTTGCCTAGAACGATCTTCACCCTTTGACAGAGCTGGGTGATGAGTGATCCAAAGAAAAGCTTGCCTGCTCGTTTTCTCCCACAGGCTAAAATCTCATCCCTGATTATGCTCCCTACGTTGATCTCCAACCCCTTCATGATGCAATAGAGTAGCATGACTCTATCCACTGAAATCGTGTTGTCGTGGGTGGTTGGCATCAAACGGTTCTTGATGAAGTGAAGCCAAACTGCCGATTCTGGCTTTAAATCACTTGGCACCAGAGACTTCACTTTTGTTTGTGACTCTTTCCATTGGACTCCCTTATTGGCCACAAGTTTCAGAGCTTCCTTCATTTGCTTGGCCGAAGGGTTCCTTATCACATCATTCCCTCTCGGATTCAGGGGTGCCTTGATCCTGTACACCCTGTTAATGTCGATTGAGGAGAAATTGACCATCTTCCCCCTCACCACTGCCATGCTAATACTCTCCTCCCTTAGGCCAGCGTAAAACTCTCGAACTAAAGGCACAACAGCCTCCTAAGGGTGAGCACAGAACTCCTGCCACTTGTACTGGGAGATAACTCTTGTTACGAACTCTGGCAGTGCTCTTGCTCTGTTAGAGAATCCCTTCTCATTGAGGAAATCTCTCTTTTTCATGATCTCCATCCGTTCCTAAAAATTAACATCTTTAAATACCTCAGGGAATGGATTTTTAGGAGACGCAGCCTTGGGTGACTTGCCCTTTGGCTTGGCAGGTGAGACGGTAGGAGGAACTGCAGAAGAGGCGTCCATGGACCTTGTCCTCGGCCTCTTGGCAAAAATAGGATCGTTCTTGTTCTTTGTCCTCCTTTCAACTTTAATCTCTCTCTTTCTTTTTCTCCTCAATGCTGCAGAGATCGGAACTTGGTCATCGTCCAGCTCCTTTATCTCTGAATCGGATTCTGTTTCAGAGTCAGTGGAGGTCTCGGCCTCCTCGTCTTCCTTTTCTTCTTCGTCCCTCTTCTCTCCCGAAGAGGTGCTATCAGCTGCTGGTGGGTCATTCGTGAATAGAGGCTCAAAAACCTCTTCAGCTGGCTGATCAATGGTGCCTCAGCTAGGCCTTCTTCAGAATGCGGCCCAGATGCGGTCGCATTCTGGCCTTCATTCTCTACTTCTCTTTCTTTTTCTTTTTCTAAAATTTCTTCAGTTGGCCCCTGTTGGGTCTCTTCTTCTACCCTCCCTTGGAGCACTTCAGCTTCACTTTGAGCCTTGTGGAGTGGCTCAAAGGCTGCAAAGAAATCTTCAGCTTCCTTTCTTCTTTTTTCATCTTCCTTTAACTCTTCCCTTCTCTTTTTCTCTTCCTCAAGGAGTTGCAAATCAATTGCTGCCCTCCTGAGGTTTTCCTCAAACTTTCTCTCTTCTTCAGCTAATTTGGCCCTCTCAGCCTCTTGCTCTTCTTCTCTTCTTCTTTTCTCTTCTTCTTCATCTCTTCTTTTCGCCAAATCATCCTCCTCCATCATATGCTGATTTTCCAGTTCTTTCTCAGCTTCAATCTCTTTCAATGCCTCCTGTTCAGCCTTGTACACTTCAGCAATCGCAAGAGCCTTTGCCTCTGCTTGGCGAATTATTCCTTGGAATACGTCCGGAGGCATTCTTGCGGTTTTGAGGGGCTCAATTTTCAGTGGCTTTTCAGGCACAACCTTCTTCGGGCTCCTCTTTCTTGCGCTATAGGTAACAACGGGCTTGGTCCTGCAAGATAAAGATGGGTTAGTCGAAGGCTCGGAATTTTTACCCGTTGAAGCTTCTCCTTGCCGAGAGCTTCCAGCTGCCTTGGCGGCTTCTTCTTCATCTCCCCTATTCCCTTCCTCTTCAAGAGTAGCACGTCTTTGGGCTCCCATCTCCCGAATCATCGCAAACCACTCCCGCGAACGTTTCCTGAATTGTTGAGTGGCGGGCTTTTGGGTTTGGGGGATGGCAGTGGCGCGCGTGAACCTCCGTGGTGTAGACGAACTCGGCATCTCCCTCGAACTGGCCGGCATTGCCAAAGAAGATGGAGTTTGAGCGTTGGGTTCAAGGTTCACGATCGCCGGCGAGAATCCCGTGGGTCTCGTCCTTCGTGTACCTTGCATGGGCGTTTCAGAGTTCTCCTCTTGTCGTCGCACGCTAGCTTCAGCTTCGTGGGTGTCCGGATTACTTTGGGAACGAGTAATCTTGCGTGAGGATGATGATCTTTGAGTGTTCTTCATCTTCTTGAGCGTGGGTTTTTCGGTTTCAAGATGAGAGAATGTGGAGAGTTGAGGTTTTGACTTGAATGCAAAGGGTTTAGTGGTTGGTGAAGAGGAAAAGAACTAAAGTCAGCTATTTATACTTTTCCAATTAGGTCACGTGCAAGTCAAATGAAATTTGTGACTTCCCACTTATTCTTGAAAATGTGGTCGCATTCTCAAATACACTGGGGAGAAATGCGGTCACATTTCACCCAGTTTTTCTCCTTTTTTTTTTTTTTTTTTTTTCATTTCTGACCTTTCCTTCTTTGCTGAAACACTCATAAACATGTTAGAAAGTTCACATGCTTAATCATGATTTATTTTATTTTTTTCCTTTGCCTTTTCTTTTTCATTCTTTAAGAAAAATTAACTTAAAATGTTTCGATCAATTCAACTTCCAGGTAAGTCCCCAAGTAGAGGTGTTCCCTACGGTCAGCTTAAATACCTCAGCCTAGTCAGGACTTGCCTTAGACAAAGTTCCCTCTTGATCAAAAATCATTTATTCTAAACAAACTCACAATTTTTCCTATTTTTCTACTTTTTATTTTTTTCCTAAAATAGATAGGACAAAATATCATGGACTTTTCAAACTCCCAGGTAAATCCCCAGGAAAAGGTGTTCCCAATGATCAACTTAAGTATCTTTTCCTAGACAGGATTTTCCTAGACAGAGTTTTTACTCTTGTCCAGCTATTTTGGAGTCCGTGTCTAGATTATTATTTTATAGATCCAGATAGTATACAAAAAAATTAATCTTTCAAGGTGTAGAAATCATACCAGATCGATCACGGAGACATGGGCTTCCTCATCCTCGAAGCCCTTCCCCCAATATGGTTTGATCTTTTGTTGCTTCATTGTTTGATTGATTTCTTCGACTTCGATCTTTTTCCCACCTTTTTCTTCTAATTCTTCATTTCCAAGTAGATCCTCCAAGGTTTCTCTTTTCATTATTTCCTGCAAGGTAGATACGGAGAGTTTGTCAACTTCTTCAATCATAGAATATCTCTCAAGGTATCCTGGATATTGCATTGCCTTCATCACGTTAAAAGTGACTTGCTGATCATTGACCCTCATGGTCAATTCTCCTTTCTGCACATCTATTAGGGTTCTGCTAGTGGCTAGGAACGGTCGTCCTAAGATGATTGGCACATCCTTGTCAGCTTCACAATCTCAAATGATGAAATCTGCAGGGAAAACAAACTTGTCAACTTTAACCAATACATCTTCAATCTTTCCAATGGGATGTGTAAGTGATCGGTCCGCCAACTGTAAGGTCACAGTTGTTGGTCGTGCTTCACCTATCCCTAACTGTTTAAAAACCGAATATGGCATTAAGTTGATGCTTGCTCCTAAGTCGCACAGAGCTCTGCCTACATCCCTGCCTCCGTAGAGCATGGAATGGTGAAGCTTCCTGGGTCTTTAAGCTTGGGAGAGATTTCATTCTTGACTAGTGCACTGGAACATTCAGTGAGTGCAACAGTTTCGTATTCTCCCAACCTTCTCTTCTTTGATCGGATATCTTTCAGAAACTTCACATAGGTAGGCATCTGCTCGAGTGCCTCCACTAATGGGATATTGATGTGTAACTGCTTTAATACATCTAAAAACTTCTTGAACTGTACATCTTGTGAGGCATGTTTGAATCTATGAGGGTATGGAGGAAGTGGTCTATAATCTGGATCTATCACAAATTTTTGGGGTTTTGCGGTCGCATTTCCCTGTTTTTTCTCCAACTTTGATTTTTCTTCTTTTTCCACCAAGGCTTCATGCTCCTTGGTCTTTTATACTTTGTCTTCTTTATTCTCTGAAATATCTGAGATAATGTCTAACTTCTTTTCAAAAATCTTTTCTCGAGCTCCAACTGGGATCTCTGCTTCTTGACTTTTTGGATACTTTGGTCCATCATATTCCAATCCGCTTCTTATGGTCACTGCCTTGCATTGTTCCTTTCCTTCCCTGTGAGGGATCTCGGTCTTGCTAGGCAACGTCCCTTGAGGTCGGTTCTTAATCTCCTGAGCAATTTGTCCAAGCTGAACTTCCAAATTCCTTACTGCAGCATCGTTCCTTGCCATATACTCCTTCATAAGAGTCTCTAGATTTGACTCTTGACTCTGCACTGGAAATTGTTGGAAGTTTTTCTGCGACTGTTGTTGTGTAGGCTGCTTCCCAAACTGATCAGTGCTGGAATTGCTTGACCCGGCTGGTCCTCCCCAAGAAAAATTCGGATGTTGTCGCCATCCTGGGTTGTACGTGGCCGAATAAGGATTCCATCTATTCTGGTTCTGATTTCCTTGCGGACCTACATAAAAAACAGATACTGGATTTAGTGGACAATTTTCAGCGGTGTGTTCCTCACCACATATTTCACAACAGAGAGAAGAGATAGCATTGGCAGGGGCTATGTTGGCTTGATTGTTCATGGTCATGCCCATCATCATGCTATGGATAGCCTTGATCTGGGCTTGCATCGTAGCGTTAGCCTCTGTTTCCACTGCTTTCACTGGATTTTTCAAAATGGTTGTTGGTTCATTTTCTCCCCAGTGTCGATTGTTGGTGGCTATGGTGTCTAGAATAGCATGCGCCTCATTAGCAGACTTCTTCAGAAAAGATCCGTTTGCAGATGCGTTTACTAGTGCCTTTGAAGCTTGATCTAATCCACTATAAAAATGCTCCAAAATAATGCAAGCAGGCAATCCATGGTGTGGACACTTCCGAACCAGCCTTTAAAATCTTTCCCAAGCTGCATCCAGAGGTTCATTGTAAGATTGTCTGAAGGCAATAATTTCAGCTCTGTACTTGGCATTCTTATTGGAGGAAAAAAACTTCTCCAAAAATTTCTTTGCCAAATCATTCCAAGAGGTGATGGAGTTTGGAGGGAATGAATCCAGCCAAGCTTCAGCATCTCCCTACAAAGAAAATGGAAAAAGCTTTAATTTTAACGTATCTTCCGGCACTCTTGTGACTTTAAAAGAATTGCAAACTCTCAAAAATAGCTTAATATGTTTGTGTGGATCTTCATTTGGAAGTCCAGAGAATTGGCCCATTGTATTCAACATCTGGAACATCACTGGTTTAAGTTCAAACTGTGGAGCATCGATAGGTGGCTCCAAAATTCCTGGATTCAATGTCTGGAAAACTGGTAAAACATAGTCCCTTATTGCTCTATTGCGATCTTCCGCAATGTAGATCGGGTTTTCTTGTTGTGGCACCGGTGGAACTGGAGGAATTCTTCCGCCATTCTGCTCCCTTCCACGATTCTGTGGATCAACTTGAGGATCGACTCCAGGAGGTTCCATTGGAAACTCTTGAATGTAAGATGCTTCCTCTAGAGATTCTTGTGCGCTCAACTCTTGTTGCTCCTTTTTCTTTCGTCTTTGTTCCTTCCTTTGACGACGAAAGGTTCTTTCTATCTCTGGATCAATGTCAAGGAGTGGACACCCCTTGTTCATGCACTAACTCCAACCTGCAAAAACAAAACAAATGCAAACCGAAGTCAATTTCCCTTTGAGACAGAAATGCGGTCGCAATCTGATCGCAATTTCAAAAACAAATCTGGTTTCACTTTTGGTCCCCGACAACGGCGCCAAAAACTTGGTGCGTCGGAGGCTAAATGGATGGATGTGAGATAAGATGACAAATATTAATAAAGATAAATTCAGCCAACCCTAGTGCAAGCATACACTGTCGCACGTAGTAATAAAAAACCTTAGAAGTATTCCAAAGGTTTCGATCCGACGAGGACTAAACTGGAAATTCAGATTTGATGAAGAAACTACTCAAATGATTGCTTTTGAAAAAGGTAACCAAAGAAAATAAGTTGATTGATTGGGTTTTTGAAAAGATAAATAAAACAAGCAAGTAAATGATAAAGAATAACAATAATAAACAACGAGGTATTCAACATGGATTCATCCCTAAGGAAATAACCATAGTCATGCAATATTTAACCTAAGCCTATTCAATGCATTGGGTCAGATTTAACTTCTATTTGGCATTGCTCCCAAGAACCGTTAGAAGGCTAAGCGAGTACCGTTATGCACATTTCTGTGACTCGACTCCGACATAGATAATTCACGAATGCAACCTATAAACCTATAGTCGATATAGGGTGCCTTAGGCAGCTTGCCCTATACCGCCGAACAATCTCTTTCGAGCTTTTTCTCCTATATCACCTTTATGAGAACCGATATCGTTTGTCCCTTTCGAGATCAAACTCACATAGCATGCAAAGTCTAAGTGATCAAGTTAAACTTAGCAAGATTAGAGTGATAATCAATAAAGAATGACATGCATTGAACACAACTTAAGCAAATAAAACACTTTCAAGCCATTAAACCATAAGAGAATTCACCACATTGAACCCCTCAACGGAATTTAGCTACTCATGGTGAGATAAAGAGCAAATGAACACATTTTCATTGAAATAAGAATGTAAAGAATACAGAATAATGAAAAGTATCACAAGCTGGAAATAAAGGAGATAGCTAAATATTATGGGTTTTCTATTTACTCAATCCTTCTAGAGTTCGCTAAGACACTCCACTCTCTCGCTTTTACAAGTGGGAATGGGTGAAAATCCCTACAAACCCTAAGGTTTGATGTCTAACTCAGGTTAGAATTCACTCATCTAAGAAGGACCTCGGGCATCCCTACTCATAGGCGTCAACTAGGGTTCTGTCACCACCCTCTTCTTCCAAATGAGTTCTGCTTGAATTTGACTTCGAATCTCGAGCTTATATAGTGTAGAAAATGGTTGAGGAGCTGCGAAATAGGTGCTGGAAGGTTGCCCAGTCGGTTTTGGGGTCAAAACAGCCAGTTAGGTGCGAAGAAGACTCGTCAACAACGACCCGCGGACGACTCAGAACGGCCTCAGTTTTTCCAGAAATGCGGTCGCATTTCATTTGGCCTTCCCAGAAATGCGGTCGCTGATAACTTGCAAAAAGCAAGTTGTTTGTCCTTTAAACTTAAGCTAAAACAAGGCCAAAAGATATAAAGATGCGTTACTTCAGCGCAATAAGAAAGGAAAAAGCAATGATTTTATGTGGTAGGCTATATTCATGTATGCGGTGAGAAATTATAAAAATATAGGGCGCTAACGCAGCTAATTCAGTTCTTTTTCAAGTTTCTCTCAGCGCAGGCACACATCCCAAGACGATCACGAGACAGACAAGATGGATGAAAGGACAATGCTGACACATTGACGCACAAGTGGGCTGAAAAGGTGCAATTGGGCTGAAATGACTGGAGCAAGTTGCCAATTTCTTGGTGAAGTTAGTTTCCTTCGCCTATAAATAGAAGCCACCTGCTCAAAGGAAAAATCATCATTCCATTGGGAGGGAGAAGAGACGAAGATCAAGGAGAAAGAGAAATCACAGGAAGCTGTGATTAAGAGTAGACTTGTGTTAGCTATGTATTGCATGATGTATTGATTTGCTCGCATGAGGTAATTTTCTTCTTCAAGGCTTAGCTCAAGCACTCATGCGGTGATAAGTTATTTTGTAAGCGTATACTTTGATTAAATGAAACATTATTGCTTTCTACTTAGTTGCGATACTTTTTCCATTACTAACTCCCGCCTGGCCAGCCGGATGCGGTAGCAGTATGCTAAATCCCTGACAGGTAACGCATGCGGACATAGCTAAGTAGAACAAGTTAGCGCATGACATGTAGTCTTGGTAGCATGCTACCGCTAAAAGATAGTGCATGAATGAGCTTTGATTGCGTTAAGACTAATGCAGTCCCTTGTAAGTTTTTAGAGAACTAAACCTCACGCATGAACTAGCCAAATAACCACTTGATAGTTTTATGCCAAACGCAGAAGGATTACCGGAAGGGAAACTTGTGATTTCTTCTCACTTAGGCATTAATGGATCAATTAGTCATGGTATGCGTTACAAGGTTCTTATAAACGCATGAGGTTGCAACCGCAATAGCCTTGATACTATTCTCCTTAATACTTCTCTTTTACTCTTATCGCATGTTTTACTTTCTGCAAGTTTTATTTATCAAACTCACCAGCTCACTTAATTATTATGTTATATAATATCACACGTTTTCGAGTTTAGATCAGTAAATATTATTAAAAGCTTGGCAAATAACCTTTCCCTATGGATTCGACCCTAGACTCACTAGGTACTACTTGATTTTCGTCAATTTATACTTGGATTGATAGATATCTGCGATAATTTTGTGTTTATTTTCTAAGCATACTGAACAACGATCAGTCGCATTTTTGGGAAAATTCCAGCTTTTCCTCTGTTTTCCTGCACAGCAACAAACTAAGTCAAATTCTCTTAAAATCAAGTCTTTTTAAGCATACATGAGCATAATTTGACAAAAGTGATTCTCAGCACCCTAACTTATCAACTTTAACATATTTTGAGCTCGGGAATAGTAAAATTGACCAAAACATACAATATTTGACCAAGAAATGAGCTAATTATAAGGGCAAAATAGGTATATTTTTTACCCTTATCAGTGGGGACATAGGGGATCGATGTTCAAGTAACAACCTAAAAGGTCTATAGTACAAGGATAAGGTTGGGTACCTTATCCTGGTAACACTATGTGATACGACCCGCTTTGTATTTGATACAGACGTATTGATCCAAAGCGTCCATGTAGTAGACATGCGAGCGGGGGTATCCTATGCAATGAGTTTGCATAAGACTGGACCATGAAATGGTTAACCACTAGATATAGCACCGTTAACTACTTAGGTTACCGTTTCAATAGGATTACCTAGGTAACTCAGTCTTAATCCTGAGTGTGTCATGAACTCCTTCTCATGAGGGATTGTTCTTTGATTAGCATGGGTGAGAGTGGCCAATACGCCGACTCAATATGCCTTCCTTTTTGGGGACAAGACTGAGTGGGAGGCTGGAGACATGACAACACAAGAAGGAATTCACTCCTTCTCACTTCTAGGAGAAGTAGATGAGTGTTCCCTTAAGTGGTGACTCCGGGACTTGAACAAAGGGATCCCGCCCTCTCACTGGCCCAAGAGGGACTTTCTGTTTATTGGTTGGACCATAAACAGGTTGTTCATTATAGGAGCACTGGTACTTAAGGAGACAGATGTAACACAGGGGTAAAACGGTAATTTGACCCAGCTGTGATTACAGACACTCGTGAAGGATTGACTTACCGGTATAGGTCTATATCCGTGGACACAGAAATGTTCTACAGTGAGAAGAGTTCGACTGTGGCTCTTAAGTGGAGTGACCCACAGTTAATGAATATTGGTTAACCTGATTAATGAGTTTAATCAGTTAACCTCATATCATTGGAGCTTCTGATCTGTAGGTCCATTAGGTCCCCCTGCTAGCTCGTAAAGAGTAATTAAGAACAATTATATCTTGAGAGAATTTGAATAGTTCAAATTCATATTGGGAATTAAGTTAATTGTATGAGATACAAATTAATATAATGTATAGTGATACATTAAAATATAAAGTCTAATTTGAAATTAAACTTTATTATTATGAGAGAAATAAATATTTGAAGAAGTTCAAATATTAATATGAATTTGATTCATATTAAATTTATAGGATATAAGAGAATTTGAAGGAGTTCAAATTTTAAAATGAATTTGATTCATATTATAAAATTAATTAGTTGAAGGTCTGAAATTAAATATATGATATTTAATTGGGTAATTAATTAATTAACTAATAGAAGGTTTGAAATTAAATATATGATATTTAATTGGTGATTAATTAATTAAAGAATTAATTAATTGGAAATTAATCAATTATAGAAATGATTAATCACTTATGGAAGTAATTAATCATTTATGGAAATGATTTAATCACTTATGGAAGTGATCAATCATTTATGGAAAAAATTAATCAATTATGGAATTGATTGGTTATGGAATTGATTAATTATGGAAAAGATTAAATCAGTTATGGAAGTAATTGATGTTAAATGAATATTTTATTCATGACATTTCTCCTATAAATAGAACACTAAACCTAAGGTTTAGGAACTACAACACAAGGCCACAAGAATGTACTCTTGCATTTTCTCTAATCTCCTCTCATATTCTCTCAACCCAAGAACTCTAGGGAGAATTTTTCTGTCTAGAGTTTTTCCCATTCAAGATTAGATAGTCCCACAACTACGTTCCTAATCTCAGAGTCACAGTGGGGAAGATCAATTGGTGGTGTCCCAATTGTTGACGCTTGGTCCAAAATCAAGAAAGGCGTTCTTGATAGAGACGACAACGACGGTATGTTTGCTTCTCCCCTTTAGATTAGTTCTAAGGTTATATGCTTAGGCTTAATAATTGATTTAGAATAGTTTTCTAAAATTTTGCCAATTTATTAATATTTTGGTAGAAATAAAATTAACTACGAAACGGTCCAATTGCGCTTCTGCTTTAACGGAATTGGGGAATTCCAAATCCTACAATTGGTATCAGAGCCGATCGTATGTTTAATTTTGTTTTACAAAATTTATATTGGTTGATTGGTGGGATTTAATTATGCATTTGATGTATGAGATTTTGCTAGTAGATGTTTAAGGTTTCGGCATATAGATTTGTAATTTTAAGTTGATTTGATCAATGTAAGGGCCATTTGTTTTGGGCAATTTAATTGCAATCGAGTCTGTAAGTCCGTGTCGTTCGTGTTTTGATGATTTGCGGCAAAAAATTGAAGAAAATTGACCAAAAAATCGAAGAAAAGAGACTGAAAGAAGAAGAAAACTGAAAAAAGAAAAGCTGGAATCGGAAAAAAAAAAAATAAAAATGTTTTCAAGTCCGCTGGGGCTTGAACTCAAGTCATGATGAATGCAAGGGTATGCAAACCAGCTGAATCATGGTTCGTTTTCGGTTATGAATAGTGGGCATTATATTTTTAGCGTATAGTTCACGCGGTTCGGCTGAAGAAGTTTTGGTTCAGGCGCGGTTCAAGGATATTAGACCGATTTTTGACCGGTTCTTGGCGTTTTGACGTGGTTCAAACGGTTTTTGACCGATTCCAGCGGTTTTTGACCGATTTGAGCTGTTTTTGACCATTCTGAGCAGGTTTTGGGGCGGTTCAGCACGTTTGGACGCGATTCAAGGCTAGTTCGGGCTGGTTCACGGCTAGATAGGACATTTTTAGATTAATTATTGTAATTTTTCTAATTTATTTTGTCCTAGGATGCCAAAACCCGTCTACTTAGCTATTTATTTTGCTTTATGGATGTCATATAGCTTAAAATCCCACCATAGGTTAAGCATATTCATGCATATTTATTATTATAAATGTTATAATATGTATGAATTTAATTTTCATGAGTATTTAATATAAATTGTTATGATTAAATGGATGAAAATTGAGAAGCATTGAGCATGAAATTACTTTAGTAAAGAATATAAAGAGTTATATTTATGAAAGTAATTTATATGCTTATTCATTTTCATGAGCAATTAATATAAAGTGTTATGTTAATGTATGAAAATGTGAATGCTTATTTTAATTTTCTTGGATAATTAATTTAAGAGTTAGATTAATTGAAGAAAATTAATTTGCATTGAGCATGAAATTACTTTAGTTTAAAAATATAAGAATTATATTTATATAAGTAATTAACATGCTTAATTAATTTTCATAAGCTATTAATATAATTGTTATGTTAATGTATGAAAATGGAAATGCTTATTTTAATTTTCTTTGGTAATTAATTTAAGAGTTAGGTTAATTAAAAGGAAATTAAATTGCATTGAGCATGACATACCTTAGATTAATATAATTGTTATATTTTTGGTATGTCATGTATGCTAGTATATGGTTTATATATTAATTAGAATTTGATTGTTAATTTATTCACCATAGTAGCATGTTATAGGATTAATTCATTAAAATTTATAAGTGTTATAAAATTAATGAATAGAAACCGTTAACCTATAACAAAGAATTACATGCAAACATAGGGATCTTAGGATAATTGGATTAATTTTAAAATGTTTAAAATTAATTAGACCTAAGATCACGTTTCTAATAGAACTAGAATTATTCTTACTTAGAATTAAAAATAGTTTTAATTGACTAAGTAGGAAAAACATTGCTATGGTTATAAGGGAACTCCACCAGTTAAGTTCTGTCTAAGGCTGGGGTTACTTAAGATGACGGTTTACGGAACACCTCCTACTTGGGAACTGACCCAGAATACCGGAGTTGAATTAATCATAATTAAATGTTAGCATGCAATATCACTAGGTTTATTAAAAGAGTTTAATACACCTAGAACTTTAGAGTAAAGACTTTACATTACTATGGTTATAAGGGAACTCTCTCGGTGAAGTTCTGTCTCAGGCTGGAGGTATTTAAGATGACGGTTTACGGAACACCTCCTACCTGGGAACTAACCCATAACTTGAGTTGAATTAACCATAGTCATGTTAACTTGCAATATTGCTGGGTTTATTAAAAGAGTTTAATTCACCTAGAACGTTGCAGTTAAATCCTCACCATAATTGTTATAATAGGATTAGACTTAGATAGATTGACTTAGCCGAATTTATCTAAGTTAAATAACCCTAAAATATGGTAGGACATTTAAGTGGGAATGAGATGCGTGTCGATGTATCCCTCGATCTCCGCCCTTAGTTCACACCGTGAGAGTTCTATGGTCCGCCTGTGTGTTGCCCTGATGCAACCATCCCTTCGGAGGGCCCGCCCATAGAATTCGTAACACCGTGAACTCCTGAAAGAGGATAAGGATTCTTAGGTTAATCACCAACAATTGTCTTTCCCTTCGGTAGCCTGTTGATGCGTGCCTTTGAGTTCTGAACGTGGGAGGATAAATATAAAAAACAAGATCGAGTTTTACTCTCACATTCCCCTGAGTTCACACCGTGAGGTTCATGCTCAGCTTCGTGTCGCCTTAGGAGCGACCTCCCTTCGGAAAGTGTTTGCATGAGAATAACAAGGTGAATGGGAACAATGTCTATAGTAAGTGGGAGCGGGACACGTGTCAACGTATCCCTCGGTCTCCACCCTTAGTTCGCACCGTGGGAGTCCTATGGTCCGCCTGCGTGTTGCCCTGGCGCAACCATCCCTTCAGAGGGCCTGATCATAGGATTCGGAACACCGTGAACTCCTGAATAGGATAGGGTCACTTAGGCTAATCACCAACAGTTGTCTTTCCCTTCGGTAGCCTGTTGGTGTGTGCCTCTGAGATCTGAAAGTGGGAGGGTTACACTTACGGGGATGAGCTAAATGTGTTAACGCATCCTTGACCAAACAACGGTAACTAAACACTAACGAAATATGAGTTATTTTGGTGTTAGGGTTTGGTTGAGATTGTCTCAATTCAGAGGAGGAATAGCTGACCACCCTTCGGTGGCTGTTGTTCTAAACCTCTGAAGTATCGTTGCAAAAACTAAATCAATAGTTTTCTAGGGTTTCTTTGATTGCTTGTGTGTTTTTGCTGAATTTGATTGGATAAGATGTAATGGGTTAGTGCGATAAATAGTCAAGTAATTTGTTTTTCCAGCAATTCAATAATGAAAAATGTGCATTGTCTTACGCCTATTTAATTAATAACGGTTATACAACAAAATTAAACGATTAATTTGTGGTAAATTATGTAAGATTAGTCTTAATAGAGGAATGTCCTCATACCCCCAAAAGTCTAATTCATTAAGAATTGTTCCTAATGAATATGACATTGGACCTTGCTCAGCCAAGATAGTAAATTTTGATTTACTAGTTTAGGAAGCGTGATTTGTAGAGAATGGTGATTCTGCCTGAATACTTGATTTAGGGGTCACAAGTCACGTTTGTTCTTCTTATTAAAAGGAATAAGTTCTTGGCAACAGCTTGATGCTAGTTGTATAACTCTCAAAGTTGAAACTAGAGAAGTTATCTATAGAAACTTAAGGCTAAGCGGAAGCGTAATTGGGTCCGATTCGTAGTTAATTTTTTATCCAAAAATACTATTACATTGGCAAAAATTCATAGAACATATTCTATAGAAACTTAAGGCTAAGCATACAAAAAATATCATATCTAAATCTAATAGAGAAAGAGAAGCAAACCTGCGTTGATGTCTCTGAAAATCAAGAATGATTCTTGGTTGCTCTGCAACAACGAAGAACACCACCATTTGATCTTCCCCGCTATAACTCAGAGATTAGAAACGTAGTTGTGGGCTACCTAACCTTGAATGGGAAAAACTCTTAGAGAGAAAAAATCTCTCTAGAGTTCTTGAGTTGAGAGAATATGAGAGGGAGGCTAGAATGAGACATTTGGGTTAGGGTTCTCATACCTTTCCTTTTATAAGAGAGGAAACCCTAATGTGATGTTAGGAAACAATCTTGACCGTTAGATCAAGATCAATTAATTAATTAGTTAATTAAATCAATTAATTAAAGGTTAATTAATTAATTAATCTCATGCACATTTAAATCTTATTTAAATGTAATTTCCTCACATAATATATAGTTTAATTAAACTTAATTAAATCACATTTAATTAATTCAATTAAACTAATCAATTAATTAATTCCAATCATTAATTAATTTTATAATTAAATATCATCCATATTTAATTAATTACACATTAGAATCATATTCTAATAATTCCCTCATAGACTATAGTTTAATTAAATCTCATTTAATTTAAACTAAATTAAATAATTAATTAATCATATTAATTCATCTTCTAATTAAATATCATATATTTAATTAGCCATATATTTGAACTATTTCAAATATATCATTCTCTCAATATCATAAAGTTTAATCTCAAATTAGACTTTATATTTTAATGTATCACTATACATTATACTAATTTGTATCTCATACAATTAACTTAATTCCCAATATGAATTTGAACTATTTAAATTCTCTAAAGATATAATTGTTCCTAATTACTCTTTACGAGCTAGCAGGGGGACCTAATGGTCGTACAGATCAGAAGCTCCAATGATATGAGGTTAATCGATTAAACTCATTAATCAGGTTAACCAATATTCATTAATTGTGGGTCATTCCCACTAAAGACCCACAACTGAACTCTTCTCACTGTAGAACACTTCTGTGTCCACGGATATAGACCCATACCGGTAAGTCAATCTTTCACGAGTGTCCGTAATCACAGCTGGGTCAAATTACCGTTTTACCCCTGTATTACACCTGTCTCCTTAAGTACTAGTGCTCCTCTAATGAACAATCTGTTTATGGTCCAACCAATAAACAGAAAGTCCCCCTCAGGCCAGTGAGAGGGCAGGATCCCTTTGTTCAAGTCCCAGAGTCATCACTTAAGGGAACACTCATCTACTTCTCCTAGAAGTGGGAAGGAGTGAATTCCTTCTTGTGTTGTCATGTCCCCAGCCTCCCACTCGGTCTTGTCCCCAAAAAGGAAGGCATATTGAGTCGGCGTATTGGCCACTCCCACCCATGCTAATCAAAGGACAATCCCTCATGAGAAGGAGTTCATGACACACTCAGGATTAAGACTGAGTTACTTAGGTCATCATATTGAAATAATAACCTAACTAGTTAACGGTGTTATATCTAGTGGTTTACTATTTCATGGTTCGGTCTTATGCAAACTCATTGCATAGGATACCGCCACTTGCATTTCTATTACATGGACGCTTTGGATCAATGCATCTTTTTCAAATACAAAGCGGGCCGTATCTCATAGTGTTCCAGGATAAGGTACCCAACCTTATCCTTGTACTATAGACCTTTTAGGCTGTTACTTGAACATCGATCCCCGTATGTCTCCACATACTAATTCAAGTTATATACAAACAACCTTGGATCTTAGTTTATTGGATTTGGGTCCAATTGTGCAATATTTAACAATAACACTTTATTGTAGAAACTCAATAACACTTTATTGAAACAAGTATACAATTTGTTTACATTCACTATGTACGAGTTTTAGGGCATAAAACCCAACAGGATTAGTCTGAAGCATTTGGAACAGGATTGGCTTGAGTTCAAAGTGATTGGCATCAATGACTGGTTCAACGCTTCCTGTACTGAGATTGTAAAAAGTTGCGGCCGCATAATCCTTGATGGCTTTATACCTTTCATTTGCAATAAGTATTGGATTATTTGCTGCCACATCTTGAAATCGTAAATTATGACCTAACGACAGACTAAACCAAGCCCTAATATATATACTAATCGTCATAGCGTTGGAAACAACATCTCAAGCTACGATTCTGCCTTTCGTGTAAACTTCACGTCAGCGTTTCGACGCTAGGGTCAGCGTCTCAACGCTGACCCTTTTTCCAGCATGTTGTCCTTTTTCTCGGTTTTAGCTCGGTCCATCTCGGCTTGGGCTCAAACCTTTGACTTCTTGGCACTATTCTTCAGGCTCGCTTCGATATGCTCGGGTCTTTTCACCTTCTCGTCGTCCATAAATTTCGAGATGGCTCAAAAACATTCTAATTGGCCCGAATTAGCACTGATTCGTGTGGTTGGCTCCCAATGCTACCTATGCTCCAATTACCTTAAAATAAGACAATTGAAGCATAAAATTCCTCCAACAAGCTTAGATTAGCGGTAATAAGATAGCATGAATTAGGTGCTATTAAATACCCTCAACCTAAATCTTGCTAGTCCTTGAGCAAGGCAAACACACAAACAAACACACAAACGAAAGGAAAAGTTGTACATATATATGCAAAGTGATTTGAGCCTCAAAGCTCAAATGTTAAAAAACTAAAACAATCAAGAGACATTCACATGAGACTCAATCGGGAGACAAATCAAAAGTTTTCAACGATAATCTTGCATAAGAGAGTTCTATCCCACCGAAAGAGAACTTTACTAACCTGTGATTGATTTATAAACTCTCATTCTATCTTCCCCCTACACTGGCACTAAGGTCTCGCTAAAAAGGTCTAAATGGAACAAACTTGGTTGCTTCCTTTTTCTTTTTCTTTTGCATTTTCTTTTTAGGGTGGGACACTAGCTTTCATACTACAATGCAGAGACCCATAACATAAGATTAACCCTTGGTTGGCCTAACTGATCACACTGCAGACAGCTCTTTTTACCCCTAAACACTCATAATCGATGCAGAGCATGCTTTTTCCTTAAGGAAAAATAAAACAAGCAGAGATGAACACAAAAATATTTACACAAAAGCTCACTTCACTTATTTTACCTATAACAACCCTACATTTCATGACTAAATCCTAGGGCCATTACCACATGCATTGCATTTTACTTTTATAGAATAACGATGAAACGACATTTAGAGTAAAACAAGCTTGGAAAATCAACAAGACTTTTCAGCCTGGGATCCCAGTTAAAACATAAACAACCAAAACTGTAACAATTTCAATAAAAATCTCAAAAACGGAAAAAGTCCTAGAACACCGCATAATGAAAAGTAAAGAAGAAAGAGTTCAAAATCGTGAAACGCGGAAGTCTATCCTATGAAGTTCCATGGCTCATCCAGCAACGTTCCGTCACACGTCCTGTACACCCTTGCCTTTACCTGCATTTACGTATTAGGGAAAAGAATGAGTATTAAAAAATACTCAGTAAGCAACAGTACCACTAGTCATGCATCAATAGGGGTAACATGAGGTAAATTCAGCTAAGGGCCTAATGGTCATTTCAAGACTTTCCATTTCATTTCATTTCATTCAACGTGTTATTTGGGTCACGTGGTCAGTTAATCCTCCTAACATACACATGTCAACTCACTCGGGGTGCACATGAGGGAATCAAGCGAGATCACAACTCCTACTGATGGTAGAAGGCACCCAGTCAGTGGAGTCGAGTCTCATCCGTCAAAGCACCTAAAAGCACACAGTGCCCTAACTACCATCTCAATGGTGGAGCATCCATGGGTTTTTTGTCGGACTTTACTTCCACAGTTAGTAGATGGCACCTAGTCTACGAAGCCGAGTCCTGCCCATTTAACTCCTCATCTCAGTCCATAGACATCTCAGTCCTAGGAGATTAATTACCATGACCCCCACTAGGATAAAAAAAGTTCGGTCTTTTCCCTATTAGGACCCTTTGCACCTAGCATGACTTAATTGCAACTAACCTACCAGTTCGATCTCCTAAAGCATTCTGAAGGCTAATCTAATAAGTTCATGCCACATCACATCTCATCTCATACAATCACACACAAAAGCCAAGATCATGACTAAAATTCAGAATACCCAACAGAACAATACCATCTTCCAACTGCCAACATTCAACCCTAGCTACCCATAATACACAACAACCATGCATTCACATAAACTGGGTCCTACTATATCATGACACAATTATTTTCATGAAGTCATACTCATACTTGAAAAATCAGACAATATTCAAATTACTTTATCCTCAATCAATTCAGCCCCACCAACCAATAACAATACATACATTGAAAACGCAACTAGCCATTCCATTATATAATCACAGTCCAAAGCAGTAAGTTACTTACCTTACTAATTCAGAATCACAATAGTTAGCTTGACTCACAAGTTTTCCTAGCCACCAACAATCCCTAATAATTAACAACTAATTAGAAACCTAACATAAGACCGCCAAAGGTAACAATGCAAAAGCTTAAGGGCCATTGGGATCTTACACAAACCAATCCTTCTATACGCTGGAGTTTTAGGCAGCGTTGACGTTTACACTAGCTGGACAGAGCACAAGAGAAAGAGAACACAAAAAGTAAGAGAGAGCCGCAAGAACTTAGAGAGAGAAAACCATAGAGAAAAACAGAGATCCGTACTGAGAGATGAACGAGACTAACGACAACGTCTCACGGCAGCGACTATTGTTGGTGACCGCAAGCGAACGAGTCGACAAGTAATAAAGAGATGGTAAGTATACTGAATATCGTATCTGTTGGGTTTAATGTCCTATAAACTCGTAGTTTGTAAATCATTAAACATATTCTATTTCCAATAAAGACGTTATTGAGGTTATTCGGTAAAAGATGTTATTGAATATGTAAATTGCGAATGATTAACCTAAATCCAATAAACTAAGATCCTTGACTATAAAATGAATACTCGAACTATATGTAGGGACATATCGTAGGATCAAGTTCAAGTTTATAGTTAAAATAGTCTATAAGTATAAGGATACGGTTGGGTGCCTTATCCTGGAGACACTATGGACGCGACCCACTTTGTATTAAGTACAAACGATGAGATCCTAAATCGTTCATGTGGTGACATGCGAGTGGGGGCGTCCTATGCAATGAGTTTGCATAAGACTGGACCACGAAATAAGTCACTTTCTCTTTATAACGCCGTTTACTGAAGAAACTGACTATTTCTCATAGATGACCTAGGTAACTCGTTCTTAATCCTGAGCTATCTATGAACTCCTGTTTATGCGAGATTATCCTTTGATCTGCATGGGTGAGAGTGGCCAGCATCGCCGACTCGACAAGCCTACCATTTTGGGGATAAGATCGAATAGATAGCTGGGGACATAGTTTCGCAAGACGGAATTCACTCCTACCCATTTCAGGGATAGCAGAGAGGTTGTTCTCTTAAGTACTAACTCCAGGACTTGAACAAGGGGCCCCACCCTCTCGTTGGATCGAGAGGGACTTAGGTTTGATGGTTGGACCACAAATCGATTGTTCATTAGAGGATTAGTGGAACTTAAGGAACAAGAAGTACTATAGGGGTGAAACGGTTATTTGACCTAGCTATAGCTACGGACAACCTGTGAAGGAACGACTTACTAAACATGGTTAAATCAAGTGGACGGAAATATATCTATAGTGAGGGGAGTGCAACTATCGGGCTATAGTGGAGTGTCCCGGTAGTTAACGAATGTTGGATAACGTTGATAATGAAATTAGTCGGTTAGCCTCGAATCGTTGGAGCCCATGATCTATAGGTCCATTAGGTCCCCCTACTAGCTCATATCGGATTAAAGCCTAGAATATTTTGATAGGAATCTTTGAATCGTTCAAAAACGGGAAATAGGGTTTTATCGTAAAACGTGTTCGACACAATGATTTAATTATGAATTAAATTAGGAATTGAGAGATAAGGTATTTAAAAGTGTTTTAAATACTATATATGTATTAGGAATCATATATAATTCATGGCATTAGGTGATAAAGATTAATTGGATTAATCATATCAAAATTACTTGGAAATGTCCCAATTAATTGCCTAGAAATCAATTTCAATTTTGAATTGAAATTGAAATGAATTGCAAGCTGAAAATTCACAATTAGGATTCATTTCATAATGGATTTAGTGGCATTTCCACTCTTGCATGATGATGCATAGTGGAAAACAACACAACCATGCACTAGATGCATGTGTTGTGAATTAAACACCTAGAACCCACTTTGAGATGCATTTTGACCATGTGGCTAGTGTCATGAAGCTTGTCTTTGCATGGGAGAGGTCTATAAAAGGTGCTTGAATCAGATTCAAGAAGGATAAAGCTTTCATCTTAGTGTTATGCTGCAAAATTTCTCCCTCAAGCATTCTCTCATCTCATTTCTTCCTAAAGCTTGTACCTTCAAGCATTCCCTTCCTATTTCTTACTTCTATAGACTCCCACAAGTCTTTCTAGGCCCAAGAGAATAGTAGGGAAGACTCTAGAGGTTGTCCAAGGAGCATAGGAGAGGCAAACACCACAAGGAGTTCCACATAAGTGAGCTACAAAGGTTGGTGTTCTCTCAACTCTATATTCTGTCTTTTATAGAACATGCATGCTTTAGGAGCAAAATTGAATGTCTTAAGTGCTTTCGATCTTCAATTGCTTCCGCATGTGTTATATGAACACCTTCAATTGGTATCAGAGCATGATTAGAGCACTTAATTCGTTTTAATTTTGCTGTGGTGGGTACCATTTTGAAATTGAATTTTCTGTGTGCTAAAATGGAAGTGTTCTGGTTTGGCAATTTTTTGAGCTTTCAAACCTTCATGAAATTGTAATTGCTCGGATATGTAAGAGAGTTAATGTGTGTACTAGAGTCTGTAATTTTTATAGAGTCATTAGAGTCCATATAGGCTGTAAAATCGAAGAAAAATTGGAGAAGACGCAGCAGAAAAGGAAAATTGCAGCAGCAGTTTTTTTTTTTTCTTTTTCTTTTCCAGTCCGGTTCGGTTCAGCTGCTTTTGTTGGGGTCCGGTTCGGTCTGCTGCAGCTTATTTACACACTTTTGAAGGCCGGTTCACTCCTTGGAGGGTTGGTTCGGGTCGGTTCGTGAAGCTCGGGATTGCTACAAGCTTTTATTTATTAATTATTATTGTAATAATTAGTTAAAGTGCTTGTTTTAAATTGCCAAACCATTCCATTTTAGTCTTGATTTAATTTCTTTTATGCATGGAGAATGTATGGTTTAATTAGATTAAATGTATGTGCATTATGAGTATGCCATATAGATTAAAATCCCACCATAGGAAAGCATGTTCATGCATTTTTAATAAGTGTTATTAAATGTTCAAATGCATGAGGGAAATTTCATGTTTAATTGATATAAGTGTTATATTGATTTAGGGAGATTCATGCTTGAATGGTTAATTAAAATTGGTTAATTGATATAAAAGTTATATTAATTAAAAGATAAAAGTAACCTAGCATGAAGCATGAAATTTCATTAGTGTTTGTTTATAAAGAGTTATATTCAAATGGGGAAGCATGTTATAGATTAGATTTATAAATGTTATAAATCACTTAGAAATCTAAAATCTATAACAAAGAAAAGGTGCATGCTCACTTAGGGTTAAATTATATCCAACTCTCGATCGATTTCAATTAGATTCAAATAGGTCGATAAGCTTGTAAAACATAGGTTACAAGAGAACTCACCCGACGAGATGCTGTCTAAGGCTGGAGGTATTTAAGTTGACGGTTTACGGAACACCTCCTACCTGGGCATCAAGTCGGTTCTTGAGTTAAAGTTAACCCAGTTTTATGAGCATGCACGTGTGTGATGTGAGGTTTTAATCGTTATCACCTAGACATCGTAAGATTAAATGAACTTAGACTTAGGGTTATTCAATTAGCCGGAATTCGCCTAAGTATAAGTATACCCAAAACCGTTTAAAATACTTAGTGGGAGGGGAGAGATATATCAAATCCATTTCCCTTTCACGCTCTCCCTTTTGTTCACAAGGTGAGATTTATGCTTCGCCTCGTGTTGATTATACCTCAACTACTCCATTCGGAAGGTGTTTGCATAAATCAATAACAAGGTGAATGGAGAAAGTATTTATAGTAAGTGAGTGAAGGAAGTGTGTCAACACATCCTGCGGTCTCCTCCGTTAGGTTGCACCGTGAGATTTCCATGTTGCGCCTGCTTGTATGCCCTGGAGCTACTAACCATTCGGAGGGTTGTAACATGGAGATCGGAACAACGCAAACTCCTGAGACGGATAGGATTACTTAGGACCATTTCCAACATTAGCTTTTCCATTCGGTAGCATTTTTGGGGCCGTTCTCTGTAATCTTAAAACGACGGGTCACACTTACAAGGGTTACTAAGTGTTAGTAAATTCCTGACCAAACGTAACGATAACTAAACCACTATAGGAATAAGAGTTATTCTGGGATTAGTATTTAGTCAAGAATTCTTGATTTAGTGAAGGAGTAATTGACTGCCCCTCGGTAGCGGTTGCTCTAACTCACTAAAGTGTCGTTGCAAAATAATAATCCTGGGTACATTATTACTTTTGCTAAAACCTGATTGGATTTTGTCTAAAAATGGTTAATAAGCAATTTCTAATAGCTTTGTTTAATTTTTCAGCATGTCTAGCTCACTAGTACAATTACTCGCTTCGGATAAGCTTAACGGGGATAACTATGGAACTTGGAAGTCTAATCTGAACACAATACTAGTAATCGAGGATCTTAGATTTGTCCTTACCGAAGAGTGTCCACCTAACCCTGGCTCGTCAACAAACCGAATTTTTCGGGAAGCATATGAGAAATGGACTCGCGCAAATGAAAAGGCAAGGGTCTATATCTTAGCAAGCATCTCAGATGTCTTGTCAAAAAAGCACGAGCGGATGGTCACCGCGAGGGAGATCATGACTTCGTTGCAAGGTATGTTTGGACAACCGTCCTCACAAATTAGGCACGAAGCTCTCAAGAATGTTTACAATTCCTGAATGAAGGAAGGTGCTTCAGTTAGGGAACATGTTTTGAACATGATGGTTCAGTTTAACATTGCTGAAGTAAACGGTGCTACAATTGACGAGGGTAGTCAAGTAAGTTTCATAATGGAGTCTCTTCCGAAGAGCTTCATTCAGTTCAGGACAAACGCTGTCATGAACAAAATAGACTTTAACCTGACTACTTTGCTAAACGAGCTCCAGACTTACCAAAGTCTCACTAAGAGGGGACATGAAGGGGAGGCAAATGTTGCTACAACCAAGAGGTTCCAAAAGGGATCGTCCTCAGGAACCAAGTCTGGACCTTCCACTTCAAAGAATAAGAGTATTCAAATGAAGAAAAAGAAGGATAAAGGGAAAGGAAAAGCTCTAGTGGGAAGCAAGGCAAAAACTAAAGCTGCAGATAAAGGAAAATGTTTCCATTGTAATGTAGACGGACATTGGAAACGCAATTGTCCCAAGTACCTTGCGGAAAAGAAGGCTGAAAAGGAAAAACAAGGTAAATATGATTTGCTCGTTATCGAAACATGTTTAGTTGAGCAAGAAAGCTCTGCCTGGATATTAGATTCAGGAGCGACTAACCATGTATGCTCTTCTTTACAGGAAATTAGTTCCTGACATATGCTGGAAGACGACGAAGTAACTCTCAAAGTTGGAACTGGAGAGGTCGTCACAGCCAGAGCTTCAGGAACTCTCAAGTTGTCTTTTGGAGATAGATTTTTATTACTTGAAAATGTCTTGTACGTTCCCGATATAAAAAGGAACTTAATCTCTATCTCTTGTTTGATTGAACATGAATACCAAGTATCTTTTGATATTAATAAAGTGTTTGTTAACAAAAGAGGTATGCATATATGTTCTGCAAAACTTGAAAGCAACTTATACATGTTAAGGCCAATTCAAGTTAAAGCTATTTTTAATATGGAAATGTTTAAAGTAGCGGAAACTCAAAATAAAAGGCGAAAAGTTTCTCCTAATACCTATCTTTGGCACTTGAGATTAGGCCACATAAATCGCAATAGGATTGAAAGATTGGTAAAGAGTGGACTACTAAATCAATTAGAAGATGACTCGTTACCACCATGTGAGTCCTGCCTCGAGGGAAAAATGACCAAACGACCTTTTTCGGAAAAAGGTTATAGGGCCAAAGAACCCTTAGAACTCGTGCATTCAGATCTCTGTGGTCCTATGAATGTCAAAGCACAAGGAGGGTATGAATATTTCGTCAGCTTCATTGATGATTATTCAAGGTATGGCTACCTTTACCAAATGCATCATAAGTCTGAAGCCCTTGAAAAGTTCAAAGAGTACAAGACCGAGGTTGAGAACCAATTAGGTAAAACCATTAAAACACTACGATCAGATCGAGGTGGAGAATATATGGACTTACAATTCCAAGACTATATGATAGAACACGGAATTACGTCTCAACTCTCAGCCCCTGCTACACCACAGCAAAATGGTGTATCAGAGAGGAGAAACCGAACTCTGTTAGACATGGTTCGATCAATGATGAGCTATGCTCAGTTGCCTGATTCGTTCTGGGGATATGCAGTTGAGACTGCCGTATACATTTTGAACATGGTTCCCTCTAAAAGTGTTTCTGAAACACCTTATAAACTATGGAAAGGGCGTCAAGGTAGTTTACGTCACTTCAGAATTTGGGGATGCCCGGCACACGTATTGGTGCAAAACCCAAAGAAATTGGAACGACGTTTAAAACTGTGCCTGTTTGTGGGATATCCAAAAGAAACGAAAGGTGGTCTATTTTACGACCCTCAGGATAACAAAGTGATTGTATCGACAAACGCTACTTTCCTTGAGGAAGATCACATAAAAGATCATCGACCTCGCAGTAAACTAGTATTAGATGAGATTTCAAGAAAAACTACAAAAGAATCTACAAAAGTTGTAGATCAAGCTGGTCCATCAAGAGTTGTTGATCAAACACATCCTTCTCAAATAGTGAGAGAGCCTCGACGTAGTAGGAGGGTAATAAGACAACCCGACCGCTACATGGGTTTAACAGAAACTCAAACCATCATATCTGATGATGGCATAGAGGATCCATTGTCTTTTAATCAGGCAATGAATGATGTTGATAAGGACCAATGGATCAAAGCCATGGATCTCGAAATGGAGTCAATGTACTTCAATTCAGTCTGGGATCTTATGGAGCAGCCGGATGGGGTAAAACCTATTGGTTGTAAATGGATCTACAAGAGAAAACAAGACCAAGCCGGTAAGGTTCAAACCTTTAAGGCTCGACTTGTGGCAAAGGGTTTTACCCAGAGGGAAGGAGTCGATTTTGAAGAAACTTTTTCCCCTGTTGCCATGCTTAAGTCGATTAGAATACTCTTATCCATTGCCACATATTATGATTATGAAATATGGCAAATGGATGTCAAGACAGCCTTTTTGAACGGCAATCTTGAAGAGAC
This sequence comes from Luffa aegyptiaca, assembly GCA_017139565.1. Classification (NCBI taxonomy): domain Eukaryota; kingdom Viridiplantae; phylum Streptophyta; class Magnoliopsida; order Cucurbitales; family Cucurbitaceae; genus Luffa; species Luffa aegyptiaca. The sequence continues at coordinate 35,001,972 of CM029397.1, forward strand.
TATCTATATGGCTCAACCAGAGGGATTCATAGTCCAGGGTGATGAGCAAAAGGTTTGCAAACTTAAACAATCCATTTATGGATTGAAACAAGCATCAAGATCCTGGAATATACGTTTTGACACTGCGATCAAAACGTATGGCTTTGAGCAGAATATTGACGAACCTTGTGTTTACAAGAAAATCGTCAAATCCACTATAGCTTTTCTAGTTCTATACGTAGATGATATCCTACTTATTGGGAATAATGTAGGATTCCTGACTGACGTAAAACAATGGCTAGCAACTCAATTCCAAATGAAAGATTTGGGTGAGGCTCAATTTGTTCTGGGCATTCAAATCATTAGAAATAGAAAGAACAAAACGCTAGCACTATCTCAAGCATCATATATCGACAAAATGTTGGTACGATATTCAATGCAGAACTCCAAGAAAGGATTATTACCTTTTAGACACGGGGTTCACTTGTCAAAGGAACAAAGTCCTAAGACACCTCAAGAAGTTGAGGAAATGAGACGAATTCCCTACGCATCAGCAGTTGGTAGTTTGATGTATGCCATGCTGTGTACCAGACCCGACATATGCTATGCTGTAGGAATTGTCAGCAGATTTCAGTCCAATCCTGGTCATGCGCATTGGACTGCCATTAAAAACATCCTTAAGTATCTAAGGAGAACTGGGGATTATACGCTCGTGTATGGAGCTAAGGATCTGATCCTTACAGGATACACTGACTCAGATTTTCAGACCGATATAGATTCAAGAAAATCAACATCGGGATCTGTGTTTACTCTAAATGGAGGAGCAATAGTATGGAGGAGTATTAAGCAATGTTGCATTGCTGACTCTACCATGGAAGCAGAGTACATAGCCGCCTGTGAAGCAGCAAAAGAGGCAGTATGGCTAAGAAAATTCCTAACAGAGTTGGAAATTGTTCCAAATATGCAACTGCCTGTCACCCTCTATTGTGATAACAGTGGTGCAGTTGCAAACTCTAAGGAACCTCGAAGTCACAAGCGAGGAAAGCATATTGAGCGCAAATACCATCTCATCAGGGAGATCGTGCAACGAGGAGATGTAATCGTCACGCAGATTGCTTCGGAGCACAACATGGCTGACCCGTTTACAAAACCCCTCACAGCTAAAGTTTTTGAGGGTCACCTAGTTAATCTAGGATTACGAGCTTTGTTTGACTAGGGCAAGTGGGAGAAATGTAAGGGTATGGATGATGCCCTAGTTTATTGTCTTTATACTTTTCTCACACCTAACTTCATGTACCCCACTAGAGTTTCTAGTCCAAGTGGGAGTTTGTTGGGTTTAATGTCCTATAAACTCGTAGTTTGTAAATCATTAAACATATTCTATTTCCAATAAAGACGTTATTGAGGTTATTCAGTAAAAGATGTTATTGAATATGTAAATTGCGAATGATTAACCTAAATCCAATAAACTAAGATCCTTGACTATAAAATGAATACTCGAACTATATGTAGGGACATATCGTAGGATCAAGTTCAAGTTTATAGTTAAAATAGTCTATAAGTATAAGGATACGGTTGGGTGCCTTATCCTGGAGACACTATGGACGCGACCCACTTTGTATTAAGTACAAACGATGAGATCCTAAATCGTTCATGTGGTGACATGCGAGTGGGGGCGTCCTATGCAATGAGTTTGCATAAGACTGGACCACGAAATAAGTCACTTTCTCTTTATAACGCCGTTTACTGAAGAAACTGACTATTTCTCATAGATGACCTAGGTAACTTGTTCTTAATCCTGAGCTATCTATGAACTCCTGTTTATGCGAGATTATCCTTTGATCTGCATGGGTGAGAGTGGCCAGCATCGCCGACTCGACAAGCCTACCATTTTGGGGATAAGATCGAATAGATAGCTGGGGACATAGTTTCGCAAGACGGAATTCACTCCTACCCATTTCAGGGATAGCAGAGAGGTTGTTCTCTTAAGTACTAACTCCAGGACTTGAACAAGGGGCCCCACCCTCTCGTTGGATCGAGAGGGACTTAGGTTTGATGGTTGGACCACAAATCGATTGTTCATTAGAGGATTAGTGGAACTTAAGGAACAAGAAGTACTATAGGGGTGAAACGGTTATTTGACCTAGCTATAGCTACGGACAACCTGTGAAGGAACGACTTACTAAACATGGTTAAATCAAGTGGACGGAAATATAACTATAGTGAGGGGAGTGCAACTATCGGGCTATAGTGGAGTGTCCCGGTAGTTAACGAATGTTGGATAACTTTGATAATGAGATTAGTCGGTTAGCCTCGAATCGTTGGAGCCCATGATCTATAGGTCCATTAGGTCCCCCTACTAGCTCATATCGGATTAAAGCCTAGAATATTTTGATAGGAATCTTTGAATCGTTCAAAAACGGGAAATAGGGTTTTATCGTAAAGCGTGTTCGACACAATGATTTAATTATGAATAAATTAGGAATTGAGAGATAAGGTATTTAAAAGTGTTTTAAATACTATATATGTATTAGGAATCATATATAATTCATGGCATTAGGTGATAAAGATTAATTGGATTAATCATATCAAAATTACTTGGAAATGTCCCAATTAATTGCCTAGAAATCAATTTCAATTTTGAATTGAAATTGAAATGAATTGCAAGCTAAAAATTCACAATTAGGATTCAATTCATAATGGATTTAGTGGCATTTCCACTCTTGCATGATGATGCATAGTGGAAAACAACACAACCATGCACTAGATGCATGTGTTGTGAATTAAACACCTAGAATCCACTTTGAGATGCATTTTGACCATGTGGCTAGTGTCATGAAGCTTGTCTTTGCACGGGAGAGGTCTATAAAAGGTGCTTGAATCAGATTCAAGAAGGATCAAGCTTTCATCTTAGTGTTATGCTGCAAAATTTCTCCCTCAAGCATTCTCTCATCTCATTTCTTCCTAAAGCTTGTACCTTCAAGCATTCCCTTCCTATTTCTTACTTCTATAGACTCCCACAAGTCTTTCTAGGCCCAAGAGAATAGTAAGGAAGACTCTAGAGGTTGTCCAAGGAGCATAGGAGAGGCAAACACCACAAGGAGTTCCACATAAGTGAGCTACAAAGGTTGGTGTTCTCTCAACTCTATATTCTGTCTTTTATAGAACATGCATGCTTTAGGAGCAAAATTGAATGTCTTAAGTGCTTTCGATCTTCAATTGCTTCCGCATGTGTTATATGAACACCTTCAGTATCCACAGGGAGAAGTGAACTTAGGCAAGGCAAAATTCTAAACACTAAAAATACTAAGGCTTCCTATTATCTAGGAAAGTTAACATAATGAAAGACGCGAACGAAATTTAAATAAAGCAATCAACGAATTGATCAAGCAATTTAATGACAATGAGGGAGTTTGAGTCAAATAAGAGGCGGGGTCTTGAATTCCAAAATACAGTTTAATAGTTATTCTAATTTACTTAATATTGTGTCCGACTAATTATAGATCTAGAATCTTCGTTAATCACATAGGTTCTACTGTCGATTTCCTCTAATTATAATTAACTCAGCTTAACAATCTAAGTGTCCTTAGCGCTATTAAATGGGTTAATTAATGAGTCTTGATTCATTATTGATCTCTAAGCCTAGTTGAGTGGGTTATGATCTGACTTAGTTTCTCTCCGTCGAGTTTCCAGTAAGTATCTATCCACTATAAATTTGGCCAGAATCTATAGAGCATTAAGAACTCCCACACAAATAATCAGTAAATTGGACACAAAAATAGGTAATTAGAATAACATTAAAACTCTATTTCTTCATTCAAGACCCGTAAGCCGGGATTTTAGCTATACATGGATGCTATAAGTATCAAAATTTCCCGTCTATACATGGTAAAAGCAGTAAATGAACAAATAAAGAGGATAGGAACTAAACCATCGATGAACCCCTTGCTTACGCCTTTGGATCCACCGTGAAACAAGCTCCCGATCGCTCCAAACAATGTCCAAAAACAATAATTTTGCGCTCCTCTCACTTGCTCTCAACTCGACCCTCAAAATGGCTCAAAGAGCCTTTAGAAAACTGGAGGAGAATGATGCTTGATGCCAAAAACCGAGAGCCAATCGCACTTTAAATAGTGCTCCAAGGCTGACAGTGGCGCGATGCTGTGACGTCACTGACTTGCTGCCCGAGACGTCTAGCGTCAAGACGCTGAGGGACAGCGTCTATCCTTCTGCCAGGAAATTCCTGATTCATGTTTTGGCTGATTTTGGGCTTGTATTTCAATTTTTTGGCCCAATTCTTCTTCTTTCAAGGTCTTGGACTCCTCCAAATGATCCAACATTGAATCTCCATGATTAAATCTCCATGAATTGGGCTTATTTTCCCTTTTTTTCTCCAAAAATCCAACAAAGAGCTCCTAGGGACAAAAATTTATAATTAATTGAATTTAAACATTAAAATCACAATAAAGCCCAACAAAAACTATTAAATTTAAGGATAAAATAGTAGCATTTATGCATGCTATCAAACCCCCAAACTTCAGCTTTTGCTGTCCCGAGCAAAATAAATTCTATGGATGCATGAAAAGAATCCCTCTTGCTTGAATGAATTAGAACTTTTAGGGAAATATGGAAAACATGCAAGTGGACTAAGCAAGCATAGCATACTCATGAAAAAATTTCAAAAATGAAACTTAATATTAACGAATAGCATGCTCAAAACTTATCTAGTGATTGTTTTACTAACTTAGATTAGTTTTACGACTTTTTCCATTTGCATTGGAGGATCATCTCTCGGTTGGTCAATTAGAAAAGTTTCTATAGGATTCCCTTGAGTGCTCGACTCGCCTTGCTCCCTCCTCTTTTGCCTCTCCTCCTTACGTCGCAAGCAAAAGGTTCTCTCCACTTCTGGATCTAACTCAAATTGACCAGAACCACGACTCATGCTCAGTTCTTCCTACAATTAATTTTGTCAGCACAGACAAGCTAGAGAGCAACAAAAAATCAACTTAGATTTTTTCTTAAGTTGACTTCTTTGGTATTTAACTGTCGTTCCCCGGCAACGACGCTAAGAACTTAACACGCGAACACGCGCAAGCGCAAGTATACGTTGTCTCAAGTAGTATAAAATGGAAATATTCCAAGTATCGAACCCAAGGTAACAGAGAATACCTTAAAATAAAGAGGTAAGAAGTAATGCAAGTTGAACTCTATGTAACCACGGATAATAAATCTGGATGAATGTATAGAATATAATAGGAACTTTTGTGATGAAATTCGACAAAAGGGAAAAAAGGATCCAAACACTGATCTTGCTCTAGAGTTGCGATACTGCTTGCCAATGCGCTCGTAGGGCTTGCACAAACCTTAGCACTGTGAACCGAATTCAACTCTTATTCAGCCTTCTTTGAAGTACCTTTCAGAGCCTAAGCCATTAAACCTGTTAATGGGTGAACACGCACGAGCGCAAGTATACGCTGTCTCAAGTAGTATAAAAAGGATATTCCAAGTATCGTACCCAAGGGAACAGAGAAATACCTTAAAATCAATAAATAAGAAGTAATGCAGGTTGAACTATATGTAACCACGAATAATAAGTTTATAAGAATGTAAAGAAAAGAATAGAAATCTAATGGTGAAGTTTAACAACAGAGAAAAAGAGGAATCCAAACACTAATCCTGCTCTAGAGTTGTGGTATTGCTTGCTGATAACTCTCCAAAAGGGAGTTATTGAGGCCTTATTTCTATGATGGTTTGTATGTCATTTGTGCCAAATAGATGTGTTATTAGATGAATATTATGTGTTTTATCTTATTTATAAGAATTGATGCTTTGAAAGTTCTTTTGCAGAGAAATTAATGCTGAGCGACTTGAGGGCACGTGAGCTGCACGTGAGCTGAAAGTAAAACTGGCCACGTGAGCTGCACGTGATTCATTAATGAGGTGGCGTTTTTGATAGCATGCATTTATGCTATCTTTTTCCTAAAAATTTTCGCTAGTTTTGTGCGTTAATTGTGAGCTTTAATGTCTTTTTATGTTGATTTTGTAGAAAATCGAGCTTATGGGGCAAAACCGTGAATTTTATTAATTTTGAGAACAAAATGAAGACTTTGGACCATAAAAGAAGAAAAGAAAAGAGAACATTTGAAGTGGAGGCCCAAAAGCCCAAAGGAATGGGGAAACAAAGGTTAAATATCCGACGCTGGGTGCAGTGTGCGACAAGAAAAGACGGACGTCACAGCGTCGCGACGCTGTCGACTTGGGCAGCAAGAAAAGTTGCGGATCTTCTCCTATTTAAAGGCCCCTTCCCAATGGTTCAAAGCATCCCATTTTGGGGAGTTCTCCCCTAGCTCAATAGAGAGAAAAAGTGAGAAGAATTGAGAGGAAAATGGTGGAAGTAATCGAGATTCCAAGGCTCGAGAATCGAGATGATTGTGACGGGAGCTGGGGATCATCCCAACGGTTATTTCTTCCTTAAGTTTTTGTAAATTCTTATTAATTGTTTGAGTTAGGACCATGGATCAAGACTATTGGGCTGAAATTATTCCCATTTGTGAGTAGATCTTGAGACCTAGGGTCGTTATCTTAGCTAATTGGATATTGTAGCTTTATTAATTGGAGATTGTAACGAAGTTCTTCATATTTCATCTATGCAATTCATGCTTAATGCTTTTAATCCTTTGATCACGAATTGATTGTTATGTTGGTCTAAATTGATACTCTGATAGCGAGCATAGCTAGCTACTTTTACTTATTTAATTTAGCTAGTCTTTTATGATTTATTGGCCATTTTACTGCACTTAATTGTTTATTTTGTAGGAAAGCGTTGATTAGAGCTAAAACATGGAATTGGAGTTAATCGGGCGTTCGGAACGTGAAAATATGCCAAAGAACCGGAAAGTTCAAGTAACAAGGAGCCAAGAGAGGGCATTCTGCCCATCAGCGTCGAGACGCCACTCGTGGAGGGTCTCGACGCTGGTTTTCCTTAATTAGAAGAGGTGGCAGCGTTACAGCGTCGAGACGCTGTGACAATAGCGTCTCGACGCTACCGTTATTTCCATTCCAGACGCGCGTGTTTTAGAGGCAGCGTCTCGACGCTACGACGAAAAATCAGAATAAAAGCTTCCTTTCGGCTAGGTTTTAGGGGAGGAAAAATTGGGACTCTTTTGGGGATACTTTTGGAGCCGTAAAACAGAGGAGAAAACAGAGGATGAAGGCTGAAGCAAAGGGAGAAAAGCGGAAATCAACCCATCGTTCGTGGGGATCGTGACGGGGACGTTCGGTCTCGGCCTACATTGAGTTTTCTTTTCCCTTTCCTTTTCTCTAGCTAGATTTATGGCTTCATTATGTTTAGTTGAGCTTGTAATTCCATTCATGAGTAGCTAAACTCATAGCTTAGGGATTGATGTAGTTGATTTTGTTTATGGATTGATTTATGGTTTAAGTTGTGCAATGTTTATTATGTTTGTAATCTTGATTTAATGCTTTCAATTAATTGGCCATTAGTTGAATGATTTAAGTTTTGAATCTAGCTCGGGAGAGGGGGTTTAATATAGACTTACTCAAGATTGCATGACTAAAGTTTACTATCTAATTCGTGACGGTTTTAGATTAACTTTAGAATTGGTCAAAAGATCTCATTGCCTTGCATGTTAACCAACTTAGATAGGGATATCAAGTAGATTAATTTGCATGAGAATCAATTATACTCGGGAGAGGTAGTTGTGATAAAAGGTTCTTAGGCTCATAATTTCATTGTGCATAATAACTTACTCCTTAAAATCAATCGTAGACTAAATCGGCGAAATCAATTCCCTAAGTATTTTTCCCAATTGAATTTCCACACTTTTTACTTGTTTTGATTTATTTTTGATACCATCCATTCATCACTTTTTGATCCCTAAATAAAATTGAGCAAGATAATTCACAATACTTGATTTGCTTAAAAATCCAATCTAGAGGACGACATTCGAATTACATTCACTATATTATTACTTGACCCGTGCGCTTGCGGTAGGAAAAGTCCACATCAAGTTTTTGGCGCCGTTGCCGGGGATTGGCACATTTAGCTAGATTGATATTGTGAAAAAATTGTTTGATCTTAATTTAGGGTGTATTTTTACTTTTCTAGGTTGATTGCATTTTTCCATATTTGTTTTTCTTTCCATATTTGTTTGTCTAGTTTAGTTTGTCTTTTAGTTGAGTAATTTTTTCCTTATTTGTTTCTTGTTTTTCCTTTTTAGATTAGTTTCCTTAGTTGTGTTTGCCATATTTATTTTTGCATTCCGCATTAGGTTATTTTGTTTCCTTTTCTAGATTATATTTTCCATATTTAGATTAGTTGTTTTCTTTTCTTTATTTCTTTCCTTATTTGTTGTCTTTCCTTTTTGGGATAGTGTAGGTTGTTTATGCGAAGTAATAAAGATTTAATTTTGATACCGTTGGATCCCGAGATTGAAAGAACAATTCATAGGCTTCAAAGGGAAAATAGAGAAATTATTCAAATGGCCGACCAAAATCCACCTGAGGAGCCTAGGCCTATTAGAGACTACTTTCAGCCCGTGTTTCAGGGGCAACAGTCGGGGATTTTCTATGCCCCGATCAATGCCAACAACTTTGAGCTGAAGACCGGTCTCATTCAGATGGCTCGAGATTGTGCTTATAGAGGATCGCCCACCGAGGATCCAAATTCTCATCTTAAATCATTTTTGGACATTTGTGGGACGGTAAAAATTAATGGAGTCTCTGAGGATGCCAATCGCTTACGCTTGTTTCCTTTTTCTTTGCAGGATAAAGCACGAGATTGGTTGCAGTCTATTCCCCCTGGGAGCATCACCACCTGGGATGCTTTGGTCCAGGCCTTTTTGAAGAAATTTTTCCCTCCTGCAAAGACGGTCAAGCTGAGGACCGAGATTGGGACATTCCAGCAACAATATGATGAGCAGCTGTTTGAGGCTTGGGAGCGATTCAAAGAGTTGTTGAGGAAGTGTCCTCAGCATGGATATCCCGACTGGCTTCAGGTTCAATTGTTTTATAATGGTTTAACTCCTAGCACAAAAACGATTGTTGATGCAGCTGCAGGTGGGACTCTGTTGTCCAAGACCGTGGAAAACGCTCGCACACTTTTAGAGGATATGGCCACCAACAGCTATCAGTGGCCATCTGAGCGGTCTACACCCAAAAAGATTGCTGCTGGAGTGTTTGAGGTTGACAAAGTAAGTGCACTCCAGGCCCAGATGACTTCCCTTGCTAATGCTTTTATGAAATTTTCAGGTACAGGGAGTGCTCAATCAATTGAATCAGCTGCTGCTTTAGCATCTAGACCTCAGGAGGAGACCATCGAGCAGGTTCAGTATGTATCAAATTTTAATTCTAGGGGATATAATAATAATTCTACACCTACACATTATCACCCTAACAATAGGAACCATGAAAATTTCTCTTATGCTAATAATAAGAATGTTCTTAATCCTCCTGGGTTTGCCCCTCAAACTCAAGAAAATAAAAAGTTAGAAGATCTTGTTGGAGCTTTCATTGCAGAGTCTAGTAACAGGACAACTAAATTGGAGGAGGCAGTCATTGCCATCAACTCAAAAGTGAATGGCCACAGTGCTGCCATCAAGAATATTGAGACTCAGCTGGGACAGTTGGTAAGTGTTGTAAGCACCATGAATAAAGGTAAGGCCCCAGCTGAGCAAGAGAAAACCCAGATGGAGTACTGTAAGGCAATCACTGTGCACCAGGAGGAAACTGAAGGGGAGCCTGAGTCTGAGGATTACGACACGCCTACAGGGGAAGCTGAGGAGGACACATCATCAGATGAGGCTGAAAAGCCTGAACCTGAGCCTCCTATTCCTTCTCCCACAGTGATGGTTCCCAAAGAAAATAAAAAGAAAAAGAAGAAAAAGAACAACCAGGTTCAGTTTGACAAATTTATGAATGCTTTTATGAATCTGAATATTAATATTCCTTTTGCAGAGGCGTTAGAGATGCCCCAGTATAACAGGTTCATGAAGGAGTGGTTAGCAAAGAAGCGAAAGGAAAAGAAGGTTGACACGGTGTATCTTGCTTCCACATGCAGCACTAGAGTCCAACAGAAGGTACCTGAAAAAGTAGCAGATCCAGGCAGTTTTTCTGTTCCTTGCAGTTTTGGTACTTACTCTTTTAGAGCATTATGTGACTTAGGTGCTAGTATTAATATCATTCCTCTATCTTTATGCAAAAAGTTAGACATAGGTGAGATTAAATCTACTCCTGTAAAGCTCCAATTGGCTGATCAGTCTGTGGTTAGACCAGTTGGCATTGTAGAAAATGTTTTAATCAGAGTAGGTAGATTTTTTCTCCCTATTGATCTGTATGTTATGGACATGATAGAAAATCCTTCAATGCCTGTCATACTAGGAAGACCATTCCTCGCTACTGGGCGAGTGATTATTGATATTGAGCGCAGGGAGCTCACTCTTAGAGTCAGGAACGAAAAAGAAATTTTTAAGGCAGTTGAAGACTCTAAGGGACAATCTGAAGTGCTTTTCATGGGCTACAAGAAAGGTGCAAGAAAGAGCACCTCTGTTGGATTCACTGAAAAGAAGCCTCCATGAAGCACGGTCAACACGTCGAGCTAATGACGTTAAACAAGCGCTTTTGGGAGGCAACCCAAGTAAGTGTAGTGTGTTTTCTTTTTGTTTTTGATTTATTGTTTGTTTTTGTTTTGTAGGTCTTGTTTTCTTTTTCTCCTTTGCTTTCAAGCTTTCAAGATTCCAAGCTTTCAGTCAAGAAGTCATCATTATTCCAGGCCAGTGCTGTTCACTCCTTTCATTCTTTTATTGTTCTCATGCTTGTTTATGCCTTATTTTCTTTATACATTGAGGACAATGCATGTTTTAAGTTTGGGGGTGGAGTAGCATGTTTGTGGAGCCCTTGAGCATCTGAGTTCGGGCTATAGTTTTGAGCTTTCTTTGAATGATGCATATGGTTGTTGTCCGGATGTATTTTTGCATGATTATGATGTCCTAGGATAGGCTTTCTTGTCAATTTTCAAGCTTGTGATGAGTTGTAAGCATGAGTGCCCAAAAAGGGAGACTTTTTGAAATTTTTCTAGGAGATGGCTTGCATGAGTAGAGTTTTTGTCTTGGCTAGATTTGGATTTGAATGCTTAGGAGCGAATTATTGGGTTCATATGCTTGTTGTCACCTCGATAGGTGTAGGGTAGAGCTAAAGAGTTAATTTTTTGCAAATTAGCATGTTTGATCTTGCTTAGGAGAAAAGAAAAGAATATTTGCTTATCATGTTCATAACGAAAAATCATTCTTGTTGTTATTATTGAAAAAGAAAATAGTCATGGCTTATGCGCGCAATTTGCAATGGTTAATAAAGATTAAGGCAAAAAGAGCTACCCCTGTTGTGATCAGTTAGGCCAACCAGAGAAAACTCAGGTTAAGGGTCCCTGCAATGGGTGTGTGAAAGCTAGTGCCACATATACATGCTTAATTTAATTGTTAATTAAAAGCACCTAAGTATGGAGAAAAACAAACTAATTTGTTCCATTAACTCATTAGTGAAACCTTAGTGCCAGTGTAGAGGGAAGATGAGCTGAGGGTTTAATAATCCAATCCCGGGCTAGTAGAGTCTGATCTTGTTGAGTTAGATCTCGCTTATGCAAGTTAATTTTGGAGAAATTTTAATTTGTCTCCCTCATTGGTCCTTGTGTGCATATCTCTTGCTTGCTTGACTATTGACTTTTGAGCCTTGAGGATTGAGTTATGATTATTGCATCCATTCTTCTACTGTATGTTTGATTTGTAGTTTGCTCGAGGACTAGCAAAAGCTTAAGTTTGGGGGTATTTGATAGCGAGCATAGCTAGCTACTTTTACTTATTTAATTTAGCTAGTCTTTTATGATTTATTGGCCATTTTACTGCACTTAATTGTTTATTTTGTAGGAAAGCGTTAATTAGAGCTAAAACGTGGAATTGGAGTTAATCGGGCGTTCGGAACGTGAAAATATGCCAAAGAACCGAAAAGTTCAAGCAACAAGGAGCCAAGAGAGGGCATTCTGCCCATCAGCGTCGAGACGCCACTCGTGGAGGGTCTCGACGCTGGTTTTCCTTAATTAGAAGAGGTGGCAGCGTTACAGCGTCGAGACGCTGTGACAATAGCGTCTCGACGCTACCGTTATTTCCATTCCAGACGCGCGTGTTTTAGAGGCAGCGTCGCGACGCTGTCTTGACAGCGTCTCGACGCTATGACGAAAAATCAGAATAAAAGCTTCCTTTCGGCTAGGTTTTAGGGGAGGAAAAATTGGGACTCTTTTGGGGATACTTTTGGAGCCGTAAAACAGAGGAGAAAACAGAGGATGAAGGCTGAAGCAAAGGGAGAAAAGCGGAAATCAACCCATCGTTCGTGGGGATCGTGACGGGGACGTTCGGTCTCGGCCTACATTGAGTTTTCTTTTCCCTTTCCTTTTCTCTAGCTAGATTTATGGCTTCATTATGTTTAGTTGAGCTTGTAATTCCATTCATGAGTAGCTAAACTCATAGCTTAGGGATTGATGTAGTTGATTTTGTTTATGGATTGATTTATGGTTTAAGTTGTGCAATGTTTATTATGTTTGTAATCTTGATTTAATGCTTTCAATTAATTGGCCATTAGTTGAATGATTTAAGTTTTGAATCTAGCTCGGGAGAGGGGGTTTAATATAGACTTACTCAAGATTGCATGACTAAAGTTTACTATCTAATTCGTGACGGTTTTAGATTAACTTTAGAATTGGTCAAAAGATCTCATTGCCTTGCATGTTAACCAACTTAGATAGGGATATCAAGTAGATTAATTTTCATGAGAATCAATTATACTCAGGAGAGGTAGTTGTGATAAAAGGGTCTTAGGCTCATAATTTCATTGTGCATAATAACTTACTCCTTAAAATCAATCCTAGACTAAATCGGCGAAATCAATTCCCTAAGTATTTTTCCCAATTGAATTTCCACACTTTTTACTTGTTTTGATTTATTTTTGATACCATCCATTCATCACTTTTTGATCCCTAAATAAAATTGAGCAAGATAATTCACAATACTTGATTTGCTTAAAAATCCAATCCAGAGGACGACATTCGAATTACATTCACTATATTATTACTTGACCCGTGCGCTTGCGGTAGGAAAAGTCCACATCATACTCGATAGAGAGAAGTTAGATTAGATCCTAATTGCATGGCTAACAATTGCTTGGAACACGAGAGTGAAAGAGAATCGTTAGAAATTGATGATGAAGTTGCTTAATGCCATACTATGATTAACTAAGGAAATGGACACATAAATTAGTTATGTTAGTATGAGAAGTGAAGGAACTTGAAAAAAAAATCATTAAAATTACTTCTAGATTTATGGAATTGAAGATTAGTAATTACATTCATCCAATTAATTGAGCTACAAATCCAAAAAGCTAGTTAACACCCTAGGTCAAGTCCCCTTAATAGGATATTTCTCTTTGTTTGCATAATTTCTTTAATTTCTTGTTAGTTCTTTATTTCTTAAGAATTGAGCTTCTAAATAAAATTAAACATGATGGTTCTTAATACTTAATGGACTTAATTCAATTTTTCTGAGGATTCGATACTCGGTTAACCTACCGTTTTATATTACTTGCGGCCCGTGCACTTTGCAGTCATCGGTTTCCAGCAGCGATCTCGGATTTGGGAAGCTTGGAGAGCGTTTTGTTGGGTTTTTATGCCCTAAGACTCGTAGATAGTAAATGTACTTTTGACCGAACATTAATAAAAGTGATGAATTATTCATTTAATCTATGTTTGTATTATATCTTGTCTTATTAACCCTAATCCAATAAACTAAACATCCAAGGCTAATAGAATGAGGCTTGAACTAGTATGTAGGGACATACGGGGATCGATGTTCAAGTTTTAGCCTAAAGGGTCTGTAGTATAGGGATAAGGCTGGGTACCTTATCCTGGTGACACTATGGATACGGCCCGCTTTGTATAATGATACAAAGGTAATGATCCAACACGTTCGTGTAGTTGACATGCGAGTGGGGGTATCCTGTGCAATGAGTTTGCACAAAGACCGGACCGCGAAATAGTTAACCACTAACTGTAACACCGTTAGTTAGTTCGGTTTCTATTTCACTAGGATGACCTAGGCAACTTGGCCTTAATCCTGAGTGGATTATGGACTCCTGTCCATGAGGGATTGTCCTTTGATTTGTACGGGTGAGAGTGGCCTGCACGCCGACTCAATAAGCCCACCATTTTGGAGACAAGACCGAGTGGGGAGCTGGGAACATAGTCTTACAAGATGGAATTCACTCCTTCCCAGTTTTAGGGTAAGTAAAGGTGTGTTCCCTTAAGTGGTGTCTCCGGGTCTTGAACAATGGGCCCTACCCTCTCTATGGCACGAGAGGGACTTCTGTTTGCTGGTTGGACCTCAAACAGGTTGTTCATTAGAGGAGCACTAGTACTTAAGGATGAAGAGGTAGCCCAGGGGTAAAACGGTAATTTGACCTAGCTGGGGTACGAACACACGTGAAGGGTTAACTTGCTGTTGATGGTCGATATCCGTGGACACAAAAATATATCTGCAGTGAGAAGAGTGCAACTGTGGTTCTATAGTGGAGTGAACCACAGTTAACGAACATTGATTAATTTGGTTAATGAGTTTAGCCAATTAATCTCACATCGTTGGAGTTTCTGATCTGTAGGTCCATTACGTCCCACCGGTAGCTCTATAAGGGCGTTGAGGTAAATTTCTAAGGGAGAATTGAATATTTGAAGGGGTTCGAATATTAAGTTATAATATGAATTTGATTTATATTAAAACTATAGGTTATAATTAATGTGCATTAATTGTACATTAATACCATAGTTTATTTGAGAAAAATATAATTAAATATGTGATATTTAATTATAAGATTAATTAATTGCTGAATTAATTAATTTTATTGTTTTTAATTTAATTTGATTAAATTTGATTTAATTGAATTACATTAAAACTATAGGTTATGTGGGAATGTTATGTACATATGGTTTACATTAATAATAATAATTAGTTAGTTTAATTGTTAAGTTAATTATATTATTAAAGATTCGTTAATGATTTTGAATTATTAATTAATTTTGTTTATCAGTTAATTGAACTGATAAAGTCTTCCACTTACCTAGGGTTTACGTGTGAAGGGGAGTTTATTTAGGGAGTGGGGAGTTTTATCTGTAGAATAACCACTCCCTCAGTATAATCCCATTCGTTCAGTTGGTTACCACATTCAAGCCCTCACACGCAAAACTCTCTCTCTCTATCCTGATCTCTCTGCGTTTTCTCTCCAAAAGGAAAACTGAGAAGAAAATTCTTTTTCGCCTTAGAAATCTTGCTCCCACAAGCACCTTCATCGATTACCCCAAGAGGATACCGGTGCAACTTACGTGGTGGTGTTCCTGTCAAATTTGCAGCAAGATCAAGATCCTTTTGCTGCTGGAATTTTCTGCAAATGGTGAGGGAAAAGGCGAAACGAATGAAGAACGTCATTCAAAGTAAGTGTTCTTGATCTAGGATCATTAGGATCCATTCCTAGATTAGATCTAGGGTTCTTAAATGAGAAAAAGCATGTTTTATAATAAATTTCCAGCATGTTATTTTTATATATTGTTGTGATTTAATTTGCCAATGTACGGTATTTTAATTCCTATTAAAATCTGAGTTAAGGTCTTCTATACGTTTCCGCTGCGCAAGGGCTTTTATCCCTTCAATTGGTATCAGAGCCTTCTCTGTATTTTAATTTATGAATTAAAATTTGCGTTGGTTTTAGGTGGGATTTAATTGCATAATGGATGTTAATTTGCTGTGAACTAGAGATTAATTGGCCTTAGATTTACAATTTGTTGATGTGATCAAATGTAAAGGCCCCTGCGTTTTTGGGAAACTTAAATTGTAAATCGAGTCTCTGTAAGTCCAAGTCTAGTTTAGGCTCATGAACGATGAAGATCGGGACCAAATTTGGCCAAAAACGAGAGAAAACGGCGAAGAATTGAGGCTGGAACAGTGCAGATTTTTCCAGAAATTTGAAAAAAAAAAAACGAAAAATCGGACGGAAATTCACGCGTGCAGACGAGGGCTGACGTTAGCATGGAGGAAGCTGACGTCATGAGGCGCGGTCCAGGCGAGCGGTCCAGTTCGCGTCAGCCGGTTCTTCGGAAAGGCGCGGTTCTGCGTTTTTTTCCCTCCGTTTCGTTGACTGGCTCGCCGGTTCGTTGACTTTTCAGTGCTGGTTCGTTGACTGGGCGGTTTTTGAAGCTGGTTCAGTGGTTTTCCGGTCCGGTTCGAGCGGTTTTAAGCTGGTTCGAGCGGTTTTGGCAATTTTAAAGCGTTTTTGGTCCGATTCGGGGCTGCAGAAGGCTGTAATAGGATAGAATTTTGCTTTATTATTGTAATTTAGCTTTAATTTTATCCTAGGGGCCAATTAATCGGTTCATATGCTATTTTATATGCTTTATGGATGTCATATAAAATTAGAAATCCCACCTTAGGTTATAAAGCATGCTCATGCATTTATGTATGTTATAATTAGATTATAATATATGATTGAACTGCATGGTTTGATTTTCATGAGTTTTTAATATATAGTTGAGTTATATTAAAATCATGAAAATGGAATAGTATAATGCATGCAATTACATAGTTTTAATATAAGAGTTATATTTAAAATGAATTGTTTGCAGCATGCTACTGTGATTTACCATTTTTGGCAATAATTAATTGTTAATTTATTAAAAATGGAAATCAAGTTGCATTGAGCATGATACATCCATAGTTTAATATAAAAGTTATATTAAATTCATGCAATGCTAGTATATAGTTTTAATTTCATTAACTAGAATATGATTGTTAATTGTTTTAAAACTATAGTATGCATGATTATAGGGCTAATCATTAAAATTTTGAAATAGTTTAAAATTTATGATTAGAAACCGTCAATCTATAATCAAGATATGCATGCTCACATAGGATCTTAGGTTAAAATTAATTAGACCTAAGATCACTTTCTAATAGGATTATAAATTCTTACTTAGTTTTAAAATAGTTTTAATGAACTAAGTAGGACAAACATTCCTCAGATTATAAGGGAACTCTACCAGTGAAGTTCTGTCTAAGGATTGGAGGTATTTAAGTTGACGGTATACGGAACACCTCTTACCTGGGAACTGATCTAGAACACTAGAGTTGAATTAATCACAGTTTAATGTTAGATTAATGTCGCTAGGTTAATTAAATATGTTTAATGCACCTAGACATTAGGTCTTATTATAATAGTTATAATAGGACTAGACTTAGATAAATGACTTAGCCGGATTTATCTAGGTCTAATCAAACCCTAAAATATCCAATAGGTTACTTTAGTGGGAGGAAAATTTCAAAACTTGATTTAAATCGAGTTTTGCTCCTACGTCCCTGTATGTTCACATCGTGAGATCCATGCTTTGCTTCGTGTCGTTTTAGTGCGGCCTCCCTTCAGAAAGTGTTTGCATGGATCAATACCAAGGTGAATGGGGAAAGTGACAATAGTAAGTGGGAGCGGGACGTGTGTCAACGTATCCCTCGGTCTCCACCCCTAGGTCACAACGTGAGATTCCTATGATCCGCCTGCGTGTTGCCCTGGAGCAACCATCCCTTCGGAGGGCCTAATCATAGGATTCGGAACACCGTGAACTCCTGAATAGGATAGGATCGCTTAGGCTAATTACCAACAGTTGTCTTTCCTAACGGTAGCCTGTTGGTCCGTGCCTTTAAGATCTGAAAGTGGGAGGGTTACACTTACGGGGATGAGTTAATTGGTTAACAAATCCTTGACCGAACAACGGTGGTTAATTTCTAATGGAATATGAGTTATTCTGGGATTAGAAATCAACTGAGAGGAGTCTCATTTTAGAGGAGGAACAACTGATCACCCTTCGGTGGTTGTTCTTCTAAACCTCTAAAGCTGTTGCATAACACAATCAATAGTTTTATTAGGGTTCTTTGATTGTTTGTTTGCAAAATTTATTGGATGGATGCAATTGTATGTATTGCTTGTGTGATGGCTTAAGACAAAGATAACTAATACGGTCATTTGTTTGTTTTTCAGCAATTTCTTCCTCTATTATTTCCTTGCTTAAAAACGAAAGACTAACCGGCAAGAATTTCCCCACATGGAAATCGAACTTAAACACCATACTCGTGGTAGAGGATCTTAGGTTCGTCTTAACGGAGGATTGTCCTCCCGTTCCCCCTCGCACTGCCACTCAGGCAGTAAAGGATGCCCACGAACGCTGGACGAAGGCCAATGAAAAGGTCAAAGTCTATATATTGGTCAGCTTATCTGAAGTCTTGGCCAAGCGTTACGAGAACGTGGAAACTGCCAGGGAGATTATGAATTCCCTACAGGAGATGTTTGGACTCCCGTCCTATCAGCTCCACCATGATGCCTTGAAGAACGTCTTCAACGCCAAGATGCAAGAAGGTCAGTCTGTCCGGGAACATGTCCTGGATATGATAATCCAGTTCAACATTGCTGAGGCAAATGGCGGGGTAGTCTGCGAGCGCAGTCAGGTTGCGTTCATCCTTCACTCGCTTCCTACGAGCTATATGCCATTTAGGACGAATGCGAGTATGAACAAAATTCAGTTCAACCTAACTACCCTCCTCTCGGAGTTACAGATTTATGAGTCCATGCTGAAAAGCAAGGGAAAAAATGTGGTAAAAGGAGAGGCCAATGTGGCCCATTCCAAGAAAAAGTTCCTAAAGGGTTTATCCTCAGGGACTAAATCTGTACCTCAAGCTTCTTCATCGAAGCAAATTCAGAAGAGGAAGGGAGACAAGAGGAAGGCTCCTGCGCAAGCTGTGCAAGGTAAGGGCAAGGCCAAGGTCGTGGCCGACAAAGGCAGATGCTTCCATTGCAATGTGGATGGTCACTGGAAGCGCAACTGTCCCCGTTACCTCGCTGAGAAGAAGAGAGAGAAAGAAGGTAAATTCGATTTACTGGTTTTAGAAACCTGTCTTGTAGAACATGATGAGTTTGCCTGGATATTAGATTCGGAGCCACTAATCATGTTTGCTCTTCTTTTCAGGGAAATCATTTCCAGCAGCTGGCTGATGGCGAAATGACACTCAAGGTTGGAACAGGAGAGGTCGTTTCAGCTCGTGCAGTGGGAGCTGCAAAATTATTTTTTAGAAATAAGTATTTAATTTTAGAGAACTTGTATTTGGTTCCTAGAATTAAAAGGAATCTTATTTCTGTTTCAGCTTTACTTGAACAATGTTATTCAATTTCATTCATGCTTAATGAAGCTTTAATTTCTCGAAATGGAATTTATATTTATTCAGCTAAGCGTGAAAATAATTTATTTGTGTTAAGACCTACCGACACTAAGGCTATTTTAAGTCATGAGATGTTTAAAACAGCTGAAACTCAAAACAAAAGGCAAAAGATTTATCCTCTAAGTAACAACACGTATCTTTGGCACCTTCGTCTAGGTCATATTAACATCGATCGGATCGATCGTTTGGTTAAAGATGGACTTCTAACTGATCTAGAAGATACATCTTTACCACCCTGTGAATCGTGCCTCGAGGGTAAAATGACCAAGAGGCCTTTTACTGAAAAAGGTTATAGGGCCAAAGAACCACTTGAACTGATACATTCGGATCTTTGTGGTCCAATGAATGTAAAGGCTCGAGGTGGTTATGAATATTTCATCTCTTTCATAGATGATAATTCTCGATACGGTTACTTATACCTAATGGGCCATAAGTCTGAGGCTCTTGAAAAGTTTAAAGAGTTTAAGACTGAGGTAGAAAACCTGTTAGGTAAAACCATTAAAACACTTCGATCAGATCGAGGTGGAGAGTATTTGGATCAAAGATTCCAGGACTATATGATAGAACATGGAATCCAATCCCAACTCTCAGCACCTGGTACACCTCAACAGAATGGTGTATCAGAAAGGAGAAATAGAACCCTGTTAGACATGGTTCGTTCTATGATGAGCTATGCTCAGTTGCCTAGCTCGTTCTGGGGGTATGCAGTAGAGACTGCAGTACATATTCTTAACAACGTTCCCTCAAAAAGTGTTTCTGAAACTCCTTTTGAGTTATGGAAGGGGCGTAAACCTAGTTTGCGTTACTTCCGTATTTGGGGTTGTCTTTCACATGTGCTAGTGACGAATCCTAAGAAATTGGAACCATGTACTAGAATATGCCAATTTGTTGGATACCCGAAAGAAACGAGAGGTGGTCTTTTCTACGACCCTCAAGAAAATAAAGTATTTGTATCGACAAATGCAACTTTCTTGGAGGAAGACCACATTCGAGATCATAAACCACGAAGTAAGTTAGTATTAGGAGAAGCTACAGAAGCATCAACAAGAGTTGTTGATGAACCTGGTCCTTCAACAAGAGTTGTTGGAGAAGCCAGTTCTTCTCATCAATCTAGTCCTCCTCACATAGTGGGAGAGCTTCGACGCAGTGGGAGGGTTGTAATACAACCTGGCCGCTACTTGGGTTTAACTGAAACACGAGTAGTCATACCTAATGACGGCGTAGAAGATCCATTGTCTTATCGTCAGGCAATGAATGACGTAGATAACGACGAATGGGCCAAAGCTATGGACCTTGAGATGAAGTCTATGTACTTCAATCAAGTTTGGGACCTTGTAGATCCACCTGAAGGGGTCAAACCCATTGGGTGTAAATGGATCTTTAAAAGGAAAAGAGATGCTACTGGGAAAGTACAGACTTTCAAAGCAAGACTCGTAGCAAAGGGTTATACCCAAAGAGAAGGGGTGGACTATGAAGAAACCTTTTCTCCAGTTGCTATGCTTAAGTCCATAAGAATTCTCTTATCCATTGCCACGTTTTATGACTATGAAATATGGCAAATGGATGTCAAGACTGCTTTTTTGAATGGCAATCTTGACGAGAGTATTTTTATGTCTCAACCCGAAGGGTTCATAACCCAAGGTGAGGAGCAAAAGGTTTGTAAACTGAATCGATCCATTTATGGGTTGAAACAGGCCTCCAGATCTTGGAATATTAGATTTGATACAGCGATCAAATCTTTTGGCTTTGACCAAAATGTTGATGAACCTTGTGTTTACAAGAAAATCAACAAGAATAAAGTAGCTTTCCTTGTACTTTATGTTGACGACATCCTACTCATTGGGAATGATGTAGGGTATCTGTCTGACGTAAAAGATTGGCTAGCGGCCCAATTCCAAATGAAAGATTTGGGTGAGGCCCAATATGTTCTTGGAATCCAGATTATTCGGGATCGAAGGAACAAAACGCTAGCCCTGTCTCAAGCAACATATATCGACAAGATGTTGGCCCGATATTCAATGCATAACTCCAAGAAGGGCTTGTTGCCTTTCAGGCATGGGGTTCACCTGTCTAAGGAACAGTCTCCTAAGACACCTCAAGAGGTTGAGGATATGAGACGGATTCCCTACGCCTCTGCAGTGGGTAGCTTAATGTATGCTATGCTCTGCACGAGGCCTGACATCTGTTATGCTGTAGGGATTGTCAGCAGATATCAGTCAAATCCAGGGTTAGACCACTAGACCGCCGTTAAAGAAATCCTCAAGTATCTTAGGAGAACGAGGGACTACATGCTAGTGTATGGGGCTAAAGAGTTAGTTCTCACTGGATATACCAACTCTGACTTCCAGTCTGACAAGGATTCTAGGAAATTCACGTCAGGGTCAGTGTTCACCCTTAACGGGGGAGCTGTAGTTTGGAGAAATATAAAGCAAGGATGCATAGCTGACTCCACGATGGAGGCTGAGTATGTAGCTGCTTGTGAAGCAGCTAAGGAAGCTGTTTGGCTAAGGAAGTTCTTGACTGATTTGGAAGTTGTTCCAAATATGAACTTGCCCATTACGTTATATTATGACAACAGTGGGGTTGTAGCCAATTCAAAGGAACCTCGCAGCCACAAACGAGGTAAACAAATAGAGAGGAAGTATCATCTGATTCGAGAGATTGTGCAAAGAGGAGATGTGGTCGTGACCAAGATCGCTTCGGAGCACAACATTGCTGATCCGTTTACGAAGGCCCTCTCGGCTAAAGTGTTCGAGGGTCATCTAGAAAGTCTAGGTCTGCGAGACATGTATATAGCGTAATCTAGGGCAAGTGGGAGATGTGTAATGGGTGTAAGGATGCCCTAGTTTATTGTATTTTGTATATTTACTTTTCATGTAATGTACAACATACATTTACCATTTCCAGCTTTGGATTATTTTGTATATACTTTCCCATTAACTTGAGTTTTAGTTCAAGTGGGAGTTTGTTGGGTTTTATGCCCTAAAACTCGTAGATAGTAAATGTACTTTTGACCGAACATTAATAAAAGTGATGAATTATTCATTTAATCTATGTTTGTATTATATCTTGTCTTATTAACCCTAATCCAATAAACTAAACATCCAAGGCTAATAGAATGAGGCTTGAACTAGTATGTAGGGACATACGGGGAACAATGTTCAAGTTTTAGCCTAAAGGGTCTGTAGTATAGGGATAAGGTTGGGTACCTTATCCTGGTGACACTATGGATACGGCCCGCTTTGTATAATGATACAAACGTAATGATCCAACACGTTCGTGTAGTTGACATGCGAGTGGGGGTATCCTGTGCAATGAGTTTGCACAAAGACCGGACCACGAAATAGTTAACTACTAACTGTAACACCGTTAGTTAGTTCGGTTTCTATTTCACTAGGATGACCTAGGCAACTTGGCCTTAATCCTGAGTGGATTATGGACTCCTGTCCATGAGGGGTTGTCATTTGATTTGTACGGGTGAGAGTGGCCTGCACGCCGACTCAATAAGCCCACCATTTTGGGGACAAGACCGAGTGGGGAGCTGGGAACATAGTCTTACAAGATGAAATTCACTCCTTCCCAGTTTTAGGGTAAGTAGAGGTGTGTTCCCTTAAGTGGTGTCTCCGGGTCTTGAACAATGGGTCGTACCCTCTCTATGGCACGAGAGGTACTTCTGTTTGCTGGTTGGACCTCAAACAGGTTGTTCATTAGAGGAGCACTGGTACTTAAGGATGAAGAGGTAGCCCAGGGGTAAAACGGTAATTTGACCTAGCTGGGGTACGAACACACATGAAGGGTTAACTTGCTGTTGATGGTCGATATCCGTGGACACAAAAATATATCTGCAGTGAGAAGAGTGCAGCTGTGGTTCTATAGTGGTGTGAACCACAGTTAACGAACATTGATTAATTTGGTTAATGAGTTTAGCCAATTAATCTCACATCATTGGAGCTTCTGATCTATAGGTCCATTACGTCCCACCGGTAGCTCTATAAGGGCGTTGAGGTAAATTTCTAAGGGAGAATTGAATATTCGAAGGGGTTCGAATATTAAGTTATAATATGAATTTGATTTATATTAAAACTATAGGTTATAATTAATGTGCATTAATTGTACATTAATACCATAGTTTATTTGAGAGAAATATAATTAAATATGTGATATTTAATTATAAGATTAATTAATTGGTGAATTAATTAATTTTATTGTTTTTAATTTAATTTGATTAAATTTGATTTAATTGAATTACATTAAAACTATAGGTTATGTGGGAATGTTATGTAAATATGGTTTACATTAATAATAATAATTAGTTAGTTTAATTGTTAAATTAATTATATTATTAAAGATTAGTTAATGATTTTGAATTATTAATTAATTTTGTTTATCAGTTAATTGAACTGATAAAGTCTTCCACTTACCTAGGGTTTACGTGTGAAGGGGAGTTTATTTAGGGAGTGGGGAGTTTTATTTGTAGAATAACCACTCCCTCAGTATAATCCCATTTGTTCAGTTGGTTACCACATTCAAGCCGTCACACGCAAAACTCTATCTCTCTATCCCGATCTCTCTGCGTTTTCTCTGCAAAAGGAAAACTGAGAAGAAAATTATTTTTGGCCTTAGAAATCTTGCTCCCACAAGCACCTTCATTGATTACCCCAAGAGGATACCAGTGCAACTTACGTGGTGGTGTTCCTGTCAAATTTGCAGCAAGATCAAGATCCTTTTGCTGCTGGAATTTTCTGCAAATAGTGAGGGAAAAGGCGAAACGAATCAAGAACGTCATTCAAAGTAAGTGTTCTTGATCTAGGATCATTAGGATCCATTCCTAGATTAGATCTAGGGTTTTTAAATGAGAAAAAGCATGTTTTATAATAAATTTCCAGCATGTTATTTTTATATATGGCTGTGATTTAATTTGCCAATGTACGGTATTTTAATTCCTATTAAAATCTGAGTTAAGGTCTTTTGTACGTTTCCGCTGCGCAAGGGCTTTTATCCCTTCACGTTTCACGCGTAATATTTTTCCTAATTAGGGTTGACTCTGAAGGGATTGGAATTCCGTAATTCCGTAAAGCAGAAGCGTGATTGGGACCGATTCGTAGTTAATTTTGATTAATCTAAAATACCAATACATTGACAATAAACTTAGAACTATTCTAGATTTTTATTAAGGCTAAGCATACAAAAATATTAGATCTAAATCTAATTTATATAGTAACAAGTTACTTACTCTCGTTGACGACTCATATTAAATTCACCAACTGCTTGTGAAATAATCACGAACTATTGCGAACACTACCACTATGGTTAAATCGGTATGACTCTGAGACTATTAGAGGTAGGAGATTGGTGGGAGCCTTTAGGAGAATGAATGAGATGTCTTTCACCCCACCCAGGGGTTCTATTTATGGGAAAATGCCAAGACCTTTTTCCTTATAGGAAAATGTCATGAATAAGATCTAATCAAATCTATTATCTTATTCATATCTAATTTTAATAAATAAATAATTAATTCCATAATTAATTAACTACCCAATTAAATATCATATATTTAATCTTAGGGATTTTATTAAATTATTTATATTAATATGAATCCAATTCATATTAATTATTTGAACTCTTTCAAATACTTTCTCTCAAGAATTAATTTTGAAATTAATTAAAAATTATATATAAAGTTTCATAAACTTTATTTTATAATGTATCAATATACATTATATGATTCCCCTAAATAAATTGAACACTCTCAATTTACAATTTATACTTAATTGCCTCAAGTCTCTTTACGAGATACCAGTGGGACCTAATGGATCTGCAGATCATAAGATCCAACAATATGAGATTTAATCAGCTAAACTCATTAACCGATTGATCAATTTTCGTTAATTGTAGGTTTACTCCACTAAAGACCCACAGTTGCACTCTTCTCATTGCAGACATAGTTCTGTGTCCACGTATATAGACCAATAACAACAAGTTAGTCCTTCACGAGTGTTCGTAACTCTAGCTGGGTCAAATTACCGTTTTACCCCTGAGTTACCTCTGCCTCCTTAAGTACTAGTGCTCCTCTAATGAACAACCTGTTTGTGGTCCAACCATCAAACAGAAACCCCTCTTGGGCCAGTGAGAGGGTAGGGCCCTTTGTTCAAGACTCGGAGACACCACTTAAGGGACACTCATCTACTTCCTCAAAAGTCGAGAAGGAGTGAATTCCATCTTGTGTGATTATGTTCCTAGCTCCCCACTCGGTCTTGTCCCCGAAATGGTAGGCTTATTGAGTCGGCGTACTGGCCACTCTCACCCATACAAATCAAAGGACAGTCCCTCGTGAAAAGGAGTCCATAATCCACTCAGGATTTAGACTAAGTTGCTTAGGTCATCCTAGTGAAATAGAAACCTAACTACTTAATGGTGTTACAGCTAACAGTCACTATTTTGCGGTCCGTTTTATGCAAACTCATTGCATAGGATACCCCCACTCGCATGTCCCCTACACGAACGCGTTGGATCATTGCGTTTGTATCAAATACAAAGTGGGTCGTATCCATAGTGTCGCCAGGATAAGGTACCCAGCCTTATCCCTATACTATAGACCTTTCAGGTTGTTTCTTGAACAGTGATCCTCGTATGTCTCCACATACAGTTCAAGACTCATCCCACAACCTATGATGTTTAGTTGATTGGATTAGGGTTATTTAGGCAAGATGTACATAATATAGACAATAACTCTTTATTGAAAAAACATCAAACAATACTTTATTTATGTTCGGTCAATTGTTACATTTAGTATCTACGAGCTTTAGGGCATAAAACCCAACAGACTCCACTCTATAAAAGGAAGTAGCCATCTCAAGTCAAGGGGATTCCAAACTTTCCATCTTTGGAAGCCGAATAGAGGAGAAAACGATTGGAGACCTTAGAAGACCATCATCTACGGAATTCTTCAAGGAGGATCATTCTTTCTTGTAAAGTTTGTAGTTATGGATGCGCTTAAACAGATTGTAGCGTGTGTTATTTCCAATTCCATGAACTAATTTACTTTAGGCGTTGGTTGAGATTATGTAATTGTCATTCTTTAATAATCTAGCTATTCTTATTGATCCTTGAGCATCTTGATTACTTGTTGTTCTTAATTTCATTTTGTGCCCGCCTGGCCAGCCGATATGAATAACTTCTCTTAGTTTCAGGGATTATTTAAGGGATGTGTGGCTTGTAATCACACTAGACCATTATGAGTTGGTGAACGTCAGTAATTGAGCTAGGGATAGCCAGTTGCCTAGTGCTTGATTGGTAGAACGTCATTGGAGTTGAAACCTATTCCAAAAAAATCCAAAGTTCCGGGAGGATCCTGCTGATAAGACTGCAAGAGATTGCCTGATCAATAGAATTTCTAGAGCATCTTTCAACGATTACAGAAGTCTTAACCAATGCTTGTTTCCAATCTGTTTTCTTTATTCGTTTACATTTCTGCTCTATTATTTCTTTTGTTCCAGCATTATTTCAAAACCAAACCAATTTATCAACTTTGAAATCACTAAAAGACTAAACAAAATAGGTAAAGTGAGACCGTTCAAGACCTCGTGGATACGATAAATTACTTACTACTTGCTGCGGATTATGTGCGCTTGCATAGTATTCTAGAGTCCATTTATATCATATTTTTAACCACTCTAGAAGCCAACACTTGCCTATGCGCCCACAAGGCTTGCACATACCTGAGCATTGTGAACCGAATTCAACTCTTATTTGGCCTTCTTTGAAGCACCATTCAGAGCCTAAGCCACTAAACCTATATATATATGGCTAATGATAACTTAGATAATTAAGTGTTTAATTCAATGGTTATATAGTCGTTACCCTATCTCTAGGTGCAACGGTGAATTACTATCTCTAGCCTCTTCTTGCTATATTGCTTTTATGACAACCGTTTATTGTTTAACGCTCTCGAGTTTAAACTCAACATTGTATATTAATTTAGGTGATCAGGCTAAACCAATAATAAAAATTTCATCCAATTTTGAAAACAATGCTAAGGCAGCAAGGTTACAGTTAGTTAGCCAGCAGTACACAATCCTCTAGAGCATTCATAGGTTTGAATGCCAAAGGAAACTTAGTTCATTCTGATAAAAGAAATTACAACGATAATAGAGAAATGGCTCATTGCATTAATAAGAAAACGTTCAGACATATAAAAAAATTACAAAAATAACAGAAAACATGACCTGACTCGATTACAAAACTATACAAAAATATGCAGCAGCCAAATGAACTAGTTGCTCTCCCAATCTAATCCAAACTTACCTCTCTCGAGGATGTTGGATCTTTACACCTCCTCTCTCAAAGTCAGTGTCCGATTGGGTTCAAGCTCCAACAAATACTCTTGCACTTTGCTGGTTCCAGTTCGTTGCACTGTCGCTACTTGGAGTGCTGACCACGCTTCAGTATTCTTCAGTAAACTTCTCTCAACTCTCCGTTTATTGAAGCTCAAAGGTCTCCTTTTATAGCCGCAAGGCTTTGTGAACTTCCGAGGTCAGTGTGCCAATTTAGCTCCCTTTTCATCTTCTAAATTGTAGCGACAGACAACCAGCTTGATTCTGATTTTCCCGCTTGTATTTCCTTCCTTTTTTGGCATGGCCTGTTGTCGCTTCTTCATCCATCTGCTGCTGTGAATTAAGGGATTCCAAATCCTGTACAAATCCAATTATCTTCAACAAAAAATACAACATATTTGATTCAAACTTACCATAAATACTGGAATAAACAATTATGCCTTCATCTAAAGCTTCTATCTCACCTTATTCTTAATTCATGCAATTAATCTAATAGAAATGTTATTTGAACTACAATGAACTATGATTTTAAAGAAAATAAACCTAAAATCTGAGTGTTATCACCTATATTTCAATGACTAATGATAACTTAGATGGTTAAGCACACAATTCAATAGTTCTATAGTCGTTACCCTATCTCCAGGTGCAACAGTGAATTACTATCTCTAGCCTCTTCTTGCTATATTGCTTTTATGACAGCTGTTTATTGTTTAACTCTCTCGTGATTAAACTCAACATTGTATATTAATTTAGGTGACCAGTCTAAACCAATAATAACTTTTCATTCAATAAAAAGCAAATAATGCTAAGGTAGCAAGACTGCGTTTATTTAGCAAGCAGTACACATTCCTCTAGAGCATTCACAGGTTTGAATCCCAAAGGAAATTTGGTTCATTCTGATAAAAGAAACAACAACTATATAAAAGAAATGACTCATTGCATTAATATGAAAATGTTCAGACATATAGCGAAATTGCAACAGAAAATAACAGAAAACAAGACTCGACTCGAATACAATGCTAAAACAGAAATGTGCAGCAGCCCAAGGAACTAGTAGCTCTCCTTATCTAATCCAACTTACCTCTCTCGAGGACGTTGGATCCTTACACCTCCTCTCTCAAGGTTGGAGTCCAATTGGGATTAAGCTCCAACAAATACTCTCGCACTTGGCTGGTTCTAGTTCACTGAACTGCCGACACTCGAAGTGGTGACAAAGATTCAGAATTCTTTAGTAATCTCTCTCCGGTTCTCTCCTCTTTCGTTGAAGCTTGAAGGCCTCCTTTTATAGCCACAGGGCTCCATGAACTACTGATAGAGCGCATATCGTGCTATTTTTCCCAGTTATTTTAGTTAGTCTTTGAAGATTATTTAGCCAATTTTATGCACATTGGGTTATTTTTTGTAGGAATCAAACATTTGATGGAAATTGAAGGTTTCGAAGAAAAACGATGATTTGGAAGCAATTTAAAGAGTTCAAGTGAAGAAAATAGGAAAAGGAAGCCAATCCCAACCATCTAACCCGAGGTAGCGTCGAGACGCTGCTGCTAGAGTGTCTCTACATTGCCATTATTTTCTTAATCAGAATGGTGGTAAAGGGGACAACATCGAGACTCTGGCCCTAGCGTTTTGACGCTGTCGACAAAATCTTTATAAAAGGAATGCGATCTTGCACGAAAAGGCTGAGTCGATTTTGGGGTAATGTTAGCCCTAAAATCGATTAAGGACCTTTGTTGGGCTTCCAGAGTGAGTAAAAATAAGGTATAAAAATGCTCTAGAACTCTGTGCAAGTATACACAATCCGCAGCAAGTAATAAGTATTTATCGAATCCAAGGTCTGGATTAGCTTTCACTTTATCTATTTTGTTTAGTTTTTCAATGGTTTCAAGAATGGTTAAAATGATTGGTTTTTATAGAATGCTGAAGCAAAAGAATTGACAGAACAGGAAATAAACAAATAGGCAGACAGATTAGAAACAGGCGTTGGTCAGGATTTAGTAATTATTTTAAAAGATTCTCTAGCAATATTATTGATCATGCAAAACTCTCGCAGTCTTATTAGCGGATTCCTCCTGGAACTCCAGATTTTTTAGAATATGTTTCAAATCCAATGAAGCACTACCGATCAAGCACTAGGGAACTGGCTATCCCTAGCTCAGTCACTGGCGTTCACCAATACACAATGTTCTAGTGTGATTAACCGCCACACACTCTCTAAATCATCCCTGAAACTAGAGAGAAGTATTCATACCAGCTGGCCAGGCGGGCATAAAATAGAAATAAACACAACAATTAATCAAGATGCATAGAATCAATATTTATTACTAGAAATTAAGCACATCAATCACATGTTCCCTAACCAACGCCTAAAGCTACTTAGTTCATAAAATGCATGGAAACACACGTTACAATCTGAGTAAGCATATCCATAATTACAAAATAATGCAAGAAAGTATTAATTCCCTTGATCAGCTTGCAATTGATGGTCTTCTTGATGGTCTCCAATCTCTCCTCTATTCGGCTCCCAAAGGTGGAAGTAACCTTTCCAAGAATGGAATGTTTCTCCCAAAGATGGAATGAATTTGACTTGGGCGGCTATCTCCTTTTATAGAGTGATAGGAGGCTTGAATTAGGTTGACCTAGACACGTGGATGGCTCTCCTTGCTCCATAAATCCGAAAATAGCTTAACAGAATTCAGTTTGTTAAATTGGCTAACGAGCTGTGACGTGGCAGTTTTGCTCCCAGCTTTGCTGCAGCACAGAATTTGCTCCCTCAAGTCGCCCAGCAACATATTCTGCACAAAATAATTTCCAAAGCTTCCATTCTTCCAAATGGGTTAAAACATATAATATTCATATAAAAACAACCCTATTAAGCACAAAAGACGCACAAATCAATATAGAAATAAGGTCTAAATAACTCCCTTTTGGAGAGTTATCACACCCCCAAACTTGAACTATTGCGCGTCCCGAGCAATACAAACCAACCTTCCCTTAAGAATTCAAAACATTAGACAAAGCATAGCTTAATCGAAACAGATAATCCAACACTACCTTCAACCTCTACCTGAGCATTCTGCAAAACCAAGCTCTGCTGTAGCAAAATAATTCTTCCGGCATGGACAAATAATCACCACTTTTAACTCAATTCTAAGAACTTGCCACAGCCTAGCTCTATTATCAGACATATTAAAACACATTTTTAAGGGGTTTATATTTTTGTTCTTCAGACTTAAAGCAGCCCTACAGTCATAAGCTCTTAAGCATGGGATGACCCACTTTATGGTGCAGTATACCCTTGCCTCAAACTCATCACCAACTAGGCTAAATACTCTTTGTAAAGCTCAAAAATCCTTAGTTATTCTATCTATTGCCCCTCAGAATGGCAACATTTTATGATGAAGCTCACCTAAGTTCTGGGAGATAGAAAAACTGCTGGATTATCATTCATCCTTCAAAACTTTTGCTCCATGAATTTTCTCAGCAAAATTTTCAACAATCACTTTTTTCAGTAAATAATTTTTCATCATTTTTCACATTTCCTAGGTCACCTTTTGACGCGAAGACAAACTGTGGGTATCACAAATGTCCCCGGTTACTCAATAACCTAACAAACTTTTTAATGAAGGAGAGGAATGCTCGAGCAAAACAATTGGAGTAGCAAAAAGTCCCCCAAACTTGAATTATTCATTGTCCCCAATGAATCATTAAAATTTTAAATTATACCCCCAAACTTAAATATTTCTATCTGAATTTTAAAACTAAGCGCGAGACTAGACCTAAGCTTAAAGTGGATTAAATAAGTCAACACTACCTCCAAAATCTTCTTTGCCGCAGCTGTGACCAGGCTAGAAGAATTGCTCAAGCAAAAGGTTTCTGGAGATCAGAATACCTTGATCTAATTAAGCTTAACCAGTCCAAGCTTCAAAAATTCAGAAAGAGAATTAATTAAGTTAGAATTACTCAATACTCATCAAACAAAAACAACTTGTAAATTTCATTAAAAACATAGAAAGAAATTACAAAAGCAGATATATATATATATATATATATTTTTGTCAGGAGCAGAAAAATTCAAAAGAAGCAAACAAAATATCAACAGAAAAGGAGATTAGAAAATGCACGAGCAAACAAAAATTCCAGAACTAAAATTATGCTCGCGTAGGACCACTTCATCCGTCAGTCCTCTTGGCCCTGCTCATTTTCATCATCCCCTTCTCCTCTTTCCATCGGTGGGGGTGGAAAAAAGGGGCTCAATAAATCTTCAGGGAATGCTGGAAGGGCTGGATACGACTTGGAAAAATTCTCCTGCAGCGCCTTCTTCAGACTGGCATCACGACTCCTAACATAGTTCCAGAATGTTAAAGCTTGCCTCTCGGCAAACTCTTGTCTACTGGCCGACAGTGCCAGTTGTTCTAAAATCGTGTTGATGCCGTAGACAAGCCCACCCTGACGTGCCTCTTGCGTATGCTGAAGCCGTGCCAAGTTAGGCGTGGCGATGATTCCCTTGTCAAATAAAATAACATCTCCTTCATTCTCTGGAACCCATGCTCGCTTGCAAAGCATGGTGATGGTATTCGGGAAAAACAGCTTCCCCACTTTCTTCTTCCAACAACCAGATATCTCATTAACAATAATCTTCCCTACATCAATGCTGAGAGACCGCAAAATCGCGAAAGCCAGAAGAACCCGTTCCCTAGAGACCGTCGAATCATGAGTCGTTGGAAGCATCCTCTGTCTAATAAACCCCATCCATGTGTTTGCTTCCCTCTTCAGATAAGCTGACTGAAACGTCATTTTCTCTGTTTTTGACAGCTGCCACCGTGCCCCTTCAATACCCACTTCCCGCACAGCATCGCTCAGCTGCTCATTAGATGGCGCCACAGCCATCTCATTATACGCTGCGTGGGGGAAATTCTGAAGGTTATACAGTGCGTTAATAGCACTAGGACTCCAGTCGACTTCGACTCCCCGAACAATCACTTGGAAACCATCTTCCTTGTCAATATTTGCATAAAATTCGGGCACCACCTGTGCGTTTACAGACTCAGGCTTTGCACATAACAACTCCCAGCCGTGGTCTGCAATGCCGGTCCTTAGAAAATGCGGAAGATCACCGCTAAATCCTCTCTCAAACAGGAAATCTCTTTTCAGCAGCTCAGCATATTTTGCTCTGGGAGAATTGTTGACGAAGCGATCATACGGCAACTGTGGCTCTTCTATCTCATCAGGTTCTTCCGATGCTTCAGCAACACTTTTGCCCTTTTCCGCCCTTCGCTTGAGCAACCGCTCTTCCTCAGCCGTTTTCTCTGCTTCTTCTCTTACTTTTTCCTCGACCTCCTTCTTCTCACTCTCTTCTTTCTCTGCATTCTCTCTTTCAGAGTCAGTAGTTGGAGGCGAGGGGGTATCAGTTCGGACTACCTTGATGTGGCCCGCTTTCCTCTTAATGCGGCGACGTTTGGGTACCTCCGGCATGATCACCTCCACTCGAGCCTCCCGTTCTTGCTCATTACCTTCTTTAGGTGCAACCTCTGCATGATGTTCCTGCACTTCCTCAGCCTGTTTTTCTTGAATCTCCTCAATGTTCTTTTCTTGAACTCTTTCTGTATCTGCCACTATCGGTTCGCCCTCCTCTGGGTTCTGCACTTCAGGTTCTTTCGGATTTTCTTCTTCCACTGTAGTAGTAACATCTTCTGTCGCCTTCTGGACAGCTTCTTGCTCTTCAGCCCGTTGTTGCCTTCTCCTTCTTTTGGCTTCTTTTTCCTCCGGTGTCTTCTTCTTCTTCGTTTTTACTTTTTGTACCTCAGGGGTAACAGGCACCTCTTCCTCCTCATTCTCCCTCTCTTTTCTTGCTCTCGTTTTCGCCATTGGAGACTTAAAGGACTTACAGAAAATCGAAACAAAGAAAGAACAATACACACGACAAAGGTTGAAACAAGAAAATAGAGTGAGAAACACTTACCAAAGGGTTTGGAATAAATAGAGCTTCAGCAAATCAAATCATAACCGAAAGATTTTGCCCTCATTAATTGATTTTTCCGTTCAAAAACCGCATGCAATTTGAACAATTAAACCACCAACGGTAAAATCTCGGATTCCATTCGCCCATGGTAAATTATTATGCGCTGTCCAACGGCTAAACCCTTCGATTATCCCTGTTTGACACGTGGCTCCATCAGATGACTCATGCAACTTTACCTGCCCACAGAAAATTCAAAAATTCAAACGGTAAAAAGTAATTATCTCATAAGAGATCCCTTCTTATTCGGACGATTTGCTTCAGCCATCAAATTGCCGCAACAACCTTCCGAACAAAAGATTACCTGAAGAATCTTGGATACGAAATTCAAAATTAAAATAGAAAAATCGAATCGAAAATTCAAATATAAATTAACCGCTCAAATCAAATCTTATCTTTTATTTTTATTTTCAAAACCGAATAAATCAGGAGAAATTTTATTCAAATCTAATCTAAACAGAAATTTAAATAACCGAAAATACAAACTGAATTAAAATCTACTAAAATCTAATCGGAATAAATAAAAACTAAACTGGCAAAAATAATAAAAATATTCAGAATTACTAAAAAATTACGAAATTCAAAAACAACAAATTTAAAATAAATCATGCAAAATTTAAACAAACCAAATCTAACCTAATTCAAATTAGAATCAACCAAATCATAACAAGAAAATAAAATAGAAACAACCACTGGGAGCTTAAAATTTTGCTCTGTGAAATGCTCCCGCAAAAATCTTGCTCTCTCAATCATCAACTGGCTTTAGGGAAGGATATTTCGTCTGGAACTCCTCTCCCCAATAATGTTTCACACGCTGTCCATTCACTTTGAACACACGGCCATAATCAACACATTGTCTAACCATAGATGCATCATTTGATAAATAAAAGTTCGCCCCATGGAAAAATTCTTTCATCTGTTCTTTTGATAAACCAGGAGGCAAGTTTCCAAAATCAAGGTAATTGGAAAAGTCATCATACCAAGGTGTTTTCACTGCCTTAATATGAGTTACTGTAAATAACCGCTCATCAATGAAGTACGCCTGGAACATTGATTTGAGAAGAATACACAAGGGCAACTTTATTAAGGCCTCTTCATCCACCGGCATTAAATCTGATGCAACAATAATGGGCAACGTCTCACCCTCCCCAAGATACACATACTTTAGATGATCTGGCAAGGGCTTCAAATCTAAAGTGGGTGCCTCAATTAGGGATGGCTTAATAGGAGGAGCTTTCCTTTGATCTAAATCTAAAGACTCAAAAACATCCTCACACCTAAACACTTCTTTTTCATTTTTTCTTTCTAAAGAACAAACTTCTAAATCCTCTACACTAACCTCTCCATGATGTTCCAAATGTTTGTTTGCCGAATCCTGAATTGCTGTCTCAACAATTGTGTTCTCCAGAATCCTAATGAAAGAGCAATCTTCCATTTCGTCTGGATGCTTCATGGCCTTAAACACATTAAATTTTACTTCCTCATTACAAACCCTCATTGTTAATTCCCCTTTTTGAACATCTATCAATGCCCTACCAGTAGCCAAAAATGGACGACCTAGAATAATTGGGACATCTTTATCCGCCTCATAGTCTAAGATAATAAAATCAACAGGAAATATGAATTTATCTACCTTTACTAAGACATCCTCAATTTTCCCATCAGGATATGTGATAGACCTATCAGCTAATTGGAGTGTGACTGTGGTAGGCCTAGCTTCACCAATACCTAGCTTTCGATAAACCGAAAGAGGCATAAGGTTAATTCTTGCACCTAAATCACAGAGTGTTCTACCTAGCTCTTTTCCACCTATTGACACAGGTATAGTAAATGACCCTGGATCCTTAGCCTTGGTTGGTAACCCATTCTTAAGAATAGCACTACATTCCTCAGTAAGAGATACAGTTTCAAACTCACCTAACCTCTTCTTTTTAGTTAAAATATCCTTAAGAAATTTAGCATAATTAGGCATTTGCTCAATAGCTTCTACTAAAGGGATATTTATATGCAATTGCTTAAGAATCTCTAAAAACTTCTTAAATTGACCATCCTGATTCTTAGGCCTTTGCCTTTGTGGAAAAGGTAGAGGTGGTACATAAGGTGGGGGCGGCACATAAGGTGGTTCCACATCTGGAACAGAACCAGATGCTCCAGCATCTTTATCGCTGCCTCTAGTACCTTGACCAGACTCCAACTCTTTCTCAACAACAACATTTTTATCACAATTTTTCTCTACATTCTGGGTTTTACTAGGTTCTTTTCTCTCTTCTAGTGGCTTACCACTCCTTAGAGTCACTGCCTTTACCTGCTCCTTACCTTCCCTTTTAGGGTGTTCAGTATCTGAAGGAAGTTTCCCTTGAGGCCTTGCCTTCAGCTCATTAGCTAGCTGGCCCATTTGCAATTCCAGGGCTCTCATTGAAGCTTGATTACTTTGAATAGCGGCATCTGTACGAGCCATATATTCTTTCATCATTGCCTCAAGAGAACTCTCCGAACTTTGCTAGGGCAAAGCCTGCTTAGTTTGCTGGGGCAATACCTGCGCTTTAGCAAATCCTGACTGGTTCACCTTTTGTTGTGCTTGCACATTACTTCCTTGTCCTCCCCATGCGAAGTTGGGGTGGTTGTGCCAACCTGGATTATAAAAGTTAGAATACGGGTTGTTCTTCTGATTAAATACAAAAAACACAGAAGCTGGATTGCTGGGGCAAAACTCGTAGTTGTGATTTTCACCACAATAGACACATGCTTCTTCTGCAACTTGGTTCACCACTGCAGCAGGCTCCACAGTTGGCGGCTGCTGATGACTAACCACTGTCACATTTTTAAGAGCGTTAGCTAACATTGCAATATCAGCCCTAATGGTGGACACACCATCAACCTCTAACACACTCTTAACCTTTTTATTTGTGCCTCTAACATCTGACCACTGACAACTATTAGTTGATATTCTTTCTAAAATTTCATGGGCTTCATTAAAAGTTTTTGCCAAAAGGGCCCCTCCAGCCGAAGCGTCAACCATACCTTGGGTTGCTCCATTTAACCCATTGTAAAATGTTTCCATTTGGATACAATGTGGTAAACCATGGTGGGGACACTTTCGCAAAAGCTCCTTAAACCTCTCCCAAGCCTCACTAAAAGTCTCATCCTCAAGTTGCCTAAACCCTACTATTTCACTCCTCAATTTAGCATTTCTATTAGGTGGGAAATATTTACTCAAAAATTTTTCTGCTAACTCATTCCATGTCCTAATTGATCCTGGAGCAAAAGAGTTTAACCATGCCTTTGCTCCATCTCTAAGAGAATACGGGAACAAAGTTAATCTAAGGGCATCTCTAGGCACTCCTTCAATTACAAAAGAATCACTAACTCCTAGAAAAGACTTAAGATGTAAATGGGGGTCTTCATATGACAAACCATGGAATTGACCCACGGTTTGCAACATCTGAAACATTACCGGTTTCATTTCAAAATTTGCTGCCTCAATGTGAGGACGTGCAATCCCTGGATTTAACTCATCAAACATTGGAAAAGTATACGCTCGAATGGCTCTGGCCCTATTGTTCGCTACCAAGATAGGATTCTCAGCCTGATTATTTTGCTGTTCATTTTGCTCCAGCGGTCGATTTTGCTACAGCACACGATTCTGCTGGGGTTCGCTGGGTCTTCAGGACCTTGCAGGAGACGCGGCACATCAGCCATTGAATTCTGGTTTCTACGCTGCTCTCTCCTTCTTCTCCTGAATGTCCTCTCGATTTCTGGATCAAGCTCGAACCTTACCCCAGGCGGATCGCTCATGCACCAAACTCACACCTGCAAAAACAAAAGAAACAATCAAAAAGTTCTAGCACCAAACCACTAAAACACATTCACAAAACATATCAGATAAAAACTTATTCAAGTCCCCGGCAACGCTGCCAAAAACTTGTTGGGCTTCCAGAGTGAGTAAAAATAAGATATAAAAATGCTCTAGAACTCTGTGCAAGTATACACAATCCGCAGAAAGTAATAAGTATTTATCGAATCCAAGGTCTGAATTAGCTTTCACTTTATCTATTTCGTTTAGTTTTTCAATGGTTTCAAGAATGGTTAAAATGATTGGTTTTTATAGAATGCTGAAGCAAAAGAATTGACAGAGCAGGAAATAAACAAATAGGCAGAC
Source organism: Luffa aegyptiaca (assembly GCA_017139565.1). Lineage (NCBI taxonomy): Eukaryota > Viridiplantae > Streptophyta > Magnoliopsida > Cucurbitales > Cucurbitaceae > Luffa > Luffa aegyptiaca. The sequence continues at coordinate 35,039,817 of CM029397.1, forward strand.
AGATTAGAAACAGGCGCTGGTCAGGATTTAGTAATTATTTTAAAAGATGCTCTAGCAATATTATTGATCATGCAAAACTCTCGCAGTCTTATTAGCGGATTCCTCCCGGAACTCCAGATTTTTTAGAATATGTTTCAAATCCAATGAAGCACTACCGATCAAGCACTAGGGAACTGGCTATCCCTAGCTCAGTCACTGGCGTTCACCAGTACACAATGATCTAGTGTGATTAACCACCACACGCTCTCTAAATCATCCCTGAAACTAGAGAGAAGTATTCATACCAGCTGGCCAGGCGGGCATAAAATAGAAATAAACACAACAATTAATCAAGATGCATAGAATCAATATTTATTACTAGAAATTAAGCACAGCAATCACATGTTCCCTAACCAACGCCTAAAGCTACTTAGTTCATAAAATGCATGGAAACACACGTTACAATCTGAATAAGCATATCCATAATTACAAAATAACGCAAGAAAGTATTAATTCCCTTGATCAGCTTGCAATTGATGGTCTTCTTGATGGTCTCCAATCTCTCCTCTATTCGGCTCCCAAAGGTGGAAGTAACCTTTCCAAGAATGGAATGTTTCTCCCAAAGATGGAATGAATTTGACTTGGGCGGCTATCTCCTTTTATAGAGTGATAGGAGGCTTGAATTAGGTTGACCTAGACACGTGGATGGCTCTCCTTGCTCCATAAATCCGAAAATAGCTTAACAGAATTCAGTTTGTTAAATTGGCTAACGAGCTGTGACGTGGCAGTTTTGCTCCCAGCTTTGCTGCAGCACAGAATTTGCTCCCTCAAGTCGCCCAGCAACATATTCTGCACAAAATAATTTCCAAAGCTTCCATTCTTCCAAATGGGTTAAAACATATAATATTCATATAAAAACAACCCTATTAAGCACAAAAGACGCACAAATCAATATAGAAATAAGGTCTAAATAACTCCCTTTTGGAGAGTTATCAACCTTCTGTGGGAGCTGGAGCAAAGTGGAGGAGCGGGATTCAAGGCTTTGAAGGATTGGAATTCCCAATTCCGTTACAGCGGAAGCAATTGGACCGTTCGTAGTTAATTTTGTTTCTACTAAAATACCAATGCATTGGCAAAAGGTTAAGCGGTGAGAAACATACCTCCGTTGACGACTCTGAATACTTCAACGAATGATTCTTGATTGCTCTGCAACAACGAAGAACACCACCATTTGATCTTCCCCGCTATAACTCTGAGATTAGGAACGTAGTTGTGGGACTACCTAATCTTGAATGAGAAAAACTCTAGAGAGAAAATTCTCCCTAAAGTTCTTGAGTTGAGAGAATATGAGAAGGCCTTATGGTGGCCATATGTTGTATCACCTAAACCCTAGGGTTAGTGTTCTATTTATAGGAGAAAGGCCATGAATAAAATATTCATTTAAAATCAATTATTTCCATAACTGATTTAATCTTTTCCATAATCAATCAATTCCATAACCAATCAATTCCACAATTGATTAATCTTTTCCATAAATGATTGATCACTTCCATAAGTGATTAAATCATTTCCATAAATGATTAATTTCCAATTAATTAATTCTTTAATTAATTAATCACCAATTAAATATCATATATTTAATTTCAGACCTTCTATTAGTTAATTAATTAATTACCCAATTAAATATCATATATTTAATTTGAGACCTTCAATTAATTAATTCTATAATATGAATCAAATTCATATTAAAATTTGAACTCCTTCAAATTCTCTTATATCCTATAAATTTAATATGAATCAAATTCATATTAATATTTGAACTTCTTCAAATATTTATTTCTCTCATAGACTATAGTTTAATTAAATCTCATTTAATTTAAACTAAATTGAATAATTAATTAATTCATAATTAATTAATTTATCTTCTAATTAAATACCATATATTTAATTAGACATATATTTGAACTCTTTCAAATATATCAATCTCTCAATATAATAAAGTTTAATCTAAAATTAAACTTTATATTTTAATGCATCACTATACATTATATTAATTTGTATATCGTACAATTAACTTAATTCCCAATATGAATTTGAACTATTCAAATTCTCTCAAGATATATTTGTTCCTAATTACTCTTTACGAGCTAGCAGGGGGACCTAATGGACCTACAGATCAGAAGCTCCAATGATATGAGGTTAATAGATTAAACTCATTAATCAGGTTAACCAATATTCATTAACTGTGGGTCATTCCACTAAAGACCCACAGCTGAACTCTTCTCACTGTAGAACATTTCTGTGTCCATGGATGTAGACCTATGCCGATAAGTCAATCCTTCATGAGTGTTCGTAATCACGGCTGGGTCAAATTACCGTTTTACCCCTGTGTTACATCTGTCTCCTTAAGTACCAGCGCTCCTCTAATGAACAACATGTTTATGGTCCAACCATTAAACAGAAAGTCCCTCTCGGGCCAGTGAGAGGGCGGGATCCCTTTGTTCAAGTCCCGGAGTCACCACTTAAGGGAACACTCATCTACTTCTCCTAGAAGTGGGAATGAGTGAATTCCTTCTTGTGTTGTCATGTCCCCAGCCTCCCACTCGGTCTTGTCCCCAAAAAGGAAGGCATATTGAGTCGGCGTATTGGCCACTCTCACCCATGCTAATCAAAGGACAATCCCTCATGAGAAGGAGTTCATGACACACTCAGGATTAAGACTGAGTTACCTAGGTCATCGTATTGAAACAGTAACCTAACTAGTTAACGGTGTTACATCTAGTGGTTTACTATTTCGTGGTCCGGTCTTATGCAAACTCATTGCATAGGATACCCCCGCTCGCATGTCTCCTACATGGACGCCTTGGATCAATACGTCTGTATCGAATACAGAGCGGGCCGTATCACATAGTGTTACCAGGATAAGGTACCCAGTCTTATCCCTGTACTATAGACCTTTTAGGTTGTTACTTGAACACTGATCCCCGTATGTCCCCACATACTAGTTCAAGTCACATGTAAACAACCTTGGATCTTAGTTTATTGGATTTGGGTCAAATTGTGCAATATTTAACAATAACACTTTATTGTAGAAACTCAATAACACTTTATTGAAACAAGTATACAATTTGTTTACATTCACTATCTACGAGTTTTAGGGCATAAAACCCAACAAACTCCCACTTGAACTAAAACTCTAGTTTAGTGGGATGTACAATAATCTATACAGCAGCAGGGGTATAAATACATGTATAAAAAATATACAATGTACAAATACAATAAACTAGGGCATCACTATACCCATTACATAATGGTATCACTATACCAATTACATTTCTCCCACTTGCCCTAGATTTCATTTTTGTACATAACTCGTAGACCTAGACCTTCTAGATGACCCTCAAACACTTTAGCCGAGAGAGCCTTCGTGAATTAATCAGCAAAATCCCATTCAATTCAATGTGTCTGTTTGTCTTGGGCTGCGAGGTTCTTTTGAATTTGCCATAACACCACTGTATCACTATAAAGTGTGATGGGCAAGTTCACATTTGGAACACATTCCAAATCAGTCAAGAACTTCTTAAGCCATACAGTCTCTATCGCTGCTTCACAAGTAGCTATATTTTCGGCCTATATGGTCAAGACTGTAACTATGTCATACTATAGCTCATTTGTAAAGATTGACCATAGATGCTGATGTAGATTTCCTTAAATCCTTATCAGTCTTAAAATCCATGTCAGTGTATCCTGTAAGGATCAAATCCTTAGTCCCATACACGAGCATATAGTTCCTCGTTCTCCTAAGATGCTTGAGGATATTCTTAACGGTTTTCCAGTGATCAAATCTTTGATTAGATTGATACTTACTGACAATCCCTATTGCATAGGGCATTCGTCTCATGTCCTCAACCTCTTGAGGTGTCTTAGGAAACATTTTCTTAGACAAAAGAATTCCATGTCTAAAAGGTAGTGAACCCTTATTGGAATTCTGCATCTTATATCTAACTAACATTTTGTAGATATAAGATACTTGAGACAAGGCTAGCTTTTTGTTCTTACGGTTCCTAAACAATTTGGATCCCAAGAACAAACTCAGCTTCTCCCAAATTTTCATTTGGAATTGAGCTGCTAGCTCCTTTTACTAGTCAGTAAGATAACCTACATCATTCCCAATGATTAGGATATCAATCATATACAACACTAAGTAAGCTACTGAACTATTGATGATCACTTGTAAACACAAGACTCATCAATGTTCTGATTAAAGCCAAAAGATTTGGTCACTATATCAAATCTTATATTTCAAGATCGAAATGCTTAGGTCAATCCATGAATGGATCACTTAAGCTTGCAAACCCTTTTGCTTTTGATCTTGTTGTATGAACCCTTCTGGTTAAGACATGAATGTCTCGTTTCCTCTCGTAAATCCACTTGTAACTAATAGGTGTTACCCATCAAACAGATCTACAAGATCCCAGATGGAAGTGAAATACAAAAGACTTCATTTCTAGGTTCATGGCTTTAATCCTCTGATCGTTGTCAACATCATTCATTTTCTTTCTAAAAGATAATGAATCCTCTAATGCCATCATCAAGTATGATGACCCAGGCTTCAATCAAGCCCATGTAACGTTCAGGTTATAATATAACCCTCCCACTACATCGAGGCACTCTCAACTATTGAGATGGATGTGTCTGACTAGATGCATTGATCCATCAACAACTCTTGTTGAACAGCCAACCTCATCAACAACTCTTGTGGATGTTACTGTAGCTTCATTAGTTAACTTACTTAAACCGACTTTACTCTTGTGGTTTATGATTTTTGATGTGGACTTCTTCTGAGAATTTAGCATTTGTCGATACAAATTCCTTATTCTCTTGTGAATTGAAGAAGTATCCACTTCTCGTTTTCTTTGGGGTTGCCTACTGCAGTATGCAATGCAGTCAACACTGCATGACCCCAAAACGAGTCAGACAATTGAGCATAGCTCAACATGGAATGAACCATATCCAATAGGGTTCCATTTCTCCTAAATGAGATTTAGGGTGTGATCCCATGTACTATCAAATAGTCCTGGAATCTCAAATTCCTATACTCAACACTTTGATCAGATCGAAGTGTTTTTATCATCTCACCTAACAAGTTTTCAACTTTAGTCCTAAGCCCCTTCGAATATCTCAAGAGCTTCAGACTTAAGTTGCATTAGGTAAAGATACTCATACCTTTGAATAATCATCCAAAAAAAAGATGAATTATTCATGCCCTCCCTCTGCTTTAACATATTGAACCACAAGGATCCAAATGTACAAGCTCCAAGGGCTCTTTAGCTCTTAGATCTTTTCCAGTAAAAGACCTATCAGTCATATTGCCCATAAGGCATGACTTACAAGGTAGTAGAGAGTCATCTTCTAACTTGCTTAGAAGTTCACTCTTGACCAATCTCCCAATCATATTGAGATTAATATGGTCTACCTTAAAACCAAAGAAAGGTATTTTCCTTTAGGAGAAATCCTTTGCCTCTTTTCACATTGAGTAGTAGCAGTCTTAAACAACCCAGTGTTCATGACTACTTTACTCTTGATTAATCTTAAAACATTTAGGCTACTTTCCAGTAAAGCTAAACAAATGTCAACTCCCTTTCTTGAAACAAAAACTGCGTTAGCAGAGAAAGGTAAAGAGTAACATTGTTCCAGCAAATAAGACACAGAAATCAAATTTCTTTTGATCTTAGGAATTAAATACACATTATCTAATAATATGTATTTTCTCCCATTGAGAAAAATAACTTAATGTTCCCCACTGATATAGCCAAATTTACCTCTCTAATTCTAACTTTGAGAATTATTACACAAGCAGCAAGCTCTTGCCAGGAACTTGTTCCTTTAAAAGAAGAACACACGTGATTTGTGGCCCCTGAATCAAGTATTCAGGGAGAATCACGTTTTCAAGACAGGTAAATGAAAATTACGGTCTTGAACAAGTTCTCTTTTTGCTAAGCAAGGTTTTATGTCATATTCACTAAGAACAATTCTTAATGAATTAAACATATGGGGCATGAGGACATTCCTCAGTTAAGAATAATTCTAGACTTATTTACCACAATTTGTCGTTTAAGCTTGTTGTATTACCGTTATTTATAAAATGACGTAAGACAATACACATAAAATTATTATATAATTGCTGAAGTAACAAATTACTTGTATTATTAATTGCACTAACCCATTACAAATAATCCAATCAAATTCTGCAAAAACAAATAAGCAATCAAAGAAACCCTATAAAACTATTGATTTAGTTTTTGCAACGATACTTCAAAGGTTTAGAACAACAGCCACCGAAGGGTGGTCAGCTACTCCTCCTCTGAATTGAGACAATCTCAACCAAACTCTAACACCAGAATAACTCATATTCCGTTAGCGTTTAGTTACCGTTGTTCGGTCAAGGGTTAGTTAACACATTTAACTCATCCCCGTAAGTGTAACCCTCTCACTTTCAGATCTCAGAGGCACGCACCAACAGGCTACCGAAGGGAAAGACAACTGTTGGTGATTAGCCTAAGTGACTCTATCCTATTCAGGAGTTCACGGTGTTCCGAATCCTATGATCAGGCCCTCCGAAGGGATGGTTGCGCCAGGACAACCTGCAGGCGGATCATAGGACTCTCACGGTGCGAACTAGGGGCGGAGACCGAGGGATACGTTGACACGTGTCCCGCTCCCACTTACTCTAGACATTTTTCCCATTCACCCTGATATTGACCCATGCAAACACTTTCCGAAGGGAGGCCGCTCCTAAGGCGACTCAAAGCCGAGCATGAACCTCACGTTGTGAATATAGGAACGTAGGAGCAAAACTTGATTTAAATCTCGTTTTGTAATTTTCCTCCCACTGAAAATGTCTTAAGGTTAATTTAGGGTTGTTTAACTTAGATAAAATTCGGCTAAGTCAATCTATCTAAGTCTGATCCTATTATAACAATTATGGAAAGGATTCAACCGCAATGTTTTAGGTGAATTAAACTTCTTTTAATAAACCCAACATTGCAAGTCAACATTACTATGGTTAGTTCAACTCAAGGTTCGGGTCAGTTCCCAGGTAGGAGGTGTTCCGTATACCGTCAACTTAAATACCCCCAACCTTAGACAGAACTTCACCGAGAGAGTTCCCTTATAACCACACTAATGTAAGGTCTTTACTCTAAAGATCTAGGTGCATTAAACACTTTTAACAAACCTAGTGACATTGCATGCTAACATTTAACTATGATTAATTCAACTCCGGTATTCCGGGTCAGTTCCCAGGTAGGAGGTGTTCCGTAAACCGTCAACCTAAATACCCCCAGCCTTAGACAGAACTTTACCGGTGGAGTTCCCTTATAATCATAGCAATGTTTTTCCTACTTAGTCAATTAAAACTAATTTTAATTCTAAGTAAGAATAATTCTAATCCTATTAGAAATGTGATCTTAGATCTAATTAATTTTAAACTTTTTTAAAATTAATTCATTTATCCTAAGATCCTATATTTTCATGCAATTCTTTGTTATAGGTTAACGGTTTCTATTCATTAATTTTATAACTATTATAAATTTTAATGAATTAACCCTATAACATGCTACTATGGTGAATAAATTAACAATCAAATTCTAATTAATTTATAAAACCATACATTAGCATACATACCATAAATATAACAATTATATTAATCTAAGGTAATGTCATGCTCAATGCAATTTAATTTCCCTTTAATTAACCTAACTCTTAAATTAATTATACAAGAAAATTAAAAATAAGCATTACCATTTTCATACATTAACATAACATTTATATTAATAGCTCATGAAAAAATAAGCATGTTAATTACTAATATAAATATAACTCTTATATTTTAAACTAAAGTAATTTCATGCTTAATGCAAATTAATTTTCTTTAATTAATCTAACTCTTAAATTAATAACCCAAGAAAATTAAAATAAGCATTCACATTTTCATACATTAACATAACACTTTATATTAATAGCTCTTGAATATGTTTAGAATATGTTTCAAATCCAATGAAGCACTACCGATCAAGCACTAGGGAACTGGCTATCCCTAGCTCAGTCACTGGCGTTCACCAGTACACAATGATCTAGTGTGATTAACCACCACACGCTCTCTAAATCATCCCTGAAACTAGAGAGAAGTATTCATACCAGCTGGCCAGGCGGGCATAAAATAGAAATAAACACAACAATTAATCAAGATGCATAGAATCAATATTTATTACTAGAAATTAAGCACAGCAATCACATGTTCCCTAACCAACGCCTAAAGCTACTTAGTTCATAAAATGCATGGAAACACACGTTACAATCTGAATAAGCATATCCATAATTACAAAATAACGCAAGAAAGTATTAATTCCCTTGATCAGCTTGCAATTGATGGTCTTCTTGATGGTCTCCAATCTCTCCTCTATTCGGCTCCCAAAGGTGGAAGTAACCTTTCCAAGAATGGAATGTTTCTCCCAAAGATGGAATGAATTTGACTTGGGCGGCTATCTCCTTTTATAGAGTGATAGGAGGCTTGAATTAGGTTGACCTAGACACGTGGATGGCTCTCCTTGCTCCATAAATCCGAAAATAGCTTAACAGAATTCAGTTTGTTAAATTGGCTAACGAGCTGTGACGTGGCAGTTTTGCTCCCAGCTTTGCTGCAGCACAGAATTTGCTCCCTCAAGTCGCCCAGCAACATATTCTGCACAAAATAATTTCCAAAGCTTCCATTCTTCCAAATGGGTTAAAACATATAATATTCATATAAAAACAACCCTATTAAGCACAAAAGACGCACAAATCAATATAGAAATAAGGTCTAAATAACTCCCTTTTGGAGAGTTATCAACCTTCTGTGGGAGCTGGAGCAAAGTGGAGGAGCGGGATTCAAGGCTTTGAAGGATTGGAATTCCCAATTCCGTTACAGCGGAAGCAATTGGACCGTTCGTAGTTAATTTTGTTTCTACTAAAATACCAATGCATTGGCAAAAGGTTAAGCGGTGAGAAACATACCTCCGTTGACGACTCTGAATACTTCAACGAATGATTCTTGATTGCTCTGCAACAACGAAGAACACCACCATTTGATCTTCCCCGCTATAACTCTGAGATTAGGAACGTAGTTGTGGGACTACCTAATCTTGAATGAGAAAAACTCTAGAGAGAAAATTCTCCCTAAAGTTCTTGAGTTGAGAGAATATGAGAAGGCCTTATGGTGGCCATATGTTGTATCACCTAAACCCTAGGGTTAGTGTTCTATTTATAGGAGAAAGGCCATGAATAAAATATTCATTTAAAATCAATTATTTCCATAACTGATTTAATCTTTTCCATAATCAATCAATTCCATAACCAATCAATTCCACAATTGATTAATCTTTTCCATAAATGATTGATCACTTCCATAAGTGATTAAATCATTTCCATAAATGATTAATTTCCAATTAATTAATTCTTTAATTAATTAATCACCAATTAAATATCATATATTTAATTTCAGACCTTCTATTAGTTAATTAATTAATTACCCAATTAAATATCATATATTTAATTTGAGACCTTCAATTAATTAATTCTATAATATGAATCAAATTCATATTAAAATTTGAACTCCTTCAAATTCTCTTATATCCTATAAATTTAATATGAATCAAATTCATATTAATATTTGAACTTCTTCAAATATTTATTTCTCTCATAGACTATAGTTTAATTAAATCTCATTTAATTTAAACTAAATTGAATAATTAATTAATTCATAATTAATTAATTTATCTTCTAATTAAATACCATATATTTAATTAGACATATATTTGAACTCTTTCAAATATATCAATCTCTCAATATAATAAAGTTTAATCTAAAATTAAACTTTATATTTTAATGCATCACTATACATTATATTAATTTGTATCTCGTACAATTAACTTAATTCCCAATATGAATTTGAACTATTCAAATTCTCTCAAGATATATTTGTTCCTAATTACTCTTTACGAGCTAGCAGGGGGACCTAATGGACCTACAGATCAGAAGCTCCAATGATATGAGGTTAATAGATTAAACTCATTAATCAGGTTAACCAATATTCATTAACTGTGGGTCATTCCACTAAAGACCCACAGCTGAACTCTTCTCACTGTAGAACATTTCTGTGTCCATGGATGTAGACCTATGCCGATAAGTCAATCCTTCATGAGTGTTCGTAATCACGGCTGGGTCAAATTACCGTTTTACCCCTGTGTTACATCTGTCTCCTTAAGTACCAGCGCTCCTCTAATGAACAACCTGTTTATGGTCCAACCATTAAACAGAAAGTCCCTCTCGGGCCAGTGAGAGGGCGGGATCCCTTTGTTCAAGTCCCGGAGTCACCACTTAAGGGAACACTCATCTACTTCTCCTAGAAGTGGGAAGGAGTGAATTCCTTCTTGTGTTGTCATGTCCCCAGCCTCCCACTCGGTCTTGTCCCCAAAAAGGAAGGCATATTGAGTCGGCGTATTGGCCACTCTCACCCATGCTAATCAAAGGACAATCCCTCATGAGAAGGAGTTCATGACACACTCAGGATTAAGACTGAGTTACCTAGGTCATCGTATTGAAACAGTAACCTAACTAGTTAACGGTGTTACATCTAGTGGTTTACTATTTCGTGGTCCGGTCTTATGCAAACTCATTGCATAGGATACCCCCGCTCGCATGTCTCCTACATGGATGCCTTGGATCAATACGTCTGTATCGAATACAGAGCGGGCCGTATCACATAGTGTTACCAGGATAAGGTACCCAGTCTTATCCCTGTACTATAGACCTTTTAGGTTGTTACTTGAACACTGATCCCCGTATGTCCCCACATACTAGTTCAAGTCACATGTAAACAACCTTGGATCTTAGTTTATTGGATTTGGGTCAAATTGTGCAATATTTAACAATAACACTTTATTGTAGAAACTCAATAACACTTTATTGAAACAAGTATACAATTTGTTTACATTCACTATCTACGAGTTTTAGGGCATAAAACCCAACAGGCTTAGCTCGTAGAGATCGTGATGGGGACGTGCGATTTCGACGATTCTAGTGTTTTATCCCTTTTCTTCCCTTACTTTAGTTCTTTTTATGGTTTTTTCATATCTAGCTTATATTGTAACGTGGATCATGAGTAGCTAGACTTGTTTTCTTATGGATTGATGTAGCCATTTGGGCGATGTGATTTAATTTATGGATGTTTTATTGCCTTGAACTCATTTGTGAAATTTTTGTTTATAATGTTTTTAATTCACCGGTCATGAGTTAATTGTTGATTTCTCTAATTATTGCTCGGGAGAGGGGATTTAGATCTAGATAATAAATTGCATAACTAAAATAATCCTAAGATCAGGAGATTTAGGATAGTTGTAGAAATCACTGAAGGATTAGATTTAAGGCCATGCATGTGAATAAATCTAGATAGGGATATGAGGTCTATCCATATGTATGAAATTAGATAACCCTAGATTTATGAGTCATTGCATGTTCATACATCCATGTAATTAGTTTACAACCCCAATAGGTGAAATCAATTCCCTAAGGGGTCGTTTGTTTTTTGGGAATCTAGATAACCGGAATATTCAGATGCCTGGAATTATAGATACCCGAAAATATAGATGCCTGACATTTTAGATAACCATGTTTGTTTTGAAGAAATCATTTATAAGAATATATGAGAATATTCATGTAACTATGTTTGTGTAACGACCCGTCTAAAAGGAAGATAAAAACATGCTGAGGGTCACTACTACGTGCATGAAAACGTAAAACTTTTCAAACTTTAAAGCGGAAGAGACTGCAAGTAAAAACTTTTATTTAATTATCTGGGCCCAAAACCATAAATCTACTTACAATAACAGAATGGTCAAAACACGATAGACAATTTTCGCAAAATTGAAAGTTAAAAACATCTGAAAGTATGAAACTAGGAACTCGATCCTAGACCTCTAGGGACGTGATTTGAAGCTGCATCCCATAGCCTAGCCAAGTCACTACTCTCGCCACTCGCCTGATGTCATCGACTACCAACTGAAAAGGAAAGTCATGTAGCATGGGTGAGTATATAAGAATATACTCAGTAAGTAGCCCACTTAAGGGCTGAAACTGATAATATGAGATCTGATAACACGAAATCTGCTAGCATGAAAGTGGATTTGGATCTTAACATCATAGGGACCTAACTGGAACAGTCATTCGGGTTTCTAACCCTAGAGCCATAACTGGGTTCATGAAATGTTCAGTATAGGGTGGTTACCTATCCCCAACCTGTGCCAACTAGAGTGTTGTGTGGGTTAGTCGGGTAAGGCAAGTAAACTAGAGACTAGCTGGCAACCTCTAGCAGACTTCACCTATCCCAACACAACACCCCTGAATCATGAAAATACGGTGGACCAATCTGGTGCATGAAAACATGCCTGAGTGCCATCTGGCACACGATCTTGTGCTTGGGCTCAACACCGTCCTGAGATTGATAGAGCGCACAATCCCGTGCCTGAAAATTGGACTCTAATAGTCGACTAATGGAATGCACGATCCCGTGCCTGAAAACTGGAATCTACCAGTCAATAATAAAATGCACGATCTCGTGCCTGAATAATGGGTTCCATCAGTCCTGAGATGGGGAAAGGAATAACCCTAGCTAACATAAGACTTAAGGATCCTTTAAGTCTACCTGAGGCCCTAAAACATGATTAAGGTCCATATGCTAAGTCTATTCTCATTCATACATGGTGATAGGACCTAAATAGTCCTATTTTATCACCTCTAATCTAAGCTTGTTACAATAGTTTTATGCTTTACTTGTCTTATTTATAGGATATTTGAGCTTAGGCAATGTCGGGAGCCAATCACATTAATTTGGTGTTAATTCGGGCCAATTACGGAGTTTTGGAGCCATCTCGATGTCTTGGACGGCGAGGAGGTGAAAAGACCCAATTGTATCGAAGCGGGCCTGAAGAATGATACCAAGAGCTGAAGAATTGAGCCCCGTACCGAGATGAAATGAGAACAAACCGAGAAATAAAATAGTAGGCACGGATCAGGGATGGCGTCGAGATGCTGCCCCTGGCGTCTCGACGCTGGCGCTGTTGGGTTTAATGTCCTATAAACTCGTAGTTTGTAAATCATTAAACATATTCTATTTCCAATAAAGACGTTATTGAGGTTATTCAGTAAAAGATGTTATTGAATATGTAAATTGCGAATGATTAACCTAAATCCAATAAACTAAGATCCTTGGCTATAAAATGAATACTCGAACTATATGTAGGGACATATCATAGGATCAAGTTCAAGTTTATAGTCAAAATAGTCTATAGTATAAGGATACGGTTGGGTGCCTTATCCTGGGGACACTATGGACGCGGCCCACTTTGTATTAAGTACAAACGATGAGATCCTAGATCGTTCATGTGGAGACATGCGAGTGGGGGCGTCCTATGCAATGAGTTTGCATAAGACTGGACCACGAAATTAGCCACTTTCTCTTTATAACGCCGTTTACTGAAGAAACTGACTATTTCTAATAGATGACATAGGTAACTCGTTCTTAATCCTGAGCTAACTATGAACTCCTGTTTATACGAGATTATCCTTTGATCTGCATGGGTGAGAGTGGCCAGCATCGCCGACTCAACAAGCCTACCATTTTGGGGATAAGATCTATAGTGAGGGGAGTGCAACTATCGGGCTATAGTGGAGTGTCCCGGTAGTTAACGAATGTTGGCTAGCTTGGATAATGAGATTAGTCGGTTAGCCTCGAATCGTTGGAGCCCATGATCTACAGGTCCATTAGGTCCTTCTACTAGCTCATATCGGAATCTAGCCTAGAACAAATTGATAGGATTCTTTGAATTGTTCAAAATCGGGAAAAAGGGTATTATCATAAAATTGTGTTTGACACAATAATTTAATTATGAATTAAATTAGAAAATGAGAGATAAAGTATTTAAAAGGGTTTTAAATACTATATACATGAATTAAGATTCATATATAAAAGATGCACAATATTAAGGTGATTAATTTGATTAATCATATATAATCAATTGGGCAAGGTTCAAAGATGTTCTTATACATTAATGTCACATTTGGAATTGATATGAATATCATAAATACATATTTGAAATCTGATTTTGAATCATGGTAAGTCGAAAATGTTGTAATTCCACTCTTGCATGAAGATTCAAAGTGGAATTACACCACAAACATGCATACTTGCATGTAATGTTGCTTGAACACCTAGCTTCCACTTTCACCCTTAAGACCACCATGTGTCTTGCATCTTGAGGCTTCTTCTTGCATGGATTCTCTCTATAAGTAGAAGAAGAATCAGATTGTGGAAGAAGACAGCATTTACCTTAATGTTATGCTGCTGAATTTCTTCCTCAATCACTCTCTCATCTTATATCTCCATAGAGCTTGAATCTTCAAGCATTCCCTTCCCATTCCCTATCACTATAGACTCCCACAAGTCGTTCTTGGCCCGGAGACTATAGGAAGACTCTAGAGGTTGTCCAAGAGAGATTGGAGAAGAAATCACCACAAGGAGTTCCACACAAGTGAGCTACAAAAGGTTGGTACTCTCTAACTCTCTTTTCTGTTTTCTCTAGAACTAGCATGCTTTAGGAGTAAAATTAGTGTTGTTAAGTGCTTTCGATCTTCAATTGCTTCCGCATGTGTTATATGAACACCTTCAGGCGCGAAATTCACCGGAGTGTAAAGTCCGTAGTGTCGAGATGCTGCCCACTAGCGTCTCGACGCTACGACGATTTCTATAAATATGTAGTATCGGTTTAGTCTGCCGTTAGGTTAGAAATTTGGTCCTTTTACGATTTCTTTTGCCTCCTTTACTTTTCAGTACTATTGTAGACCTTTTTAGGTCATATCTTATGGATTCTTTCATGTCTATTCTTGTTTATACTTCATCTATGCATCGATAATCGTATTTAGATCGTTGGATTGGGTTTATGCTTTGATTTCTAATAAGAATGGCTGAGTTTTCTGAGGTTTAACTTGTTGTTCTTACTGCTTTTTCATTCAGTTTTGCATGTTATCCCGTTTAAACCAATACATGAGGCAAGTCTATTAGGATTGACGCCCTATGTTATTACCGCTTGTGTATTCAATAAGTTATTTTTAGATAGCCACTAGGTTGAGGCAAGCCACTCTCTACGCGAGACAACCCTTAATAGGCCTAGGATGCATGTTAAAGGTTGTAGGAATTAGATTTGAATTGCATTCGAATTTAGTTAATACAATTCTGGACCCACGATCCCAAAGCGGCTAGTTTAAATAGGTGGTTGTGAAATTTCTTGTTATAAACTAGTTAGATATAATTTAGTAACCGTTGCAGAGGTCTCGGATGGTTGCTATTTTATGTATAAGGGGTGGCGAGCGATAAAGAATTATATTAATTAATCTTGTTAATTGCAAAATTCACGGCTAGCAAGTTAATTAGCACAGGTTAGTGTAGGGGGTCCTCCGAGTAACCAAGAAGCTGATCGGACTAATGAAATAAGCATAGAACAATTATTAGAGAAATCTGGGAAGCCAACGAATTAGAATCAAGCATAAGAAATCCCAATCCAACGATCCCTTTCATGTTATTGATTCCCATTTTATTTCTCTTATGCATGCTTTATTTTGTGTCTTTTAAATTCAGTATTTATTTATTTTTGCTTGTCCTTCATTCCAAAAATCCCCCTGCTTTATAAGCACAAAATTCTACACTTGCTAGGTCCCCTTCCCTGTGTTCGACCCCAACCACTATTTCTACAAAATAGTTGTAGTGTCGTGGATTATAAATTTTATTTGACCAACAAGAGTCTCGACAACTCCGGCCCGTCACATGGTGATAACGTGCAAAAAGCAAGTTATTTCTCCCTTAAAGTTAAACTAAATAAGGCTCTGAAAAGATCATAGTTGCGCCATTCTAGCACATAAAAATAAGGGAATTGCGATAGTTTTCTTTGAAAGGCAATATTTTTAGATGCTGTAGGAAATTGTGCAATTTTAGCCTCTAACACATGAGAATTATAGTTGTTTTGTTGCCCAAGATTTCTTTAGCGAAGGTGCAGATCCCAGAGCAATTCGTACAATGAAAGCTGGATGAGAAGATCGGGCTGACGTATGACTGATGTGCAAGCTGGCGAAAGATAACTGGCACCCATGCGGTGATAAGTTCATTTTGTATGTGCACATTTTGATTAAATGAAAAGTTAATGTTTTCTACTTAGATGCGATAATGTTTTCATTACTAACTCCCGCCTGGCCAGCTAAATGCGGTAGCAGCATGATAAATATCTGACAGGTAACGCATGTGGAACTCTCTGAGTAGAGCAAGCTAGCGCATTGCATATAGTCTTGGTAGTGTTAAAATTAATGCTGCCGCAATAAGACATTGCATGAATGAGCTTAGACTGTTTTAGGACTAACGCAGTCACTTGCAAGTTATTAGAGAACTGGACAAACACATGAGCTAATTAAACAAAACAGTTGTTAGTTCTACGCCAAACGCATGAGTAGTACCGGAAGGGAATCTCATGATTATTTCTCACTTAGGCATTAATGGAACAATTAGTCAAAGTATGTGCTACAAGATTACTTATAAACGCATGCGGTCGTCGCAGCAAAAGCCTTGATAGCTTTGTCATCTGGTATTTTTCTTAATCTCATCGCATAGTTTATGTTTCATACATCGTTTTATCAACCATTTTCAAATCAACTCTTTTCCTACTACTATAATATCATGCGTGCGAGGGTTTAGTCAGCAAGTTATTAAAAATCTTTAACTGTCCTTCCCTGGGGATTCGACCCTAGAACTCTCTAGGTACTACATGATTGTGTGTTAATTTATACTTGGGTTAACGCATATCAGCGACAATTATGTATTAATTAATCGACCTCCTGTCTAGCGATCAAGTTTTTGGCGCCGTTGCCGAGGAAGGTGTTGGGGTTCCAGAGTGGGTAAAAATAAGGTAAGAATAGACTCTAGAACTCTGTGCAAGTATACACAATCCGCAGCAAGTAATAAGTATTTATCGAATCCAGGGTCTGAATAGCTCTCACTTTATCTATTTTGTATAACTTTTTAATGGTTTCAAAAGGGTGGTTAAAATGATTAATTTTGATAGAATGCTGAAGCAAAAGAAATGACAGAACAGAAAGTAAACAAATAAAGCAGACAGATTGGAAACAGGCGTTGGTCAGGAATTTAGTAATTGTTTCAAAGGATGCTCTAGCAATATTATTGATTAGGCAAAACTCTTGCAGTCTTATTAGCAGGATCCTCCCGGAACTCTAGATTTTTTAGAATGTGTTTCAACTCCAATGACGCTCTACCAATCAAGCACTAGGCAACTGGCTATCGTAGCTTAGTCACTGGCGTTCACCAATACACAATGATCTAGTGATAACTTGCAAAAAGCAAGTTATTAGTCCTTTAAACTTAGACTAAAACAAAGGCCAAAAGAAACAAAGATGCGTCACTTCAGTGCAAAAAGAAAGGAAAATGTGATGATTTTATGCGGCGAGCTATATTCATGTATGCGGTAAGAAATTATAAAATATAAGGCGCTAATGCAACTAATTCAGTTGTTTTCCAAAGTTTTTCTCAGCGCAGGCACACATCCCAAGATGATCAAGAGACAGATAAGATGATGAAAAGACAAGTGCTGACACAACTGATACAGCTAACGCAAGTGGGCGGAAAAAGGGCTGAAAAGTTGAGCAAGTTGCCTAAATGATGATTAACACAAGTTGCTAATTACTTGGACAAGTCATCTTCCTTCACCTATAAATAGAAGCCACATACTCGATGGAGGGGAGATCCTGACACTCATTCATTTTCTTTTTGGGATCAAGAGAGAAGAAGGGAGATCAACAGAGAAATCACAACGAACTGTGATTTGGAGCAGACTTGCGGTTGTAATGTTTAAATTTATGTTGTCTTGTCTTGCTCGCATGAGCTAATTTCTTCTTCAAGGCTTAGCGCAAGCAACTCATGCGGTGATAAGTATATTTTGTAAGCGCATATTTTGAGTTAAATGAAACATTAATTGCTTTCTATTTAGTTGCGATACTATTTTCATTACTAACTCCCGCTTGGCCAGCCGGATGCAGTAGCAACATGCTAAATCCCTGACAGGTAACGCATGCAGACATCTCTAAGTAGAGCAAGTTAGCGCATGTCATGTAGTCTTGGTAGCATTAAAACACTACCGCTAAAAGTTAGTGCACGCATGAGCTTAGACTGTGTTGTGACTAACGCAGTCCCTTGTAAGTTTTAGAGAACTACGCCTAAAGCATGAACTAGCCAAATAACTTCTTGATAGTTTTATGCCAAACGCAAAGGAGTACCGGAAGGGAAACTTATGATTTTTTCTCACTTAGGCATTAATGGATCAATTAATCAAAGCATGCGCTACAAGGTTATTATAAACGCATGAGGTTGCAACCGCAACAGCCTTGATTTTATTCTCCTTATAAATTTTCCTTTCATTCTCGACGCATGTGTTGTTTTATGCGAGTATTTACTTTTCAAATATACCAAATCTTTTGTTTATTCTTTTAAATAATATCGTACGTTTTTGAGTTTAGATCAGTAAATATTGTTAAAGACTTTGTGAATATCCCTTCCCTGTGGAATCGACCCTGGACTCACCAGGTATTACTTGATTAAGTCAATTTATGCTTGGATTGATTATCATCTACGACACTATTTCTGAATATACTGACAACCAATCAAGTTTTTGGCGCCGTTGCCGGGAAAGGGCAACGAAATTTTTAATAATTTTTCTGATCTGACACTCCGTTGATATTATCTACTGTGTTCCCTGTCGAGTACTTTTTCTCCAGGTAACCAGAGGTTGTATGCGTGCCGCCCGACGAATCAACTTCGAAGTTGATCCTGAAATTGATAGAACATATCATAGAAAAAGAAGGAATCGAAGAACTCGAAGACAATCAGGAGAAATGGCAGCACAACCAAACAGACCATTAAATCCCATTCAGATGGCCGATGATAGGGCCAGAGGGATTAGAGACTATGCATCCCCTGCAAATTGTAATTTTAATCCAGGGATAGTTCAGCCCACTCTAGAAACAAAAAGGTTTGAATTAAAACCAGTTATGTTTTAAATGCTGACAGCTGCAGGACAATTTGGAGGAAGTCGAGCAGAAGACCCACACTCTCATCTAAAGTCATTTCTGGATATTTGCAATAAATTTATTATTCCAGGAGTAACGCATGAGCAGTTGCAAGTTATCCTATTTCCTTACTCATTAAGAGATGCGGCGAAAGTATGGCTCAATCAGCAGCCAGCAAATTCCATCGCAATATGGAATGATCTGGCCGAGATATTTCTGGAAAAATACTTTCCACCCACCGCAAACTCTAGATTGCGGAAGGAAATAATGACTTTCACGCAAATGGAAGATGAAACGTTGAGTGAGGCGTGGGAACGTTTCAAGAGCCTATTACAAAGTTGCCCGCACCATGGACTACCCCTATGCATCCAACTGGAAACCTTCTACGTTGGACTTAACAAGAACTCGTAAGTCTTGGTAGACTCATCCGCAAATGGTGCACTACTCCGAAAAACATACGATGAAGCTCATGCAATTCTCGATCGGATTGCACGCAACAATTACGAGTGGGGCACTGCAGAAGATAGAAGAAGGAGACCCATCAAAACTAGCTCGGGATGTTTTTAAGTTGACCCTATGACCTCAGTAAACGCAAAGATTGATGCGTTGACCTCGAAAATGGATGCGCTCACGGCTAGCACAACACCTTTGATTGCGCAACTCAACGCAGTTGCGTGCGGGATCTGCGGTGAAAGACACACGCATGACCAGTGTCCCTCAAACCCAGAGTCAGTCTTCTATGTTGGACCACAAGGAGCTGCGCGCAACAACCCATTTTCAAACACGTATAATCCTGAAGGTGTTCATATAACACATGCGGAAGCAATTGAAGATCGAAAGCACTTAAGACATTCAATTTTGCTCCTAAAGCATGCATGTTCTATAAAAGACAGAATATAGAGTTGAGAGAACACCAACCTTTGTAGCTCACTTATGTGGAACTCCTTGTGGTGTTTGCCTCTCCTATGCTCCTTGGACAACCTCTAGAGTCTTCCCTACTATTCTCTTGGGCCTAGAAAGACTTGTGGGAGTCTATAGAAGTAAGAAATAGGAAGGGAATGCTTGAAGGTACAAGCTTTAGGAAGAAATGAGATGAGAGAATGCTTGAGGGAGAAATTTTGCAGCATAACACTAAGATGAAAGCTTGATTCTTCTTGAATCTGATTCAAGCACCTTTTATAGACCTCTCCCATGCAAACACAAGCTTCATGACACTAGCCACATGGTCAAAATGCATCTCAAAGTGGATTCTAGGTGTTTAATTCACAACACATGCATCTAGTGCATGGTTGTGTTGTTTTCCACTATGCATCATCATGCAAGAGTGGAAATGCCACTAAATCCATTATGAATTGAATCCTAATTGTGAATTTTCAGCTTGCAATTCATTTCAATTTCAATTCAAAATTGAAATTGATTTCTAGGCAATTAATTGGGACAATTCCAAGTAATTTTGATATGATTAATCCAATTAATCTTTATCACCTAATGCCATGAATTATATATGATTCCTAATACATATATAGTATTTAAAACACTTTTAAATACCTTATCTCTCAATTCCTAATTTAATTCATAATTAAATCATTGTGTCGAACACGTTTTACGATAAAACCCTATTTCCCGTTTTTGAACGATTCAAAGATTCCTATCAAAATATTCTAGGCTTTAATCCGATATGAGCTAGTAGGGGGACCTAATGGACCTATAGATCATGGGCTCCAACGATTCGAGGCTAACCGACTAATCTCATTATCAAAGTTATCCAACATTCGTTAACTACCGGGACACTCCACTATAGCCCGATAGTTGCACTCCCCTCACTATAGATATATTTCCGTCCACTTGATTTAACCATGCTTAGTAAGTCGTTCCTTCACAGGTTGTCCGTAGCTATAGCTAGGTCAAATAACCGTTTCACCCCTATAGTACTTCTTGTTCCTTAAGTTCCACTAATCCTCTAATGAACAATCGATTTGTGGTCCAACCATCAAACCTAAGTCCCTCTCGATCCAACGAGAGGGTGGGGCCCCTTGTTCAAGTCCTGGAGTTAGTACTTAAGAGAACAACCTCTCTGCTATCCCTGAAATGGGTAGGAGTGAATTCCGTCTTGCGAAACTATGTCCCCAGCTATCTATTCGATCTTATCCCCAAAATGGTAGGCTTGTCGAGTCGGCGATGCTGGCCACTCTCACCCATGCAGATCAAAGGATAATCTCGCATAAACAGGAGTTCATAGATAGCTCAGGATTAAGAACGAGTTACCTAGGTCATCTATGAGAAATAGTCAGTTTCTTCAGTAAACGGCGTTATAAAGAGTAAGTGACTTATTTCGTGGTCCAGTCTTATGCAAACTCATTGCATAGGACGCCCCCACTCGCATGTCACCACATGAACGATTTAGGATCTCATCGTTTGTACTTAATACAAAGTGGGCCGCGTCCATAGTGTCTCCAGGATAAGGAACCCAACCGTATCCTTATACTATAGACTATTTTAACTATAAACTTGAACTTGATCCTACGATATGTCCCTACATATAGTTCGAGTATTCATTTTATAGTCAAGGATCTTAGTTTATTGGATTTAGGTTAATCATTCGCAATTTACATATTCAATAACATCTTTTACTGAATAACCTCAATAACGTCTTTATTGGAAATAGAATATGTTTAATGATTTACAAACTACGAGTTTATAGGACATTAAACCCAACAAATCCAGGATGGAGAAATCACCCGAACTTTTCATGGAATGGTGGCGCAAATAAGCAGCCACAACAAGGTAACGTAAACCCTGCGCCCAGATTATTTAATTCTAACAACGATCAACCAACGCAGGGACATTTTCAGGGCAATGCAGACGGAGGAAACCAAAGAGCATCATCCTCGAATGCGCTGGAAACTATGATGAAGGAATTTATGGCCAGTCAGAAAGAGTATATGGCAAAGAATGATGCTGTGGTTCAGAGCCAGGTCGCATCTCTGTGCAGTCTGGAAATACAAGTTGGACAGCTTGCGTCAGAATTAAAGAATAGACCTGCGGGAGCATTGTCCAGCAATACGGAGGATCCAAAGGGGAAAGAGCACTGCCATGCGGTGACTCTTCGCAGTGGAAGACAATTGCAGGTAAATGACCCTGCGCCAACGCCGGACAATTTGCCTAAGAATGCAACCGCAGAAGATAGCAACCAGACACAAGAAGAAAAAGTAGCTGAGGAAGAAGAATCCAAAAAGAAGAAGGCTCACACAGAAAAAGAGCCTGATGCATATAAGCCCGCAATCCCTTTTCCTCAAAGATTGCGAAAGAAGAACGACGAGGCCCAATTTAAGAAGTTTTTGAATGTCTTGCGAGAGCTGCACATCAATGTGCCACTTGTGGAGGCATTAGAAAAAATGCCTAGTCATGCAAAATTCTTGAAAGACATTCTGATGAATAAACGACCATGGAAAGAGTTTGAAACCGTTGCGTTAACAAGTGAGTGTAGCGCAATACTTGCCAATAAGCTTCCACCAAAATTGAGAGATCCTGGAAGTTTCACGATTCCTTGTTCAATAGGAGGAATCGATGTTGGCAGAGCATTATGTGATCTAGGCGCAAGCATAAATTTGATGCCATTATCTGTTTACAAGCGCCTAGGGATCGGAGAAGCAAGACTAACAACCGTTACACTCCAATTGGCGGACAGATCTTTGGTCCACCCAGAAGGAAAAATTGAAGACGTTTTAGTCAAAGTTGCCAAGTTTATTTTTCCTGCGGATTTTATCATATTAGATTATGAAGCTGACAGAGAAATCCCCATTATCTTGGAAAGACCATTCCTTGCCACCGGCCAAACGCTGATAGACGTGCAAAAAAGGAGAACTGACAATGCGTATGAATGATCAGAAAGTGGTTTTTAATGTTCTCTCTTCATTAAAATACCCTGACGACAGCAAAAAATGCAACATGGTAGCCCGCATAGACGTATGTTCTCCGCAGGAAATACTACAATCAAATGCGTTCAACTCTATGAGAGAAGAAAGCAAGGAAGAACAGGTGGAAGAAAATTGCATTCTAACGCAGCATGACGAAATTATTCATGCGTTGGATATGAAAGAAAGAATTCTCGCCTTGCCTTCCATAACGCAACCCCATGCGTTAGAACTTAAACCACTCCCAACGCATTTGAAGTACAGGTTTTTAGGAGACATAGAATCACTCCTAGCCATCATTTCATCAAAGCTCGATTCATCGCAAGAGCACCTTTTGATGCAAATCCTCGCAAAGCACAAGAAGGCCATTGGATGGAGTCTAGAAGATATTAGGGGAATTAGCCTCGCATACTGTATGCATAAGATTCGATTGCTAGATGAATCCAATGAATTTATTGAACGACAAAGAAGGCTAAATCCTGCGATGATGGAAGTCGTGCGAAAAGAAATTATTAAGTGGCTCGACGCAGGTGTGATATATCCCATCGCAGATAGCAGATGGGTGAGCCCAGTACAATGCGTGCCCAAGAAAGGAGGCATGACAGTGGTAGCTAACGCAAACAATGAGTTGATTCCATCTCGCACCACTACAGGATGGCGCATATGCATGGATTACCGCAAGTTGAACGCAATCACTAAGAAGGATCATTTCCCTCTTCCATTCATTGATCAGATGCTGGATCGACTTACGGGACAAGCATATTATTGTTTTCTTGATGGGTACTTTGGGTACAATCAAATCACCATTGCACCAGAAGACCAAGAAAAGACTACATTCACCTGCCCATATGACACCTTTGCGTTCAGAAGGATGCCTTTTGGATTGTGTAATGCGCCTGGAACATTCCAGAGATGTATGATGGCCATCTTCTCAGATCTACTAGAAAAATCCGTGGAAGTTTTTATGGACGACTTCTCAGTTTATGGGAAGTCCTTCGCAGACTGTCTAACGCAGCTAGAGCAAGTGTTAGAAAGATGCGAAGAGACCCACCTAGTACTCAATTGGGAAAAATGCCATTTTATGGTGGAAGAAGGCATTGTCCTAGGCCATCGCATATCAAGTGCAGGAATTGAAGTCGACAAGGCGAAAATTGATGTCATTGAGAAATTGCCACCACCAAACTCTGTTAAGGGAATTCGAAGCTTCTTGGGACACGCAGGATTCTATCGCAGATTCATCAGGAACTTCTCGCATATTACAAAACCACTATGCGCATTGCTGGAGACAAATAGAAAATTTGAATTCTCAGAAGAATGCGCCAAGGCATTCAAGGAATTGAAGCTTGCGCTAGTCAGTGCACCCATTCTCGCAACTCCCGACTGGAAGGAACCTTTTGTCTTGATGTGCGATGCTAGTGACGTGGCAGTTGGAGCAGTCCTATCACAAAAAAAGGAAAAGATTCTGCACCCTATTTATTATGCCAGCAGGACATTGAATGAGGCACAAATCAATTACACGACAACCGAGAAGGAATTATTAGCGGTTGTTTATGCCTTTGACAAATTTCGTGCTTATTTAATTGGCTCCAAAGTCATTGTCTGAACGGATCATGCAGCGATAAAGTATCTCATTGCAAAAAAAGACGCAAAACAAAGATTGATTAGATGGATCTTATTGCTGCAAGAATTTGATCTCGAGATCAAGGACAAAAAAGGGAGTGAGAATTTGGTCGCAGATCATTTGTCACGCCTGGAGAATCCTGAGAAGGTAGATGCGCCAGGAATCCCTATCGCTGAAGAATTTCCCGACGAGAAGCTTTTGGTGATTAAAGACGAAGAACCTTGGTTTGCGGACATCGCAAACTACCTTGTCGCAGGGGTCTTACTTGAGGAATATTTAGCGCAACATCGTAAGAAATTCTTTCATGAATTAAAATTTTATTTATGGGATGACCCTTATCTCTATCGCAGGGGACCTGACCAGATCATTAGAAGATGTGTTGGACCTAGGGATGCGATGGGAATTTTGGAAGCCTGTCATGAAGCTCCATATGGAGGACACTTTGGAGGCCAGCGCACCGCAGCTAAAGTTTTACAGAGTGGTTATTGGTGGCCCACCTTGTTCCAAGACGCAAAGAAATATGTTGATACTTGCGACAAGTGCCAGCGCATTGGCAATATCAGCGCAAGGAACGAGATGCCACAAAACTACATAATAGAAATTGAGTCGTTTGATGTCTGGGGCATTGATTTCATGGGACCCTTCCCATCGTCGCAAGGATACCAATATATCCTCCTCGCAGTTGACTACGTCACAAAGTGGGTGGAGGCAATCGCTTGCGTTAAGAACGATGCGGCGACCGTGGCAAAATTTCTCAAAAAGAATATTTTTACAAGATTTTGTGTGCCACGCAGACTAATTAGTGATGAAGGGACCCATTTCATAAATAGGGTCATGAATAAGTTGTTGCAGAAGTACAACGTTAAAACATCATATCGCAATAGCTTATCACCCGCAAAGCAATGGACAGGCCGAAGTCTCGAACAGGGAGATTAAGAAAATTCTCGAGAAAGTTGTCAGCACAAGCAGGAAAGATTGGGCGCAACACCTAGATGATGCGCTATGGGCATACCGCACAGCCTTCAAAACACCCATAGGCACATCTCCATATGCATTGGTGTTTGGCAAGGCCTGTCATTTGCCCTTAGAATTGGAACACAAGGCGCATTGGGCAATGAAACGTCTAAATTTTGATATAGAAGTAGCAGGACAAAATAGATTGCGTCAACTGTCAGAGTTGGAAGAATTCAGAAGATGTGCAAATGAAAATGCCAAGATCAGTAAAGAAAAACATAAACAATGGCATGATCAAAGAATATGCAAAAAGGATCTCAGAGAAGGTATGAAAGTATTGTTATTTAATTCTCGCTTACGTCTCTTTCCAGGTAAGCTAGAATCTAGATGGTCAGGCCCATATACTATCCATAAAGTATATCCACATGGGGCAGTGGACCTCAAGTCTACAGACGGAAAGAGAATGTTCAAGGTCAACGGGCAAAGAGTAAAGCCGTACATTGAAAGGACCTTGGACGAGGTAGTTGAAATCATTCTTCTCAGATGCGTCAGGACCTAGCGCAAGGTAAGAGCACAACAGGTTAGAAGTTGTAATTATTTGTTTCTTTCCGCATGTTTTATTGAGTCAATACTTTTGTTAATTTAGATCATATCGCATGCTCGCATTAGTCGCATCAGAATTTTGATAGAATCATTGCGTTAGTATTTCCTTGCGAAAAAACCGTAAGAGGAAATCCCATCACATGTCCCAATCCGTCCGTATTTCTCTCGCATTGGAGGCGCAGCCATAATCATTTTTGCATTTAATGAGCTGCACTAATCCCCGTTTTTGCACATTAACCAAGGCAACCGCCCACATTCCCACATATTAATCATGACCACGCACCCATGTGGATGCGAAAGGGCAGCGAAACCAAAACACACCAAGCCTTGCGTTCAGTTATAAAACACTGCGCATACCCTCCTAAAAGCTTCATCTTCTTCATCCTTGCAAAAGCCCTAAACCCTTGTTTCTCTCTCTAAGCTTCACCAAACCCTTGCAATGTCAGATTCCCAAAACCTTTCAGTTGGTGGCTACGCCGATGACGCCTCACCGTCCTCACCAGAGGTTGAAGGTCCTCTCAGAAGCGAGAGCCCCTCGTCTAGCGAAGAGAATACAAAGGGTGCCACAGCAAGACCCCATGGAAACCGAGGAAAACGAGGTTATCAACCTCGAGCAACCGCCCATGTCCGCGACCAACCTTCCGGAGGTACTCGACATTGCACCTCTGGACACCTCCACTTTCTCCGTGCAACCTGTCACCCTTCAGCCAGCCCTAAACATCTCCGCC
This sequence comes from Luffa aegyptiaca, assembly GCA_017139565.1. Lineage (NCBI taxonomy): Eukaryota > Viridiplantae > Streptophyta > Magnoliopsida > Cucurbitales > Cucurbitaceae > Luffa > Luffa aegyptiaca. The sequence continues at coordinate 35,066,828 of CM029397.1, forward strand.
CCTCGAAACCTAACCCCCTTTCCATCGCCATTCCCTTCGATGCCCCTCCTTCTTCCACCTCCAGACTCCTCGGCCTCCCTCGCATCATCATCTAACCTTTCATCTTCCTCCATTTCCCCCGCAAAAACCTCTCATCCACCATCCACCTCAGCGCAACCCACTCCCCCGCAGTTTTCTGAGCGGGAAGTGGCCGCATGGAACTCCCTAATGGGAGAATTACGAGAAGAAGGCGAAGCAATTTATCTACGGGAAGCGCAAGAGAAGGCTGCCGCAGAAGAAACTACACGCAACGCCGCCGCAGATGCAAATGCGACCAAAGAAAAAGAGGGCTCCAGCACGCAGGTGGAAGATCCGGTCACCGCAGAAATTGCCGCAACCAACTTAGCAATCATTGCGGCTGCCATGGAAGTAGAAGAGTCTGATTCCGAAGATGAGCTTCCCCTTACTCATCGCCGCAACATCCAGTCCACGGGGGTAGTCATCCACGAACCCTCTGAAAGACCTGCGGCAGCCCCCAGCAAGAAAAGGAAAGCGCCCACCGCACCCAAAGACCAAGGCAAAGCCAAAGTGGGCGCAGTCAACGAAAAGGAGAGTAGCAGTTGGGGAAAATTTCAAGAAGAACGAGGATTCAGCTGCCCTTTACCACAAACAATGACTGAGCAAATTTCCCAGCGCAAGTGGGAAAACGTCTGCCAAAATCCATGACTTCTACCGAGCGTAATGGCAAGACGAGCTCGACGAAGTCTTAGTTCAAGGCCACACAATCGCCTTTTCCTCCGTGCACATCAACAATGTATACGAGCTGTGAGATATTCCTGACGCAGAAGGCAATGCGCTCCTCGACTGTCTCGACGAAGACTTTCTCAGCGCAGTTCTTCTTGCGGTGGCCAGACCTGGGGCCAAATGGGATGGGCACGGAGCTGCGAGGACTCTGAAGTCACAGCTGCTCGATTTTGAGGCCACACTTTGGATGCATTGGGTAAAGAATCGCATCATGCCCACAACGCATGATGCCACATTGAGCCTGCAGCGGGTAATCCTTGTTTACTGCATCATGAAAGGAACCCCCATTGACCTTGGCCGCATCCTCGTCGACACCTTGCGCCAGACTGCGGCAAAACCTAAGGTCGCAAGATTTTGTCCTGGCCTGGTCACATCTCTTTGCCGTGCATCAAATCTCCTGCCCGCATCAGATGAAGAAGTCCGAACAATGCGGAAGGACTTCAATGAGCAATGGTGGGCGCGTGTTACAAGCACTCGCAATAAGCGTCTGCAAGGAAGCACGCAGAAACCACCGGCCCCCGCATCTCAACCCACCGAGCCCACGCCTGCGCCTGAAGTACCAAAGAAGAAAAGGCGCAAGCAAACCGCAGGCAGAAACCCTCGCCCAGCCGCAAGGACGCCTCAAACTACTCCTCCAGCGCAGGAAAGCACTGTCTGCGCTCAACCTCAAGGCTCCTTGCCACCACTGCGTGAAAGCTTGCCACCACCGCCGCCGCCGCCGCCATCAGAAATCGACTAGAACATACCCCCTCCGCAGCACAACGAAGACTTGCGGCAGGAGGAGACGCATTTTGAAGAATCATTGCCAGACTCTCCTCGCATCAATCAAGAAGTTCCTGCACCAGTCCCCATGCCGCAAGCCACAGCTTCTGCGAGCACACATCCGGCTGCACCTGATCTAACCATAGATGTAGACGCAGCCCTGATTTTTTCACAGATGCGGCAGATGATTCAGGGAGTCGTCGAACCACTGCGACAGCAGCAAGAAACATTGTGCCGACAACAGGAGCTGCTGCGAAAACAACAGGACGAGCTATCGCAACGAGTAAATGCCTTACTCTTATTTTTTATGAGATGGACGAAATCTTTTGGCCGCCTGCCCCTACCGCCTAATGTGTTCACATGGCCAGCTACACCTCCAAGACCCCCTAGCGTAGGCCCGTCCCAAGTACGCGGATCTATGCCTCCGCCTGCACCGAGGGATCCGAGACCTCCACCACCCCCTCCGCAGGAGTAGTCTACACTTAATTTTCAATGCTTTCTTCTTTTGTTTCGTTTAAATGTATGCGTCCTTATTTTATAATTTTGTATCGCATGACATTAATACATATCTCGCAGTTTTATCTCATCACAAATTTTCTTTCTGCCTTTCTTTAATGTCTTTATCTAGCAAACTTCTTTGCGTTAGCTCCTATGTTTTAAATCCACGCATCTACATTTTTGAATTTTCTTAACCGCATTGCTTAAATTAGTTTAACATTTGTCTTCATTTCCTCAAACCTTAAGGAAAATCCCTTCGCATTTTCGCCTTGCTGCAAACTCAGCCTTGATCTCCTTCAGTCTATGCGCTCCAGAGTAAGTTTGGGGGACAATGAGGGCATTGTCCAATTTAAGTTTGGGGGAGTTAGCGCATAGATAAATAAAATTAACATGCGTTTCTCTAGGTATGCGACATGTTTGTAGTCAGGGGCATTTATGACACCCATAGTTTGCCACTGCGCGAAGACAAACGCATCCCATGAGCGTATAAGACAGTAAAAAAATGTAATGCCCGAAGTTGGAGTACCGGAAGGGAAACTTATGATTTTTTCTCACTTAGGCATTAATGGATCAATTAATCAAAGCATGCGCTACAAGGTTATTATAAACGCATGAGGTTGCAACCGCAACAGCCTTGATTTTATTCTCCTTATAAATTTTCCTTTCATTCTCGACGCATGTGTTGTTTTATGCGAGTATTTACTTTTCAAATATACCAAATCTTTTGTTTATTCTTTTAAATAATATCGTACATTTTTTAGTTTAGATCAATAAATATTGTTAAAGACTTTGTGAATATCCCTTCCCTGTGGAATCGACCCTGGACTCACCAGGTATTACTTGATTAAGTCAATTTATGCTTGGATTGATTATCATCTACGACACTATTTCTGAATATACTGACAACCAATCATCTAGTGTGATTAAATGCCACTCACTTCCCAAATCATCCCTGAAACTAGGAAGTGGTATCCATATCGGCTGGCCAGGCGGGCACAAAATATAAATATGCACAACAAATAATCATGTTGCTCAAATCAACATATATTGCATAGAGAATGAAGTACGACAATTACATGACTCCTAACCAACACCTAAGTGAATTTAGCTCATAAGGTTCATGATAACACACTCTACAATCTAAGTATGTGCATCCATAATTACACAAAATTACAAGAAAATACTAATTCCCTTGGTCAAACCCGTAATTGATGGTCTTCTTGAAGTCTCCAGTCTTTCTCCTCTATTCGGCTCCCAAAGATGGAAATGAGAAATGATCTCTTCCCCAAAAAATGGAATGCTTTTGACTCGAACGGCTTTTCCCTTTTAAAGAATGACAAAAAGCACAAATTAGGTTGACCTAGACACGTGGATGGCTCTCCTTGCTTCTTAAATCCGAAAATAGCTTAACTAACTTCAGTTCATTAAAATGGCTAACGAGCTGTGATGTGGCAGTTTTGCTCCTTGCTTTGCTGGATCATAGATTTTGCTCCCTCAAGTCGCTCAGCAATATATTCTGCACAAAATAACTTCCAAAGCATCCATTTTTCCAAATGGGTTAGAACATGCAATATTCATCTAAAAGCAACCCTATTTAGTACAAATGACATACAACTCATTATAAAACTAAGGCCTAAATAACTCCCTTTTGGAGAGTTATCAGAAGGCAACCAACTTTTTAATATTCTTTTTGATCTAACACTCCATTTGGTATTATTCGCCTTGTTTCCTGTTGAGTATTTTTCTCCAGGTAAGCAAGATTGTATGCGTGCTGCTCGCCATATTGATATTGAGATTGACCCTAAGATTGACCGAACTTATCACCGAAGAAGAAGAAGAAATCGACGTGCTCGAAGACCAGTAATTGAGCAACCAAGAGAGATGGCCGCGCCTAATCTGCCAATAAACCCCATACAAATGGCTGATGATAGAGCCAGAGGAATCAGAGATTATGCAACCCCTGCAAACTGCAACTTCAATCTTGGAATAGTACAACCAACCTTGGAGACTGAAAGGTTCGAGCTCAAGCCAGTTATGTTCCAAATGTTAACTGCTGTAGGGCAATTTGGAGGAAGTGTGGTTGAAGATCCACACTCGCAACTCAAATCATTCGTGGATATCTGCAATAAATTCATTATTCCCAGAGTAACCCAAGAACACTTACAGTTTATCCTTTTTCCTTACTCCTTGAGAGATGCTGCCAAAGTCTGCTAAATCAACAACCAACCAATTCCATTGCTACATGGAATGATTTAACTGAGAAGTTTCTAGAAAAATACTTTCCACCAACAGCAAACTCAAGACTTAGAAAGGAAATCATGACTTTCGCTCAAATGGAGGATGAGACGCTCAGTGATGCATGGGAACGTTTCAAAAATCTGTTGCAAAGATGCCCACATCACGGATTGCCACATTGTATTCAATTGGAGACCTTTTATGTCAGACTAAATTAAAATTTGCAAGTTTTAGTGGACTCATCTGCTAATGGTGCGCTCCTTAGAAAAACTTACGATGAAGCACATGCAATTCTTGACCGCAATACGCGAAAAAATTATGAGTGGGGCACCGCAGAAGACAAGAGAAAAAGACCACTGAAGACCAGTTTAGGAGGTTTTGAAGTAGATCCATTGACCTCAGTAAATGCCAAGATTGATGTGTTAACTACAAAAATGGATGCGCTGACAGCAAGCACATCACCTTTAATAGCACAACTCAACGCAGTAGCATGCGGAATCTGCGGAGAAGGACACACGCATGACCAGTGCCCTTCTAACCCAGAATCATGTTCTATGTGGGACCACAAGGAGCTGTACGCAACAATCCATTTTCAAATACATACAATCCTGGATGGAGAAATCATCCAAATTTTTCATGGAATGGTGGCGCAAACAAACAATCACAACAAGGTAACACAAATCCTGCGCCAAGACAGTTCAATACTAACCATGAGCAAACATTGCAGGGACAGTTTCAGCACACCACCAACGCAGGAGGAAGCGACCAAAGAGCATCATCATCCAATTCGTTGGAGACAATGATGAAGGAATTCATGGCAAGCCAAAGAGAATACATGGCCAAAAATGATGCGGTAGTCCAAAGTCAAACCACATCTTTACGGAATTTGGAAATACAAGTGGGACAGCTTGCGTCAGAACTGAAGAATAGACCTTCGGGAACACTGCCAAGCAACACAAAAGCTCCAAAAGGAAAGGAACAATGCCACGCATTGACTCTCCGTAGTGGAAAACAGCTTTTGCCTCATGATCATGCGCCAGCGCAGGAAGGCTCAAATGAAGTTGTGACCAGATCAGACAATGTTCAGGAGCAAGAAGATAACGCAGAAGCAGTTGAAGCAGAGCCCAAAAAGGAAGAAAAGCAAGCAGAAAAAGAACCTGGCGCATACAAACCCGCAATTCCCTTTCCGCAAAGGCTAAGAAAGAAAAATGATGAGGCACAGTTCAAGAAAGTCCTTAATGTCCTGCGAGAACTTCACATCAATATTCCATTGGTGGAAGCATTGGAAAAAATGCCCAGTTATGCAAAATTATTAAAAGATATTTTGACCAACAAAAGACCCTGGAAGGAATTTGAGACAGTTGCGTTAACTAGTGAGTGCAACGCAATACTGGCAAATAAACTCCCACCCAAGCTGAAGGATCCTGGAAGTTTTACCATCCCTTTTTCAATCGGAGGAATCGATGTTGGAAGAGCCTTATGTGATCTTGGTGCAAGCATCAACTTGATGCCCTTGTCTGTGTACAAGCGCCTAGGAATTGGAGAAGCGCGCCCAACCACTGTCATGCTTCAATTAGCAGATAGATCTGTAGTGCACCTCGAAGGAGAGATCGAAGACGTTCTGGTAAAGGTTGACAAATTTATTTTTCCTGCTGACTTCATTATTCTTGCTTATGATGCAGACATGGAGGTTCCAATCATTTTGGGACGACCATTCCTAGCAATCGGCCAGACGCTTATTGATGTTCAAAAAGGGGAGCTCACCATGCGCATGAATGACCAGAAGGTAGTATTTAATGTGTTCAACGTATTAAAATACTCAGATGACCCGAAAGAAAGAGAAACGGTTGCGCGCATAAATGTCTGTTCTCCAATGGAGATCCTGCAATTGAATGCGCTCAAAGCTGCGAGAGAGGAAGAAAAAGAGAATCAGAACGCATGTGAAGCAGAAGATTGTTGCATCATGGCGCAAGCCAATGAAACAATCCATGCGTTATACCTCGAAGACAGGGAGTTCACTTTACCATCTCTTCTGCATCCCCGTGCATTGGAACTTAAACCCCTCCCAGCACATTTGAAATACAAATTTCTAGGCGAAGGAGAATCTCTACCAGTAATCATCTCTTCAAAATTGAATCTAACTCAAGAAAAATTGTTGATGCAAGTTTTGGCTAGACACAAGGGTGCGATTGGATGGAGTCTTGCAGACATCAAGGGAATAAACCCCTCATACTGTATGCACAAGATCCGATTGCTAGATGAATCTGATGAGTTTGTTGAGCGTCAGAGGCGATTGAATCCTGTAATGATGTAAGTAATGCGCAAGGAAATTATTAAGTGGCTAGACGCAGGAGTTATCTATCCCATCGCAGATAGTAGATGGGTAAGCCCAGTGCAGTGTGTGCCAAAGAAGGGAGGAATGACGTTAGTCACCAATGCAAAGAATGAGCTAATCCCATCGCGTACCATCACTGGTTGGCGCGTGTGCATGGACTACCGCAAGCTGAACGCAATTACTAAGAAGGATCATTTCCCTCTCCCCTTCATTGACCAAATGCTCGACAGACTTGCGGGACAAGCTTACTACTGCTTTCTAGATGGATACTCCGGATATAACCAAATTTCCATTGCTCCACAAGACCAAGAGAGGACTACCTTTACTTGCCCCTATGGTACATTTGCGTTCAGGAGAATGCCGTTTGGATTATGTAATGTGCCAGGAACATTTCAAAGATGCATGATGGCTATTTTCTCAAATTTGCTGGAAAAGCCAATGGAAGTCTTTATGGATGACTTCTCTGTTTATGGAAATTCTTACGTAGATTGCCTGACGCAATTGGAACAGGTTCTAATGCGCTGCGAAGAAACGAACTTGGTATTGAACTAGGAAAAATGTCATTTCATGGTCGAAGAAGGAATAGTTTTGGGCCACCGCATATCTAAGGTGAGAATAGAAGTTGATAAGGCGAAAATAGACGTAATTGAAAAACTTCTGTCGCCCACGTCTGTTAAAGGAATTCGCAGTTTCCTAGGGCATGCAGGCTTCTATCGTCGTTTCATTAAAAACTTCTCGCACATAACGAAGACCTTGTGCGCATTATTGGAGGCAAACAGAAAATTTGAATTTTCAAAAGAATGTATGAAGGTCTTCTGTGATCTGAAGCATGCGTTAGTAACTGCGCCCATCCTTACAACCCCTAATTGGACGGAACCATTCGTCCTAACGTGTGACGCAAGTGATGTGGCAATTGCCGCAGTGTTAGCGCAGAAGAAGGAGAAGTCAATTCATCCCATTTATTACGCCAACAAGAAATTAAATGAGGCACAGATTAATTACACGACCACCGAGAAGGAATTATTAGCTGTTGTTTATGCGTTCGATAAATTTTGTGCGTACTTGATTGGCTCCAAAGTTACTGTTTACACTGATCATGCAGCCATCAAGTACCTAATCGCAAAGAAGGACGCAAAGCCACGACTGATGAGATGGATTCTGTTGCTCCAAGAGTTTGATTTGGAAATCAAGGACAAAAAAGGGAGTGAAAACCAAGTAGCTGACCATCTGTCGCGGCTTGACAACCCTGAAAAGGTGGATGCACCTGACACCCCCATCGCAGAAGAATTCCTAGATGAAAAGTTGCTGAAGATTGACGAAGAAGTGCCCTGGTTTGCTGATGTGGCAAACTACCTTGCCGTAGGAGTTGTGCCCGAAGAATACTCAGCGCAGCAGCATAAGAAATTTTTCCATGAAGTATAACTCTATTTGTGGGATGACCCTTTTCTGTGCCGAAGAGGACCATATCAAATAATCCGAAGTTGCATTGGACAGCAAGATGCGCGGAAGATCTTAGAAGCTTGCCACGAGTCACCCTATGGAGGCCATTTTGGAGGTCAGCGCACCGCAACAAAGGTCCTACAAAATGCCTATTGGTGGCCAACATTATTTCATGATGCAAGAAAGCACGTGGATCAGTGCGATAAGTGTCAGCGCACAGGAAACATAAGCGCAAGGAATGAGATGCCTCAAAATTACATGGTGGAAATAGAACCATTCGACGTTTGGGGAATAGATTTCATGGGACCATTCCCTTCATCGCAAGGATGCCAATACATCATTCACGCAGTTGACTACGTCACCAAATGGGTGGAAGTTGTTGTCTGTGTCAATAATGATGCGACAACCGTGGCAAGATTCCTTAAAAGGAATATTTTCACAAGATATGGAGTGCCACGCAGACTCATTAGCGATGAAGGAACTCATTTTGTGAACCGGATCATGAGCAAGCTCTTGCTGAAGTACAATGTCAAACACCACATTGCAACAGCTTATCATCCCCAGTGCAATGGTCAAGCTGAGGTGTCAAACAGAGAAATTAGAAGAATTCTTGAAAAAGTAGTCGGCGCAGGAAGGAAGGACTTGGCACAGCATTTAAACGATGCGCTATGGGCCTATCGCACAGCGTTCAAAACACCTATAGGGATGTCACCCTATGCGTTGGTGTTTGGAAAAGCGTGTCACTTGCCGTTGGAGCTTGAATATAGAGCGCATTGGGCATTGAAACGCCTAAATTTCGATCTAGCTGCAGCAGGACAAGCTCGATTGCGCCAACTTTCAGAATTAGAGGAATTGCGAATAAGTGCCTACGAAAACGCCAAAATTAATAGAGAAAAACAGAAGCATTGGCATGATAGAAAAATCTGCAAAAAGGCACTGAAAGAAGGAATGAAGGTACTGTTATTTAACTCTCGTCTACGTCTTTTTCCAGGCAAATTGAAATCGAGGTGGTCCGGACCCTACATTATCCATAAGATATATCTGTACGGGGCCGTGGACTTATATTCTGCAGACGGAAAAAGAATTTTCAAGGTCAACGGACAACGTATCAAACCATACATTGATGGAACCTATGACAAGGTTGTTGAAATCATTGTACTAACCGACCCACCATGACAAGAAGAAAAGAATTAGGTCCAGGAGAAGAGTGCTCTCAGCTGCGGCAGGACCTAGCGCATAAAGAGAGCACCTGCAGGTCAGAGTTTTTTTTTAATTATTTTTTTTCCGCATGTATTTCTTTTATTGCGTTAGTGTATTTTGGTAGGTTAGAGCCTTGAGAAAGATCTCAGCGCATGCCCCGCTATCTAATTAAGTTATCTGCGTTGGGGGACGAGCGCTTATCATTTCACCATTAATGAGCCCCCACTATCTCATCAGCTGCACGATGCCCGAGGTGGCTCCACATTCTCCCACATTCATCATGACTCTTCCGTATACGTGGATGTGAAAGGGCATCATTGCACCAAACCCGTTGAAATTCCTTCGATTGCGCTAGTATAAATGCCCAGAGGTCATGCGCTTTTTCTTTTTAGTTGCTCTATCTTCTTCCTTGCATATTTAAAAAAAAAAAAAAAAGAAATTCTCTCTCGCAAAAACCCTAAACCTCAAGCCATGTCGCTCAACGATTCAAAGAACCTATCCGTCGACGGCCACACAAATGACGCCGGCGCTCCCTCTTCGCCGACAGTTGAAGACCCACACCAAGGCACAGTCATCTCCTCCGATGAGGAGCATGACGACCAAGGCCAAGAAGAAAGGGCACTGAGCCGAGGAGACGAACCCAACGTGGTCGATGGCGAAAAATCAGCCGAGAGCAACACAGCGACCGCCCCTTCCGCCTCTGAAACCGATGCCATGGAGGTGTTGGACATTGCCCCCCTCGACACCTCTTCCTTCCAAATCCAGTCCGTCAACCTTGCCCCCATTCCCAATCTTCCCACTCCTCGAAACTGTACTCCATTTTCCTCTCCATTTCCCTCACTTCCTCTCTTGCCTCCACCAAGTTCTTCTGCCACTCTAGCCTCCGACCCATCCTCTTCTTCCTCTGTTGTCCCCGCCGTTGTCTCTAACCCTCTTCCTCCATCCACCACGGCAAACCTTCCAACCCTTTAGTTCTCTGAGCGTGAGAAGGCTGTTTGGAACTCCCTGCTGGGGGAGTTGGGCGCAGAAAGCGAAGCCTTGCGCGAGAAAGAAATGGAAATCAAGGCTGCGGCAGACGAAGCCACACGCAAGGCCGCCGCAGAAGAAGAAGCGGCACAAGAGAAAGAACGCGCTAACAAAGAAGCGCAAGACAGAGCTGCGGAAGAATTGACCGCAGCTGGTTTGGCTGCTATCGCAGCAGCTCTCAGCTCTCCAGCACATGAGGCAACATCACCAGATTCCGAAGATCATCTTCCGTTGTCCCAACGTCGCAGCATCCAATCACCTGCGCTGACCATCAGAGAGTCCGCAGAGCCCAATGCGGCAGGCCCAAGCAATAAGAGAAAGAGGGCCCCTACCGCATCAAAAGGAAAAGAAAAGGTAGGTGAAGACAAAGGAAACTTCACCGAAGAAAGGGGTTTCAGCTGCACGTTGTCGTAGTCCATGACCAACCAGATTTCTGCCCGCAAATGGTAACAGGTCTGTGAGTCGATGCCCGATTATGCCCCTGCGTTAGTCCATGAATTCTATCGAGCGCAGTGGTTGGGGCGCATAACTCGGACGCACAACCTGCGTCTTCAAGCCGAAGCCCAGCGCCAAGACTTTGCCCCTGCGGCAGAGGAATGCACAAGCAACCGCTCTGGCGTAGGAAAATCTTGTCTGCACCTTGAATCAACAGCAATCCTTGTCACCGCCTTCATCACCTGACCACTAGCCTTTCCCTTCTGACGAGCGTATGGAGACTGTCCATATTGTCGAAGTCCGCATGACTTCTTCTCCTAAGCTTCCGCGCCAAAACATCAATGAGTCTGCACCGAGCCACTAGCCGCGAGAGGACCCTCCTGCCAGCACTAACCATGTCGCGCCTGTTCCAACCCTCGATGTGGAGACAACACAAATCTTTGCAGAGCTGACGCAGATGATTAATGAAGCAGTGGAGCCCCTGCGCCAGCAGCAGGAAGAATTGTCTCGGCGCCTTAATTCCATGATGATCTTCTTAGTGCGCTGGACAGGTCAATTTGGTAGGCTCCCTGTCGCACTTGAGCTTTTTGTGCGCCCGCAAGGGCAGCCTCGTCCTGATGGCGCTGGTCCATCGCAAGTTCGCGCGCCAATGTCCCCGCGCGCCTCCGCCGCCGCCGTAGTAGTCTATTTCTTTATTTCTTTTCTTTGTTTGCTTTCTTTTTGTAATGCGCTGCTTATTAATGTACACTTTCTTTCCGCATTAATGAATTTCACTTTTGTCTGAATTCTCTTCGCATTCCCTTTATGCCTTAGTCTAATGTCTTAATCAATTAAATTCTTTGTGTTAGTTCTTTAGTTTTGCCTTGCGCATCCCAATTCCCCAGGTTATCTTTTTCTTTTCGCATCATGTCAGCAAAGGATTTCCCTTTACTTTTATTTCCTCATTGCCTTAGGAAAATTTCCTTAAGTTTAGTGCTCTGGGCCCTGTTGCATCTCAGCCTACTTCTCCATGGTCCATCGCACTCCAAAGTAAGTTTGAGCATATGCGTTCCTCTGGTCTAGATGCGTTAGTAGCCATGGGCATTCATGACACCCATAGTTTGCCACTGCGTGAAGGCGTATCCGCATTCCATGAGCATTTAGGACAGTAAAAAAATGTAATGCCCGTAGTTGGATACCTTTCATCACAAATGTGGGTAAGCCAAAACGAAAGCATGTGTTTTGATGTCCATATTTAATGTCTACTTAAAAAAAAAAAAAAAGTTTTTGCGCTCAGCGCCTTATTAGAAGAGGAGAAGGCTAAGTCATCGCATGCTTAAATCTAAGCGCAGGAAGTTTCCCTTAGTCAATTAGGAAATTCTGTGAAAGGCCAAATCCTTTCTGTGTGTGCGATAGGAAAAGAAAACGGGAAGTGGGATGTAAGGAGTCAAAAGCTTTTTGAGCTAAGTCATTCTCGCAGAGTTGATAGAAGACATTGCTTGGGGACAAGCAATAGTTTAAGTTTGAGGGTTTGATAACTTGCAAAAAGCAAGTTATTTCTCCCTTAAAGTTAAACTAAATAAGGCTGAAAAGATCATAGTTGCGCCAATCTAGCACATAAAAATAAGGGAATTGCGATAGTTTCCTTTTAAAGACAATATTTTTAGATGCGGTAGGAAATTGTGCAATTTTAGCCTCTAACGCATGAAAGTTATAGTTGTTTTGTTGCCCAAGTTTTCTTCAGTGCAGGCGCAGATCCAAGAGCAATTCGTACAATGAAAGCTGGATAAGAAGATCGCGCTGACGTATGACTAATGTGCAAGATGGCGAGATATAACTGGGGCATGCATGCCAATTTCTTGGAGAAGTCAGCCTCCTCAGCCTATAAGAAGCATCCACCTGCCCAAGGAGAGGGGGAGATGAGAGAACAGAGAGCAAAGAGAAAGAAACCAGAAGAAAGAATACTGTCGCAGGGTAGAATTATTATTGCGCTAGGATGTATTGCTTTGTGTATTCCTGTCTCAGCATGAGCTAATTTACTTTTATCAAGGCTTAGCGTAGGCACCCATGCGGTGATAAGTTCATTTTGTATGCGCACATTTTGATTAAATGAAAAGTTAATGCTTTCTACTTAGATGCGATAATGTTTTCATTACTAACTCCCGCCAGGCTAGCCGGATGCGGTAGCAACATGATAAATCCCTGACAGGTAACACATGTGGAACTGTCTAAGTAGAGCAAGCTAGCGCATTGCATGTAGTCTTGGTAGTGTTAAAATTAATGCTGCCGCAATAAGATATTGCATGAATGAGCTTAGACTGTTTTAGGACTAACGCAGTCACTTGCAAGTTATTAGAGAACTGGACAAACGCATGAGCTAATTAAACAAAACAGTTGTTAGTTCTACGCCAAACGCATGAGTAGTACCGGAAGGGAATCTCATGATTATTTCTCACTTAGGCATTAATGGATCAATTAGTCAAAGTATGCGCTACAAGATTACTTATAAACGCATGCGGTCGCCGCAGCAAAAGCCTTGATAGCTTTGTCATCTGGTATTTTTCTTAATCTCATCGCATAGTTTATGTTTCATACACCATTTTATCAACCATTTTCAAATCAACTCTTTTCCTACTACTATAATATCATGCGTGCGAGGGTTTAGTCAGCAAGTTATTAAAAATCTTTAACTGTCCTTCCCTGTGGATTCGACCCTAGAACTCTCTAGGTACTACTTGATTGTGTGTTAATTTATACTTGGGTTAACGCATATCAGCGACAATTCTGTATTAATTAATCGACCTCATGTCTAGCGATCACATGGTTCTCTAAAAGGCATAATAAAACATGCACGGAGAGCCCATGGTCTATACTAATCGGCAAGCCGGTTAAGCACCTCATATTTCAGGGGATATTTCTAAACTTAGTCCCTTTAACAACTGGAATGCTACCGAAAATGCGGCAGCATAATGGCATACATATAGGCAAATTCCAAATTTTTATCACCTGAAAACAAGAGAGTACACTTCTATGCTCAAGACTGGCCAACTACAAACAAAGCGAGTCAAGTCTCACATCCACAATTCAACCATAATTTAAACAGACATCCAACGCACATAAGTTATACAAACAAAACATGTTTCCAAAGCAATCAAAACATCCCAGTCCAATTAAAGGCAAACTCAATATGCTTTACAATTCATGTAACTTCCTAATCTCATCACGCCTCAGAATCAAAAACATCACACTTATATGAATTCCAATGAGAAACTTAAGCCTTCAATCCAATTCATGCTAATCCATAAAATTCCTCATGTAAAGGGGTCTAAAATGTGGAAATTGCATCCAAATAGCTACTTAACTTAGTGAAGATGACACTTAATTTATGCACAAACCAAACAATTCAACACGACGTCGCTCACGCCACGAGTAACTCAAATCTAAAATCACAAAAGAGGTCTAACAATTAGGGGCATCTAAATCACATAATTTTTACCCAAGAACAACTTGATTTAGGGATGCGAAAACTCACACAAATCAAGTCGAAGCTTGTTGTCCGGGTGCAATTTCGTTCCAACTTGACGATTCATCCTCCAAATATTATGGGCACCTTGCAAACCATAACTAACATCAATGGGTATTCCATTAAACGTGGTTTTCAACATAAATTTCATGAAAATTTGATGAAACTCACTTACCCACAGTGAAAACTCACCTAAAAAGAAAGAAGATAAGTACCCACTACTGTTCGATCTACTCCTTGCAAAACCAAGACGACCCACGCACTGAGCCTCACCTGGACATCTCTCACGCACCCAAACAACCGAGAAACGATCCTCCACACGCACTGGATCATCAGAAAAATACAAGAAAGATAGCCTGTAACGACCCGACTAAACAGGGAATAAAATCATACAAAGGGGTCGCTACTACATGCATGAGTACAAAAAACTTTGCAACTTTAAAGCGGAAAAATAATAAAGCTTTTCATTTAATTCAAATAGGGCCCAAAACATGAGTAAGTTCCTCGAATAAATAACAAAGTAAAAACATCTTAATAAATTTCAAAAATAGAACAATCGTTTAAAAATAGAGGTTCGACATAAAACAAATCCAAGGATGAAAAAAACTGAATTCCTAAGGAAAACAACAATAGTTTGCAGCTGCAATCCCATAGCCAGCCAAGCCACGACCCTCGCCAATCGCCGACTCTCTTAAGTACCACCTGAAAAAGAAAGACATGTAGCTTGGGTGAGTATATAAGAACATACTCAGTAAGTAGCCCACTTAAGAGTCGAACCCGATAACATGAGATCTAGTAACTTGAACAGAATTCCTGAATTTTCTAGGTCTTAGCGACATAGGGGCCTAATTGAAATAAACGTTCGGGTTTCTAACCCAAGGGCCACAACAGATACATAAAAATACTTTGTCTAGGGTGATAACCTATCCCCAACCTGTGCCAACTAAAGTGTTGTGTGGGTCAGTCGGGTAAGGTAAGTAAACTAGAGACTAGCTGGCCACCTCTAGCAAAACTATACCTATCCCATCACAACACCCCTGAAATATAAATATAGCATACGGTGGAGCAACTGACGCATGTAAAACATGCCTGGTGCCAACTGGCACACAAACAATGTGCCTGATCATAACTCAACACCGTCCTAAACTGAGAGAACGCACGCTAGCGTGCCTGAAACTAAGCTCTAACAGTCAACTGATAGAACACGCAAACGTGCCTGGCGACTAGGTTCTATCAGTCCTGAGATGGGGTAGGTGTTGGGTTTTATGCCCTAAAACTCATAGATAGTGAATATAAACAAATTTTATACTTGTGTTTAATAAAGTGTTATTTAGTTTCTGCAATAAAATGTTATTGTTAAATATTGCACTATTTGACCCAAATCCAATAAACTAAGATCCAAGGTTGTTTGTATGCAACTTGAACTAGTATGTGGGGACATACGAGGATCGCTGTTCAAGTAACAACCTAAAAGGTCTATAGTTGAAGGATAAGGCCGGGTACCTTATCTTGGTAACACTATGTGATACGACGCGCTTTGTATTTGATACAGACGTATTGATCCAAAGCGTCCATGTAGTAGACATGCAAGTGGGGGTATCCTATGCAATGAGTTTGCATAAGACCGGACCGCGAAATAGTAACCGCTAGCTGTAACACCGTTAACTAGTTAGGTTTCTATTTCACTAGGATGACCTAGGCAACTTAGTCTGAATCCTAAGTGGATTATGGACTCCTGTTCACAAGGGATTGTCCTTTGATTTGTATGGGTGAGAGTGGCCAGTACGCCGACTCAATAAGCCTACCATTTTGGGGACAACACCGAGTGGGGAGCTGGGAACATAATCACACAAGATGGAATTCACTCCTTCCCGACTTTTGAGGAAGTAGATGAGTGTTCCCTTAAGTAGTGTCTCCGGGTCTTGAACAAAGGGACCTACCCTCTCACTGACCCGAGAGGGGTTTTCTGTTTGATGGTTGGACCACAAACAGGTTGTTCATTAGAGGAGCACTGGTACTTAAGGAGGTAGAGGTAACTCAGGGGTAAAATGGTAATTTGACCCAGCTGGAGTTACGAACACTCGTGAAGGACTAACTTGCTATTATTGGTGAATATCCATGGACACAGAAATATTCTACAGTGAGAAGAGTGCAGCTGTGGGTCTTTAGTGGAGTGACCCACAGTTAACAAATGGAGACTAACTTGGTTAATGAGTTTAAGTCGATTAGTCTCATATCGTTGGAGCTTCTGATCTGTAGGTCCATTAGGTCCCACTGGTAGCTCGTAAAGAGACTTTAAGCAATTAAATATAAATTGAAAATGTTCAATTTATCTGGGGAATCGAATAATGTATGTTGATACATTATAATATAAAGTTTATGAAACTTTATAATATAATTTTTTAATTAATTTCAAAAATGACTTCTTGAGAGAAAATATTTGAAAGAGTTCAAATAAATTTTAATATGAATTGGATTCATATTAATTTTAATTTTAATAAAATCCCTAAGATTAAATATATGATATTTAATTGGGTAATTAATTAATTATTTATTCAAATTAGATATAGGGATAAGGGCTGATTCCGAGGCTTGAACAAAGGCATGTCGTCCTCTCCTGGCCCGAGAGGAACTCCTGTTTAGTGGTTGGACCCTAAACAACTTGTTCATTAGAGGGATCAGTGGTACTTAAGGAACCAGAGGTAACCTAGGAGTAAAACGGTGATTTGACCCAGCTGGTGTTACGAACACACGTGAAGGATTGACTTACTGCATTGGTCGATATCCGTGGACACAAAAATATTCTACAGTGAGAAGAGTGTAGCTATGGGTCTTTAGTGGAGTGACCCACAGTTAACGAATGTTGACTAACTTGGTTAATGAGTTTAGCCAATTAGTCTCGTATCGTTGGAGCTTCTGATCTATAGGTCCATTAGGTCCCACTGGTAGCTCATAAAGAGACTTGAGGCGATTAAGTATAAATTATAAATTGAAAGTGTTCAATTTATTTAGGGGAATCATATAATGTATATTGATACATTATAATATAAAGTTTATGAAACTTTATAATATAATTTTTGAATTAATTGGATTCATATTAATTTTAATTTTAATAAAATCCATTATATGATTGGATTCAAAATTATATTATAAAGTTTCATAAACTTTATATTATAATATATCAATATACATTATATGATTCCCCTAAATAAATTGAACACTTTCAATTTACAATTTATACTTAATTGCCTCAAGTCTCTTTACGAGCTACCAGTGGGACCTAATGGTCCTACAGATCAGAAGCTCCAACGATATGAGACTAATTGGCTAAACTCATTAACCAAGTTAGTCAACATTCGTAAACTATCGGTCCCTCCACTAAAGACCCACAGCTGCACTCTTCTCACTGTAGAATATTTCTGTGTCCACGGATATCGACCAATGCAATAAGTCAATCCTTCACGTGTGTTCGTAACACCAGTTGGGTCAAATTACCGTTTTACCCCTGGGTTACCTCTGGTTCCTTAAATACCACTGACCCCTCTAATGAACAAGTTGTTTAGGGTCCAACCACTAAACAGGAGTTCCTCTCGAGCCAGGAGAGGACGACGCGTCTTTGTTCAAGCCCCGGAATCAGCCCTTAAGGGAACACACATCTACTTACCCCAATAGGGGAAGGAGTGAATTCCATCTTGTACTGTTATGTTCCCAGCCCCCATTCGGTCTTGCCCTGAAATGGTAGGATTATTGATTCGACGAACTGGTCACTCTCACCCATACAAATCTAAGGACAATCCCTCCTGAAAGGGGTTCATAACAGACTCAGGATTGAGATTGAGTTACCTAGGTCATCCTATTGAAATACAAACCTAAACTAGTCAACGGCGTTACATCTAGTGGTTACTATTTCGCGGTCCGGTCTTATGCAAACTCATTGCATAGGATACCCCCACCCGCATGTCTCCTACATGGATGCTTTGGATCATTGCATCTATATTGAATACAAGGTGGGTCGTATCACATAGTGTCACCAGGATAAGGTACCCAGCCTTATCCCTATACTATAGACCTTTTAAGTTGTTACTTGGACACCGATCCCCGTATGTCCCCACATACTAGTCCAAGTTTCATTTAAACAACCTTGGATCTTAGTTTATTGGATTTAGGGTTTATTAATGCAAACTCGATTATTCAATAACCAAATTACTGAATTACTCAAATAACGCTTTATTGAGATCGATTAATTTGTTTCATTTACTATCTACGAGTTTTAGGGCATAAAACCCAACAAGAACCAACAAAAACTCAAGCTTAAATCACTTACCCACCGCTGATATTGCTCAACGACGCTGCAACTAGAAGACTCGCTACTTGAACCATCCGATTTGACGAAGAACGCTTGCTGAACGGGAAGAAAAGTGAATACCAATCGATTAAATGTGGCCAACAATCAAAAGGATGAATTTTCTCACTTACCCACACTGCTATCACGCCGGAAACGACGAAGAGATAACCCGAAAGCTTTCTATCGCGCGACCATGCTGCACAACCACCTTAAATCGCGGAAAAATCCTACTGTCGTGCGAAATACTCTCCAAAATGACCAACCACGAGACCTGAAACTCAAACGCAAACTGAGGGAGGATAATCGAAGGGAAAAACGAGGGAAAACAACAACGGAACTCACTCTCTGCTCGCTTTACAGACGAAACCACCGCTGGATCTCGAGTGTTGCAGGTGGTCACGGCTTGGAGGTGAAGACGGCTGAGAGGAGCACGTAGAGAAGAAGAAAAAAAAGGAAAGGACCGTTGGTGGTTGGGAGGTACGCGACTGCAAGGAGAAGAAGAAGAAAATGCAAAGGGAAGTTGTTGCTTGAGGCCGAAAAATCGAGAGGGAGAAGGAGGAATAGTGACTGCGGCAAACAAAATTAAAAAAAAGGAATTTAGGGAAAGCTTCAACTTTAGTTTATTTACCAAAAAGCCCCTCAGCTTTACCACATAACAAAAACCCTTAACTTAACCCAATATACTCAAAATAAAAAGGAAAACAAGCTTTACCTCAATTTGCCGATGTTACATAGCCTCACCGGAAACCCACGCGAAGACGTTGCCGTCGGATTGAATGAAGGCCACATGCTGCACTGGATCCTACCGTGCTGAAGAAGAGAGAAACCTTGCCCTTGCTGCCAAACTCGAACGCACGACCCCGGAGATAGAGAGTGAGAGAGAAAAATCAAGTGATGGGAAAAAAACCCACGGACACAATACAAACCGCCATCGAGCCCAGAACCGCGAGCGCCGCCCCTGCTTCACCTTCGTCGTCGTGCAGCCACTCACCGGAAGAAGGACCGCCGGAGATGAAGACTGCAGAAGGAGTGGCTGCACACATCGAAGAAGAAGAAGATTTCAGGGGGTGCCAGTGACGTGAGAAGGAAAGAGAGAGGGAGAAAAGGTAAAGGGGACCTAGGGTTCCTTTTTTTTTATTATCTTTTTAATTCCCCCTTTAATCTCATCCAACCCAAAAGAAAAATAGATTAATTAGACTTAAAATTGGAGAATTGACAATTGTGTGAAGACGCTGACGTTACAGTTTGTTTTGCAGGATTTTTGTACGAGAAAGTTCGTAGATTATGTATAATACCAATAATTCCCTTACTAAGTTTTAGCTAATTTACCTATTAGTTTAACATAATTTAAATTTATATAACGTTTTGGTCTTTGTTAATCTAATGGTTTATTTTTATATCAATTTAATTGGTTATTTTTTAAAATAATTTCATTTATATTAGTTTAATTTTAAAATTTAATATCAAACTTTAACCTTTTTTTTTTTAAACATGATAATTAATATAATTCACTGTGTATTTTAGTGGGCTGAATTGATCACATTATGAAATTAGATTTTTTTATAGAGAACTATATATTTTTTTGTAAACGATTTAATGTATGTGTTTTTTGAAATGTACAATTAGTATTATTATTAAGAGAATAAATAAAAAATAAATTAAAATACTATTCAATATAACTATAATTTATTTTACATCTAAATGTAAAATTTAAAGCCAACAAGAGTTTGGCTCGACTGACATATAACTTGTAACCAGACCATAAGGTCACAGGTTTGAACCCCAACCCTTTTTACATGCTGTCAAAAAAAATTGCAAAATTTAAAAAATAAATGGTTATTTCTTAGTGTATGAATAAATTAATTTATTTTTAAATAAAAATACAAATTGTAAAATGGAAGGGTAAAAGTGTCATCTGAATATGCCCTCAACATGTGAATCTTTGAAACCCATATCTCATTAGGGCATCAAAAGCTCCTTGGATGCCTTCCGTATGGGCATCTTAGATGCCCAGACATCCCGAATTTCCTAGGTATCCGACATTACCATAAAACAAACAAGGTAATCCAGATGGACATTACATTGGAATCTTGGATTACCATCAAACAAACAGCCCTTAAGAGTTTTCTCCATTTTAATTCCATATTTTTAGCTTTTGTGTTTTGATCTTTCATTCTCACTAAGTTTAGATCTCTAGATAAAATCGAACAAAAGTATTCACGGTAATTAATTTGACTAGAAACCCAATTCAAAGAACGACACTCGTTTTATACGAAAATCACTATATCAAAACTTGACCCATACACTTGCGGTAGGAAAATTTCACATCAACTTCCAAGGTCAGTGTGCCAATTTAGATCCCTTTTCTTCTCCGATATTGCAAGAATAGCCAACTCGTTTCATTTCCTTCTTGCGCTTCCTTCCTTATTTGGCATTGCTTACTATCGCCTTTCCGTTCTCATGCTGCCGTGAAGTAAGGGATTCCAAATCCTGCACAAATCTGATTATATTCAGCCAAAAATACAGAATATTCAATCCAAACTTACCACAAATCCTAGAGTCAACGATTTTGCCTTTAACTGAAGCTTTTTTCTTATTTTATTCCTAATTTGTGCAATTAATCTAATAGAAATGCTATTTGGAATACAATGAACTATACTCTTTTAGAAAAAAATACACCTAAAACCCGAGTGTTATCATCAGCTTCTCGACGCTGGGTCCTCTGTCTGCTGTCCTGAAATTGGGTTAGCATCGAGACGTTGCATTATAGCGTCTCGACGCTACACTCTCGGGTAGTCCAATTGTTTAAGCACTCCTTTTGATCCTTTGGCTCCAATCTCGAGGCTCAAATGCTCTGGTCAAGTTATTTAGCTCCCTCGTCATCTCAGGGACTCCAAGATAGCTCGAAAAATTTCTTAAACTTCCGAATCAGCGGTTAATTGACAAATTGGCCTACTTGTCCTCTTGTGTTCAAGTTCCTATAAAACAAATTAAACAATAAAATCATAAAGCGCAAACTAACAAGACTAAATTAAAGGCAAATAGATAGCACGGTTTAGGTGCTATCAGTGCTCCCTGACAACGTCACCAATTTGATAAGACGACTTGTCGAGGGTTGTATTAAATAAATTTATATTCCATGTTTCCTAAAGGTAACTTGTAGTAATAGCGGTCGCGGTCGAGCACAAGGAGCTACATAATTAATTAATTTAATTAGATTTCTCAATCAGTAACCAAAGGGGGGTTTTGGATGATGGATTAACTCAAAACATAAAATTGTAATAAATTGAAATAACAAAAAATTAAAGATAAGTTGGTTGATCTCACCTCGGGATCACACAATTGGTTATTCTAACTTCGGTTTGACAACTCAATCATTGACTCCCAAAATTATGAAATTATCATTAACTGTCTAACTACCATTGAATCCAATGATTTTGGACCCTAACCTTTCCAACCCGACCAACGCCTCAAAGTCGGAGCCTAATTAGATTTCTAACCAATGACGTCACATTAATAAGAGTCTAATTGCATTAAGTGAATTGGACTATTAGATAGATTCATATAAACTAGGAACAGCCTGAATATTTATACAATTATAAGTTTAAATTTCTAAATCTATCATGCAATTGAATCAATTGGGATAACACACTCCTTTCAAAACAATTACACAATAAACCCATTGCTAACCCAATTTAGCAAACCAATTAAACCAAGTCAAACAAATAGGTTGTGAAGCTATTCTATTGATTTAATTGTAATAAAGGGCAGGAATTTAAATCACAATCAACAATAATTCATTAAAATTACAAGCAAATGTCTCAAGACTAGAGCAACTTTTAGGAGTGTATATCACTCTGGCGGAAGCAATTGACGATCTTGGGTGTTTAATTACATTAATTTCTCTAACTAAAAAGCATGCATTTTAAACCGAAAAACAGAGGCAACGAAAACTTACGTCTGTAGCTTGAATTCTTCAATTTTGTTGGATGATTCTTCACACGAACACTTCATGGACGACCATCAAGATCTTCCCCACTACTCTCCCGCCATAGAACGGGCTTGCGGGAGCCATAACATGATGGATTTAGGGAGAATGTAAAGTATCTGTGAGTTTTTTATAGAGATTTTAACTATTGTTCTTCATGATAAATTTCAGCCTTTTGCATGTTAATCACAGCAAAACCCACCACCTGATTTCTTTTTTTTTTTTTTTTTTGAGAATAAAAAAAAAATCAGGCGGTGGGTTTTGCTGTTATTAACATGCAAAAGCTTATTCATGAAGAAGAAGAAGCTTTATATATGAGGAGGAAAAGCTTAATGGAATTGAATTTGTCATACACATATGTGGCCAAGGCTAGAATTTTGCATGCCAACTAAAATGAAATTAACAACTTAATTTCATAAATTAATTTCAAAATTAATTTTAAACAAACTTAATTCATATAATTAGTTTAAAAGTAATTTTAAATAATTAATTAAAAGTTTTAATTAATTACAATTATTTTAATTTAATATCAAATACTAATTTAAATAATCGCCTAATTCCGAACTCTCTCAAATAACCCGGAATATGAATACCTATTCATATATACAAACCGAAATATGTATATGTACATATTTAAATAATTTGAACTCTCTTTACAATTTAATTCATTATTAAATTATAATGGGTTAAGTATATCACATATAATAAACGTGTATTCCCTAAATCGATTTTTGCTGATTCAAATTCTTTCATCACTTTTGTTCTAAGGTTTTGTCCGTATGAGCCAGCAGGGGGACCTAATGGACCTACAGATCATGGACTCCAACGATCCGAGATTAACTTGTTAAACTCATTAATCTAGTTAACCAACATTCGTTAGCTAACGGGACACTCCACTATAGCCCATAGCTGTACTCCCCTCACTGTAGATATATTTTTGTCCACCCTATACAACCATAATCAGTAAGTCGACCCTTCACAGGTTGTTCGTAACTGCAACAAGTCAAAAGTCTGCTTTACCCCTGAAGTTACTGAAGGAATGAAAATCCTTTGGCAGCAGAAACGCTTATCAGACCGTCTCGCATTGAAATTTGTTTAGGAAAAACCCATACATTGGCAAAGTTAATTTCAGAACAATTCTAAAAATTAAACCTAGATTAAGCATGCTGATTACTTTAAATTTAAGGCCAAGAAACTTACACGTTGAAGACTAAATTTACAGAACGATGCTCCAAGAATTGTACAACTACATTTTCTTCAAAGGACACGACCACCACAGAACACCCACTATGACTCTGAGATCTTGAGATTTGAGTTTGTGGGAACTCAATCTTTAATTGGGAATAAATCTCAGCCAATGTTGCTATGATTTCTTTTTGAGGAATTGAGAGAGTTTGTGAGAGTTTGTGAGAGTTTGTGAGAGTTTGAGAGAGAGATCATAAGATTCTCTTCTCTGTCAAAAAACGAGAGAGAGAGTGACCTCAACTGCAGCACTACCCTGCAGTTTGTTTTTCATCCAAATGGGAGGGAGAGATTGCTCCAAATCTCTAACTCCCACATGGCACCATCCCCAACCGTTGAGATTTAATTATTATTAAATAATAATAATGTTAAAACCATATATTATGCAAAATTAATTTAATTAAATCGTAATTTAACTAAATTAATTTTACTATATAGTTTTCAACTCATCAATTCAATTAAATCTTATTTAATTGAATTAATTCGAGCCAACTAATTAATTGTTCCCAATATTAATTAAACATCACATATTTAATTCATTTCACAATTGAATCATATTCAAATGTACTCTTTTAACATATAGTTTTAATGTGCATCTAATGTACATTAAATATGAACTATAGTATTGATTTAATTAAATCATATTTAATCAAATTACATTAAACTAATTAATTAATTCTTCCAATTAATTAATTCTTTAATTAAATATCAAATATTTAATTAATTTTCTATTTGAATCAAATTCAAATAATTCTCTCATATACTATAGTTTTAATATGAATCTCTATTCATATTATTTTTTTTTTTCAAATACTCTATTCATATTATTTTAACCTATAGTTTAACATGAATCTAATTCATATTTAATATTTGAACTCCTTCAAATATTTAATTCTCTCATCAATTAATTTTGAATCACATCCAAAATTAATTTTATGCTATAAAGTTTAATTCACCAATTAAACTTATATTATAATGTATCTTCATACATTATATTAATTGTATCAAATACAATAAAATTCCCTTAACGAATTTGAGCACACTTCAAACTTCTATTCAATACTATTTCACCTCAGAACCCTTTACGAGCTAGCAGGTGGACCTAATGGACTTACAGATTAGAAGCTCCAACGATACGAGACTAATTGGCTAAACTCATTAACCAACTTAGTGAACATTCGTTAACTGTGGGTCACTCCTCTAAAGACCCACAGCTGCACTCTTCTCACTGTAAAATATTTGTGTCCATGGATATTGACCAATAACGGTAAGTCAATCCTTCACGAGTGTTCGTAATGCCAGCTGGGTCAAATTACTGTTTTACTCCTGGGTTACATCTGGATCCTTAAGTACCACTGATTCCTCTAATGAACAATCTGCTATTGATACAATCAATAAACAGCAGTTCCTCTAGGGCTAGGAGAGGACGAGCACCCTTGTTCAAGACCCGGAATCAGCCCTTAAGGGAACACACATCTACTAACCTCAATAGGGGAAGGAGTGAATTATATCTTGTAATGTTATGTTTCCATCCCCCACTCAGTCTTGCCCCTGAAATGGTAGGCTTATTGAGTCGGCAAACTGGCCACTCTCACCCATACAAATCTAAGGACAATCCCTTCTGAAAAGAGGTTCATAACATACTTAGGATTTAGATTGAGTTACCTAGGTCATCCTATTGAAATAGAAACCTAAACTAGTTAACGGTGTTACATCTAGTGGTTACTATTTCGCGGTTCAGTCTTATGCAAACTCATTGCATAGGATACCCCCACTCGCATGTCTCCTACATGGATGTTTTGGATCATTGCACTTGTATCGAATACAAAGTGGATCGTATCTCATAGTGTCACCAAGATAAGGTACCCAGCTTTATCTCTATACTATAGACCATTTAGGTTGTTACTTGAACACTGATCCCCGTATGTCCCCACATACTAGTCCAAGTTTCATCTAAACAACCTAGGATCTTAGTTTATTGGATTTGAGTCAAATTATGCAATTTTAGTAACAATAACTCTTTGTTGTATAAATCTCAATAACAACATATTTAGACAAGTGAGCAATTTGTCACCATTCACTATTTACGAGTTTTAGGGCATAAAACCCAAGAGTTATATCTTGTTCCTTAAGTTCCACTGATACTCTAATGAACAATTTGTTTATGGTCCAACCATTAAACAGAAAATCCTCTCGTGCCAGGAGAGGACGACATGCCTTTGTTCAAAACCCGAGTCAGCACTTTAGGAAACAACCTCTACTATCCCTATAGGCGGGTAGAAGTGAATTCGATCTTGCAAGACTATGTCCTTAGCTATCTACCTGGTCTTATCCCCAAAATGGTAGGCATATTGAGTCGGCGATGATGAGCCACTCTCACCCATGAAAACTAAAGGATAAACAGGAGTTCATGGTTAGCTCAGAATTAAGATCAAGTTACCTCGGTCATCACATGAAATAGTCAGTTTCACAGTAAATGACTTTAAAAAGGAAAGTGACTTATTTCTCGATCCTGGTCTTATGCAAACTCATTGCATAGGATGCCCCCACTCGCATGTCTTTACATGAATGATTAAGGATCACATCGTTTGTATTAAATACAAAGTGGGTCGCGTCTCATAGTGTCCTCGGGATAAGGCACACAACCTCTATCCTTATACTATAGACCGTTTAAGCTATCACTTGAACTTGATCCGCTTTTATGTCTACACATAAAGTTCAAGTGTTCATTATATAGCCATGGGTTCTAGTTTATTGGATTTGGTTTTAATTAATGCATAATTAAACAACCATTCAATAACTACTTATTGAAGAACCTCAATAACGCATTATTGATTAACTTGTTACATTTACTATCCACGAGTTTTAGGACATAAAACCCAACAAAACATACATTAGAAGTCCCCAATTGCGACGATCTAAACTTAGTCTGTCATCGAACCGCTGCAACTAAGCTCCGTGGCATTAGCCACCCAAAAATACAATAGAACTAGCCTAAATTACAGTAGAATGCGAAGAAGTATAGAGGAAACGGGGAAGAAATTGGCTAGGAGGGGAAAAATACCAAGAAGTATTGACCTAAAAATAAAAAGTTCCCTTTTATACACAGGCATAGCATCGAGAAGCAATACTGCCACTTATTTTAAGAAAAAATCAGATTCGTGCGCGAAGAAAAGCGGAAGAACTTCTAGCTTTGAGACGCTAGGCTACGAGTTTGAAGAGTTTTGCATAGCGTTGGCCAGCATTTTGATGCTCGTCTCTTCAGTTTTTGGCTTGGAATTGAAGTCTGCAGAGCGTTGAGACGCCATCAACAAGAGTCTGGACGCTTGGCTTTGGGAAAATAGTTCAATTTGCTCCGGTTTCGCTCGTTTAAGCTTTGAATTGGCTAAAAGCCTCCGTCGCGGACCTATACACATATTATGCTCATTTAAAAGCATTTTTTGCATGGAATTTGATAGCGCACATAACGAGCTATTTTTCACTATGTTTATTTGCTATTCTGTAAGATTAAATTGGCCAAAATTATGCACTTTAATGTTTATTTTGTAGGAACTGCATTGTTGGAGGAACTGTTGAATTAGGAAGTTGTTCAAGTGTTTGGGATCCAAAAAGAAGCAAAATAATTGAAGAAGATTTGAAGCAATACCTGCAGTAGCTACTTTTCCTGAGAGATCAGCGTCGAGATGCTATACTTTGGGCATCTTGACACTGCTGTAGGTGTTTCCCACAGCTAAAAACCCGAGGGCACAGCGTCGAGACGCTGACCACTTTTTCAAATCTGTCTACGGCGTCAATAGGACAATGTCGAGTCATTGTCCTTAGCGTCTTAACGCTGTCCTGCGTTTTCTAAAAATACCAAGCGATTTCAATCATCCAAGGTGTGTTCAATTTGTGGATATCAAGACGGGGACGTGCGACATCGACGGGACTAGAGTTTTTATTGTTCTTCACCTATTCTTTAGTTGTTTTTATAACTTTTCTCTTTCCTAGCTCATATTGTAATGTGGATATGATGAATAGCTAGACTTTTAATTCTTAGGGATTGATGTAGCCCTCTAAGCGTTGTGAAGTATTCTTGGATGTATGTTTTGATTTCATTATGCATAGTCTTTACTTAATGCTTTCAATTTATTGGCCATGAATTGAATGATGTTTTCACTAAATCTTGCCGGGAGAGGGGGTTTAGCCTAGAACTTGTTGTGCATAACTAGGATAGTCCTAAGATCAGGAGATTTATGATAGTCTTAGAAATCATTAAAAGGATTAGACTTAAGGTCTTGCATGTTAAAAAATTTAGATAGAGAGATATTGAATTCATTGTATGCTAGAGAATTATTTATGCTCGGGAGAGATAAATATGAGATGAGTGTATACTTGATTTATGAATATTAGCATGTTAAATAATCCAAGTAATTAATTCAAAACCTCAATAGGTGAGGTTAATTCCCTAAGGGGGTGTTTGGGGCATGGAGGTGGAGTTATGAAGTGGGGAGTTGTGAAATCTGTGGAGTTAGGAAGTTTGTGTTTGAAGTGCATAATTGTTAAGTCTGGAGTTAGGAAGTCTGTGTTTCGAGTGCAGAGTTGTTAAGTTGGAGTTATGAAGTCTGTGCCTGGGGAGCTGAGTTCTGAAGTCTGAGTTTCTACTACTTTTTTTTTTTTTTTAAAGACATTTATGCTAACTGAGGTTAATGAGAATGTTCTTTCCATTGATACTTAAAATTGAGATCTTAGGTATGCTTTACCATTTTTCTTCTTAGTGACATTGGAAAAAAAAATGAGATTCATAAACATTCAAACAGTCCTTGCACACAAGAAAAGTTACTTCACACAAAATGATGCTTCTTTTCATAAATATTGGCAAGATTACGATCAACCATCTTAAAAAAATTCAGATTGGGTTGAATATATTACAAATAACCAAAAAAAATTATCAAAATTAAGCCAATAGTACGTAGTTCGATAATTACAACCCAAAAGTTAGGTGGAAGGAAAGTCTCTTCAGAAATCACCGGCGTCGTTTAATAAACCTCGTAGTAATCGAAGTTTTAGGGGAGGTGGGACAGAAAGCATCATGTTTGTCATTTTCGGGTCTGCGAAGAGAATACGCATTAGAGCCACTCTCTCGTCATCTGTCAGCTCCGGCTGGGCCAGGAGCATCTCGGACACTGTGTCACGACGCTTAAACTCCCTTGCGTCCTGCGTGTCGGGCTAGTCAGCAATTTTGGTGAACTGAGTCTCTTGCATGTTAACTGACTGCCTCATGATATCCAGCGTGTCTGCTTCATACGACGCCTGCCCCCTCTTTCGTCCCTACGAGGACCCGGCTGTGCTCGGTCGACTAGTGGGGGTGATGGGGACGTCCTCAAACTCGACCTCGGCGTTGAGATTAACCACTGGAGGCACTGGGACGTAATAATCTTGCGATCCTTGAAAGTTGCAATCACCCTCATCGTCCCCATGATTGCTTTCTGCTTGTTTCGCTGGAACGGAACTCCCCAATCCACTTGCTCGATCCTTCCCGAACACGAACGCCGGTTCCTCGTAGTGAGGAAATGGCTTGTTGAGGAGTCCTTTTGCAGCAGAGTGGGACTGCATATATAGAAGTGAATATTAGCAAACATAATATACGAGCATGATACATATGAGTCAACAATGACCATACCTTAACCCATGCATCAAACACTTCCTTCTCAGCTTCAATACATTTGAACTTCTCATTCCACCCAAACCCACTACAACCTGGACCCAACATCTCCGATATTGCACCGTACTGGTGTTTCATGGATCGTATCTTGTAGCCTATCGTTGACATTGACTCAATAGTGCAAGCGAGATGTTTTTCCTTCAACATTCGTTTGAGTCGGGGTAGATAGCCGGGTCAGAACGTGCCGTTATCTCCCCTCCAACAGCCCTCGTGTACCAGTTCAACGAGGCATTCGACTAATTTCACCTCCTCAAATCTGGTCCATATGTGTTTTGGTTGTTTTTCGGCACCTGCCATATTCATACATGCATATAGTAGTTTGTTATTACAGTTCATAAGTCTGTATTCACATCAGTTGTTACTATAATGGCACGGTGGCATAATGCATAAATGGAATTTGGCAAATAAGTCCGCACTTCAAAATTCAATAATAATGTATCAGGAACAGAAGTTTTTCATAAACAAAGTACATTAACATAACATAGGTGGTTCGCAATACAGAAATAATGGAAGTTCAACACAACACAGAAATAACTGAATTTCAACACAACAGAATAACATTGATTTAAGGAGTTCATTGAGATTGCCCCCACGTAGTGAACATTCTGGTAGCCAGGTCATCCCGCTTCTGAGTCCATTCGTTTGAGGTTTGAATGAAAATAATGTTGTCCCCATCAAGAGCCACAGGTTTGGACCCACCAATATCCACTTCGTCCAACCCAATATCTAGACCCATCTCCCGGGTGATTAGGTTGTCAAGTAAGCAGCATGTCGTTATGATCTGGCACTGAGTCCGAACAGGGTAGTACGACGACTTCCCCCGAAGTATCGCCCATCGTCCTTTTAGCGCACCAAACGCTCTTTCAATGACATTACGTGCAGAAGAATGCTTCATGTTAAAAAAACTCCCTCGGTGTAGTCGGTGCATTACCTCCCCCACGCCACTCAGATAAGTGGTACTACTCTCCTCTGTAAGGTGCCAAGAATCCCTCTGCATTTGGGTACCCGGCATCACACAAATAGTAATACCTTATTGAGAACATAAAGTTAAAACCTAAGGATGACAGCAATTATTCGAATATGAGCTTGACAATGGGTTTCTTACCCTTCGAAACAGTTAGGCCATTGGGGCGTGATATTGCATCTCTAAGTACACGAGAATCAGCAGTCGAGCCTTCCCATCCTTGCATGACGAAAATGAATTCACCTTTTGGGGACAGAACGCCCAACACATTTGTTGCAATCTCACCCT
The DNA here is from genome assembly GCA_017139565.1 of Luffa aegyptiaca. Classification (NCBI taxonomy): domain Eukaryota; kingdom Viridiplantae; phylum Streptophyta; class Magnoliopsida; order Cucurbitales; family Cucurbitaceae; genus Luffa; species Luffa aegyptiaca. Next base: position 35,097,575 of record CM029397.1, read on the forward strand.
TTTGCGTCCTATATCTTGGTCGATCAGCAACACTCACATTGACCTTTATGTACGTACCGTCCAATGCTCCCAAACAATTCTGTTTCGAGATCACATAACTGATGTGAGGAAGACATTATAAGATCTTCACGCATTCTACTAACATACAGTATCCATACCTCGAACCATTTCCATCTCCCATCTTGGCAAGAACTCGTGATCGGTTCCAGTTTCTTAAGAAGAACGTCATACAAGCGTAGTACAACACTTAGAGTCGCGTCGAAGTGCCTAGAAACAGTCTCACCAGACCGTGCAAATTGTCTTCTGATTACTCGATTCTTAACATCGTGAGCAACAATGTGTAAGAACATCGCTACCATCTCTTCCACGTCTACAATTTCCGTTCATACCAAACCTGATGTCGTCCTAAGCATACTACATAGGATGGCAAAACATCTCCTTTTCATCCTCGTGCTCTCACGACAGCACAGGTCACTTTCATGGATCAACCGAAAGCAGGCTAATTGCCTTATCTGGTGTCTAATGTAGGGAGATTGGTTTTCTATCCTACGATGGTCGTTCATGAAGAAATTAATCAACATGAATAGTTGGCGCTGGGAGTCAGCCATTATTGAAAGAATAGAACACAGTTCATGTGGGGTTATGAAATCCATAAAGAACAGCACTACTTGTTCCTGAATAAAATATACACCATTCGTTATTTAGTTTCAGAGCTTTCTGTTCGTACATGGTTATAGCCTAACATACTATAGATAATAAACGATGACGTACATTACAATCATTCCAAACAGGAACCCTAGCAACATCCGACTAATACTATACCATTTTCCTACATGACCATATCCCATAACGGGGATGTTACGACACACTTGTTGATCAATGAAGTTTTCTTGGCCACTAGTCACCATTACATAATGCCTAAATACATACTCTGCTTCTGCACATGTTGCATACGACTTGTGTAGTGCTCCCCTAAATTGGTTCACTTGTTTGTGGCATTCAACCCACGAGGTGTAAATTCCAGGGTTGCGACCAACAAACACCACATAGAATTTCGATGTCCCCATACTCCAATTATTCAAAATATAAGAAGTCAAGCAGTCACCTATCGTCTATAAGAAAAATGTGTTTTTTGGTTTATGATTTCATGCATTTAGGGTTTCATGTTTTACGGATTATGGTACCATAAGTTAAGAGTTTCATGTTTTTAGGGTTTATAATTCTATCAGTTTAGGGTTTACGGTTTAGGGGTTAGGGTTGTATGTCTTAAGGGTATTATGTGTTTAAGGTTTAGAAGTTTATGTTTTTATGGTAGGGTTTCATGTGTTTAGGGTTTTTAGGGTTTTATGTGTTTGTGGTTTATGTTTTTATGTGTAAGGTTTTATGTGTTTAGGGTTTAGAGTTTTATGTGTTTAGGGATTAGGGTTTAGGGTTTAGGGTTTTAGGTTTTAGGGTTTAGGGTTTAATGTGTTTAGGGTTTAGGTTTTCATGTGTTTACGTATTAGGGTTTACGGTTTTAGGGTTTTAGGGTTTAGGGTTTAGGTTTTTATGTGTTTAGGGTTTAGGGTTTTAGGGTTTAGAGTTTTATGTGTTTATAGCTTTTCATGTGTTTAGGGTTTAGGTTTTCATGTGTTTAGGGCTTAGGGTCATATGTGTTTAGGGTTTTAGGGTTTTATGTGTTTATAGGTTTTCATGTATTTAGGGTTTAGGGTTATATGTGTTTAGGGTTTAGGGTTTTGGTTTTGATGTACGTTTATGGTACATACGTGTAGCTTTATACGTTTAATTTTTAAAAAAGAGTTAAACAAAATTAAAAAGAAACAAAAATTATCAAACGGAATAGTGGTTTTGATATACCAGTTCATTGTTTTTATAGGAGGAACTCAAATTATGTTCTTCAAATCAAGTGTCAGTACTAAATAAATAAAACATCATAAAATTTAATCTACTTGACAATGTACTTGAAGATTCATGAATGAGGTCAGATTCATTCTTCTTTTTTTTTTTTTTTTTTTTTTGGAATAGGTCAGATTCATTCTTCTTAACCCTTTTGTTGTTCATTGATTTCGTATATAACTGAATGTTTCCCTGAATTTGTAAACAAAAGATTATATTGTCCATATAGTCTAAATTAAAACTATCCATATATTATTAACTCCATTTAAAAAACATTACTGAAGAAACATATTTCTTGTAATCTACTTTTTAAAATATTTTTGAATTTCTAAGTCCACATTTTGAAAAGTAATAACTATATTTTAAGGGAAAATTTTGTCATTTTAAAAGATAAAATGCGTTTAAGTAGGAGTGGGATTTCAATTATTAAAAAAATAAAATTCAACATTATAGAATAAAAATGTCGTTTTTAAGAAAAGGATTCAATTTGTTAAAAAGGTTTATCTTTTAAACCATCTATTTACTGTGATTTTTTTTTTCACAAAAGGAAAATTTTGTCCCATTCGATTCTTATTTCATTTTCATATTTTATTTAACTTGATGAACGTTGTTAAAAAAAAAGAGCATAAGAAGAGATTTTCGTTCAGAAAAAACACTCATAATTTTGTTTCATTTTAGAATATTTGGGATAAACAGATGGAGTCTTCTTTAATTTTTAGTCCAGTTTCAAATTTTATTTAAATTGATGAACATTGTTAAAAAAAAAGTTCCAACAAAATTTTTAAAACAAAATTTTTAATCAACATTAATAAACTTTTTTTAATGAACTAAAATTTTTAAACAGAATTTTTAATCAACTTTTTTTAACTTTATAATCACCATTAATCAAACTTTTAACCAAATTTTTTTAATCAACAAAATTTTAAAAACAGAATTTTTAATCAACTTTTTTTTATCAACAAAATTTTAAATATAGAATTTTTAATCAAATTTTTGTTTTAACTTTATAATCACCAGTAATAAATTTTTTAACCAACTTTTTTTAATCAACAAAATTTTAAAACCAGAATTTTTAATCAACTTTTTTTTATCAACAAAATTTTAAAAACAAATTTTTAATCAACTTTTTTTAACTTTATAATCACCATTAATCAACTTTTTAATGGACCAAAATTTTAAAACATAATTTTTAATCAACTGTTTTTTAACTTTATAATCACCATTAATCAACTTTTTAATGAACCAAAATTTAAAAACATAATTTTTAATAAACTTTTTTAAAAATTTATAATCACAATTAATCAACTTTTTATTGAACCAAATTCTTAATTCAGAATTTCTAATCAACTTTTTTTAGCTTTATAATCACCATTAGTCAACTTTCTAACCAACTTTTTTTAATCTACAAAATTTTAAAAACAGAATTTTTAATCAACTTTTTTTAACTTTATATTCACCATTAATCAACTTTTTAATGAACCAAATTCTTAAAACAAAATTTTTAATCAACTTTTTTTAGATTTATAATCAACATTAATCAACTTTTTTTTAACCAACACAATTTTTAAAATAGAATTTTTAATCAACCTTTTTAATCAACATTATAGTCAACTTCTTTTTTCTATTTGAAACAAAATTTTTTTAAGTTTATATTTTTTCCTACATAAACAAAGATTACACGTGGAATATGACCGTTATATGAGATGGGTTGTACGTGAAACCAAACACTCAAGGCTGGAGATCGGTCACGTCCTAGTCTTTACGGGCAAATCGTACGAAGAGAATAGAGTGAGGGATAGAAACGACTTACTAATGATGGCAATACAAAAAAAAAAAAAAGGATACTTGGAAACGAACTCACCAACGGAGCTTGATGGATGAGCAGTGGAGACATTCCTCAAGGTGCAAATGAGTGGTAGTGTTGTATAAATAAAGGATGGAAAGAAGGTGGTTGGAGGTAATAAAAACGTGATAGGATTGATAACATTAATGATATGTACTTGTCTTTTCAAGAAAAGAAAAGGTAGATTGCATTTATGTAATGAAAATAAATGCAATCTACCCTACTTATTAAAAAGCAACATAGATGGTTAATGGATGGCTGAAATAAATGCAACTTGACCGAATTAAATGCAAACTGCCCACATATATAATTTATCACGTTCAAAACTAACTACAGAATGGAAAGATTGGTTCAAAATAAACGGGAATAGTCAGAAAGTAACCAAACAACAACTAAGTTTAGAAAAAAAAAATTGAAAAGTAACCGGTCTCAGGTGCATTAGTTTCAAGCTTTTTTTTTTTTTTTATTAAATACAGAACATTGTGCAAAGTAGGTAAAGAAAAGTAAATTGAAATCCTCAATTTTAAAAATACAAATCGTGGCTATCAACCAAAACATGAAATCCACCAACCAAAAACAGAGGGAAAATCAATGAGATATGGACAGAACCAAGAATAGGAACAAAATAATGATATGGAAACATCTAGACAGAACCAAAACTATGAACAAAGTAATTAGAATGAAAAATATGGTCAGCACCAACATTAGGAACAACATAATGAGGAAGAATATTTTTTGGACAGAACCATCAACATGAACAACACACATGAGAAGTAAAAAAAAAATATGGACAGAACCATGATCATGAACAACACAATTGAGAAGTTAAAAATATGGACAGAACCATCAGTATGAACAACACAAATGAGAAGTAAAAAATATGGACAGAACCATCAACATGAACAACACAAATGAGAAGTTAAAAATATGGACAGAACCATCAGCATGAACGACACAAATGAGAAGTAAAAACTATGGGCAGAACGATGATTATAAACAAAATGATTAAAAGGAAACATATGGACAACACGAAGATTATCAAAAAAAATAATGAGGAAGGAAAACATGGGCAGAACAACAAAATAATGAGATAGAATAAAATGGACAGAACAACAAAAAATATGAACAAAAACATGGGGCGGGGGGGGGGGGGGGTTATCAGAACAAACCCAAAATCAGAACACAAGGATTATGTAGAGAAAAAAAGGCAGAATCATAAAGAAAAGGTAAGGTTAGAACATAGCAAAAATGAACGACATAAGCGATCAGAATCATAACGAAGAGAGAAAAAGTGACAAGGAAAAATTATGTACGAAAAAAAAGGGGAAAAGTTGCTTGGATGCGTTAGGAACATCATTGGCCGGTTACAAAGGGGTAGAAGTCTTACCTGCTTCCCACCCCTCACCGTGCTCCAATCACCTACCATGCGGATCCCGAATAGAACGTCGAAGGCCGCGGCAAGTTGAAGCGGCATGGGGTGGGATCTGAAAGTCACAAACGAAATTTTAGGGTTAGATCCGTAAGAAGGGTTAGATCCATAACAAGGGATGCAAAATAGAAGAACGGTACCTCAGATTCATGAAGAGGGAGCGAGGAGAAGACAGATTTGAGAACGAACATCCCTCCGAAATCGAAGAAGATACGTATGCGATCCAAGAGCCGAAGATAGCACGAAACGAGAGTAAGGAAGATCAGATCCGAAAAAAATAAGAATAAAGAACACAGATCTCAGAGGAGATTAGAGATCTGAGTAGGAAACCCCATCAGAAAAAAACCAAAAAATCTCACCTCCAACATTTCGTCCGAGTGCCGAAGATACCAGAGAAGGACAGAGCGAAGGAAATGTGAAGAACGAAAGTAAAACCAGTCGAGAGAACGAATGCCAGAGAAAAAACCAGACGAGAGAAGGAAAACGAGAGAGAGAGAACTACCAAGTGAACGAAAGTGGGAGGGATCCAAGCGGGGAGGCACGCTGTTGAAGTGGAGGGTTTACAAAACCCTAAAGACCGGTTTCTAAAAACCGAGCCCCAAACACCAAGTTTGGGTTTTTTGTAAACCTGGGCTTCCGAAGTTGGATGCCCAAACAGGCCCTAAGAGTTTTCCTTCCAATTGAATTTCCATCTTTTAGTTTGTGTCATTTGATTTCTAAACCTCATCATGTTCTTTGCCTCTAAATAAAATTGGAAACAAGAGTATTTGTGGTAATTAATTAACTAGAAACCAATCTAGAGGACAACACTCGTAATTCACAAATCACTATATTATTAAAACTTGACTCGTACACTTGCGGTAGTGAAATTGAACATCAAAATTCAACGAAGATAAGAAAAATATGAGAAGATTATTCTACAAGCATTGATGCTATCAGACACTAAAATATAAGAAAGACTGAGGCTTTTTCGAAGTTTGTTGTTGTTGTTGTGTTGCTTTAGCAACCTTTTATAGACCTGAAGGCCTAGGGTTAGCTTCACCGGCGGATTTACATTGGGGCCGGGGGGCACGTGCCCCCCCTGAAATTTGGCGATTTATGTATATGTATTATATTGTCTACTGAAGTTTTAATGTGATGCCCCACATTCCAGGTAACCCAAGTTTGTTTTAAATTAATCGTATGTTGGGTTGATTCAGATATTTTTCTCGTGTATTAAGATCTTTTCAGTTATCGTGCAGGCTGAGTGGGGAAGTTAGTCAGCGTTTTTTCTCCTGGTTAGTGGGTAGTTTTGGAGTTTGTTAGGGTTTTAAAAAAAAAGAGTCAATCTCTCTCTCT